>VDFB02353493.1:344128883-344209994 GCA_007258455.2 Sequoia sempervirens | reverse complement strand
AATGGAGTATTACGAGATCTCATCAATGGATAAGTGATAATGCTGTAAGAATGCCATCAAAGCATGTATTGTCAATTACACACAGTTATTTTAAATATGCTCTCAGTTTAATGGTTAAAGGTGAATTTTGGTTAATAAAAGTAAGACAATTAATTACTGCTTTTTAATGAGGATAAGGTGTAAAATTACTATTGATTGTTTAATTGTTCAAAAGTGATATATAAATAGAGTGATTGTAGATAAACATAATTAAAAAATATCTAAAAATTCGCATTAGATTATTGAAAGACAAAAGAAAAGAAAAAAGACAAACACAAAACACAAGAAATATAGATACTAAAAGAAATAACATAATGAAATTAACATCTACATTTACCCTTAAGAAGTTGACAGCCTGAATAAGGTGCCATGCTTATAATTCAAATGTCAAATTGTCCCACATTAATGAAAACTACAAGAAGGGTCCCAATAATATATCATTTCGAAAGAAAGATTTTCCTCCCCAGTAGTCAAGTATATTTTGATGTTTGCACAATAATTTGATTCAAAAGAAAAAATTTCCTCCCAAATAGTCGAGTATATTTTGATCTCTCAAGCAATTGAGTATATTTTAACTTCTTCACAAAAGAAAAAATTTCCTCCCAAGTAGTCAAGTATATTTTGATGTTTGCACAATAATTTCTCCGTGGGATAATTTTGCGGAGATTTGAACTGAAAAGTGTGAACACTGAAAAAACATCTTCGGCTAAGATGTGTTTTCCATCATCCTTTAAAAATAAACTTTTTTTAGTGTGACCGATATCGCTGATGAATGTCAATCCATGGTGAAGTTGTATTGGGGTAGATGGATTAATTTCGAAGTTTCTAGAAAGGCAAGTGGCACTAAATAGCCTTCCATATGCCTGGTTTATTGTGTGCAAGCATACATTTACATTTAGCATATGATGGAGTATAATGGTGCGATGGATTTTGAGCACTCAACTTTTCTACTCTCTATCGTATTGGCTGCTGCACTAGTGGTACTAATGGCCAAAATGATGAATCAGGGTAAGAATGGAAAAGGGGAAAGACTTCCTCCTGGAAGTTTGGGGCTGCCTATCATTGGTGAAACGTACCAATTTCTGAGAGCAAACAAGGCATTCGAGGCCAAAGATGGGGTGGAAGAAAGAGTTTTGAAATATGGCAGCATATTCAAAACATCTCTCATGGGGCGTCTGACGGTTGTTGTCACAGGTCAAGCAAGCAACCCCTTTATTTTCCAAAACGAGTAGAATATGTTTGCGAGCACCCAACCCCCAACCGCTCTGCGCATATCCGGGGTGAGTAGCATGTTGGACGTGGAGGAGGAAGTTCACAAGCGAATGAGAGGGGCCGCCATGACCTTCCTCAAGCCCGAATCGTTAGTCATTCGTGGGCAGAATGGAGTCCGTCATTCAAAAACATTTCGTTGATCACTGGGAGGGAAAGGAGAGCGTTAGGGTGATGCCATTGATGAAAAAGCTCACTTTCAATGTTGCGTGTGATCTCCTCTTTAGTTTGAAAAATGACAAAGAGAGAGATTCACTGAGCAGGGAGTTTGGGACGCTGTTGAATGGGGCGTGGTGTCTTCCCTTGGATTTCCCAGGAACCACCTTTCATAAGGCATTGAATGCTCGAAGTCGCATATGCAGGCAGATGGTAGGCATCATGGAATGCAGGAAGACCGCATTCAAATCAACTGCATTCCCAGGAACCACTGTACGTGACAACCGCATTCAAATCAAACGTGCATCCAGTATACGGGATAGCTTTTAGAGTCGGTCGAAAAAATCTGAATAGTTCGTGGGGTTCCCTCCGACGTCAGACTCGAGGAAATGTCGGTGGGGTTCCCCCACGTAAAGAGCCTATCGGCTAACTAAGGAAAAAAGAAGTTCATTACATTATAGAATTTCTACAAGAACTATTTCAAAATAGAGAAATAAATTATACATTTTGACAATTCAATTGAAATTTTTAAGCCATATCTTTTGAAAGATGAGAAAAATTTAACCTACTAATAACCTCAATTGAGAAAGTCATTTCAAAACATTATATATATATATTTCACTATTGGCCTATAGGAGACTGTAGTATATTCATTCACCAACATATTGTAAAAAGATGCATTTCAAAACGACAAATTTTAAAATTTCTACCCAAAATACTTGTATCCTTCCACATTAGCTCATAGAAATCCAACTTAGTTATCCATATAATACTTTTGTGATTATATTTGAAAGGTATAACAGAAATAATTTCTAGGTCATAGAGCTGTGCACAATTTCTAATAGAATTATGGATCACTCCATCCTTTTCTCGTGCGATATTTGTTTTTCCTTCTCCTCTGATTTTGTGTATGAAGAGAAGGATTGAGAAAAGGGATTCACATACAGTCCTGACTCAACGTTGATAGGGAAGTTGAGAATAGCCTTCGATCCACGCAGTTGGAAAGCCGTATAGTCATATGCCCCTGCAGCTTCTTCGGCTGTATTGAAGGAGCCAAGCCAAAGTCTGGAACGCTTCTTCTTAGGGTTTCGAATCTCTGCGGCATATTTCCGGCGAGCCTTAACGAACCTCACTCCCCTGTAATGCTTTCGATCCTTCCCTGCAACAATAGTAGCTGTCGGTAAAGGGGAATTCGTCGTCTCGTCGGAGAAATCATCCCCAAGCAAAAACTGGGCAATTGCATTCAGAGAATGGGCTTCGCCAGCTGTTAGTGTACTCATTATCGCCGTGGTGGGTTCTCCTTTTTCCTTCCAAAATACCATTCGTGGTGAAATTGTGATTGGGCACTTGCCTTTTAAGTCGATCCAAAATTGTGTAATAGTGTATATTCATTGTATTCGTCCACTTCCAATGCTTTCAAACGAAAATAAATTTATATTTTAAAAGCTTCAGAAAATTTATTTTTGAAAAATGAATTCAATGGTAATGGTTAGTTCTAAAGTGACGAATTTTATATTATATATAACTTATTAATGACTAGAGCATATTAAATTATAATCTTTGTTCATTTATTTTTTTAGTTTTTAGTGTAGGTTTTAAATAATGGAGTCGTTTAAATATTAATTTATATGAAGTATCAAATTTGAATTTGGGATTTTAGAAAGTTAGATTAAATTATAAAAGTGAATTAATTATATATTAATACCGAAAAATTAATTGCATAATGTTTTAAAGGAACCATCATCTATAAATTAATAAACTTTAAAGTAGTAAATATATAGAAAAATTAAATTATGGGAGAAAATTTATTATAGAGCTACAAAATGTCAACAGTCAATAGATTGATTTAACATATTATAATTTTAAAATACAAATTTCTTGAAGTGTGTATAGGATATTAAGAAAATGAAACATCATCAAATTTTTTTTCTTATTTGTCATGTCTATAAGCTAGATAAATGACTAATAATAATTTAACATAATTGTAATAAGGGCCCATATAGCAATATTGTAGGTTGACAATCAATGTTGAAAATATTGAGAGAATATTAATAGACCGTCAACTAATTTGTTCATCATATAAGACATAGCCAAAACCATAAGTAGTTGAACCACAATAAGAATATGTTATCCATAAAAGTGATGTAGTTATATTTTAATGTTAAAAATATAACAAATATTTAAGGGACACATCATCTATGCACTAATAAAGTTTAAAGTATCAAATAAATGTGAAAATAATGTTATGGGAGAAATTTACTAGATAACTACAAAATTTCGAGTCTATAGTTTGGTTTAACTTTTTATATTATTAAAATAGAAATGTCTTGAATTATGTAGAAGATCTTAGGAAAATGAAACATCGACAATTTTTTTGTCTTATTTGCCATGTCTATAAGCTAGAGAGAGGTATAACAATAGATTAATGTGATGATGAGAAGTGGCCCATATAACAAAATTATAGGGTATAACTAATGTTGAAGATATATGAAGAACATGATAAACACATCAATTGATTCCTTCATCATTTAGGACAATAAAATGATCATAAGTATTTAGAGTGAAATAAGAACAATCTAGAGGAATTGGTGTTGATAGGACTATTGCAAATTTTTGTGGTTCCCTAAGTTACATTAAAAAAAAATGTGTTTCATTGTGTATATATTGGTTAGGATTTCATGTTTTATGCATTAGGGTTCACCCAAGGGCTAAAACCCTCTTAAACCCTCATTGACATGTACATTAAATCATCAATTTTCCCTTCTTTTACTATGCATTCAGATTTTGTGATGGAAAAGGATGGATGGAAGAATACCATTGACATGATTAATCCTATAAAAATGAAGAACTATAGAGCTAGAAACCATGATCCTAAGGGTTTCTTGGCAACATTAAAGGCAAGAATCAAAGGAGGCAAGTTTTGGCACAATTTTGACTTCCCTAATGATATTCTCAATAATGAATTTGATATGTAGAAGGCCAAAGATAGGAAGGTTAAATGGTCATCTTTTGCAAAATTGGAGAAGGAAAAGTAAAAAAAAGACCCTAGGTTCAGTGGCACTTTTATGGATGTTGAGGATGAAATATTGAGGATTGAAACAATTTTGGTAAAATTTTGATAAAGTTATTGGGCAGCTCAAGGAGGAAAGAATAGAACAAGATAAGGGGAGGGCCCCTATACTAGAAGAGAGGCCTACTTTCCAACTACCCAAGAAACATTTTTCCTTCACTAAAAGACCAAAGGGGATAGTAAGAAAATAGAAAACAATAGCTACTCCTAATCAGTCAAAGGAGTCTAGAGCTTCTTCCCTTGTGTAATAGGAACCACCATCCCCACCTAAAAATTTAACCCCCAAAATAGGTTATTGATTTGGATTCACCTCCTAGAGAGCCCTCTCTAAAGAGGATGAAAGTTGAAACTACAAGTTTGGTGGATTACCCAGTGGATTCTAATGATGATATTGTTGTAACAACTGATAAAACTATGTAGAACATGCCATCACTCCCAAGGGATGTAGATTTTTTGGCTCCATATGACAAGGTTAGTAAGGAAGTTTTGACTGGAGTAGATAATGCTGATGACATAAGGGAAAGAGCCTGCATAGACTTGATCACTGATGATGCATTTGTTAAGACAGGTGTATTCATAAAATATGTGTGGAGGACAAAGAAATATGAATTTGAGAACAGATTGAACCAAGAAGTGGCCAAGTCAGCAGAATTTCGAAAGGAGGTTATTGCTTCAAGAGTAGTTGTAGAGATCAATGAAAAAAAAAAGGAGCTAACCCTTGAGGAAGGTAGAAGACTTGTAAGAGAAAGTGATTTACTTCTCGTACTAGAATGGGAGTTAGCATTAGCCATCACGTTTCACATTGTGAGAAAGCATGACTCATAGGTGTTTTCTATAGAAGAGTAAGTTTTGTGTGCACTACAAGGGTGTACATTTAGTACATAGTGGGATACATTAGAAATCTGGGTTTTAGCACCCAATACAAATAAGGCTCAAGTGGAAGAACTGGTAGAAGACCTAAGAGGAGGCCTAATAATCAAAAGGGTTTCTAATACCCTGGCAATGGATGCAACAACATTAGTAGTCAATGTTTCACATTTCACAAAGGAAATTGTGGAGTCCTTGTAGGAGAAATGCGATAAAGAGATCAGGAAATATAATGAATTAGTGATTCAATATAATAAATATAAATAGAGGTTGGAAGAGTCAGAGCTAATAGTTGAAATGTTGTAAAATTAGTTATAATTTCCACAAATGTAGCCAACTACTACTTCTTCTCCACCACATCCTTTAGCTCAATCATCCCTTGCACCATCTGTGGAGATGGTTGTATATGATGAGGATAAGCCAATTTTAGATCTTTCTCCAGGCACACTAGTTGCACCTCCTTCTAGGGAAAGAGTGAGAAAATGAGAGCTGATCTAGCAGCTAAGGGTGTATGAGGAATTTCTTAAATTATATGAGGAGAAAAATGTACTTATTATTTATAATGGGGTGCTACCACAGTAGTGTGTCTCACATTTGGGACATGTTGATTTTTTCCTGAAATCATTTTTCTATAGAAAAAATAGTGATTTAAGCCTTGAGAGATTTCATCTAAATGGTTTTAATTAAAGGGGGTTAAATAAGACCCCCTTAGATCAAACCCCCTTGGATAGAAATCCTCTAGTATTAAATCATACCCACAACGGAGTGTCCTTCACACTTACCAAACTGCTAGAAAAAAAACCTTTTCTTTACCATTTTAGGGATTAAATAAAGTTATATATAAATTATATTTTGTAAGATTGTAGCCCTCAAAATGATCTTTCCAACAAGTATAATTTTCCTGTGTTTTAATTTTATCATGTATTTAATTTTAATTTTTTACTGAACATATGTTTTTCTTCGAACATCAAGCTCTTCATTCTACAAAGGTGAAAAAATAGTAAACCATTGTATAAAAAATAAAAATATAGCCTTTCCATAGGCATTGATGTCCTTGTTTCGTCAAAAAAAAAAGAAAATTGAATTTTAATAAATAAAAAAAAAAGTTATGTTGGATGACATACATGTATGTCAAATCTGTAGTTTTTGAAAGAGGAAAAAACAAGTTTTACAAGGACCCAAAACCACAAAGTTTACAAACAGAAGATAAGATTGTTAAAGACAAAAAAGTAGAAATTCTTTTAAAACAACAACAAGATAAGTACACAACCACCAAAAAGGCCAACGAAGGCCACAAAATGAAAAAACCAGACAAAAAGCCAGCAACAACTAAATTTGGGGATTTAATAAATCCGCAGTCTCAGCTTCCAACTCGTTCATATCCTGAACCCCCATCTTTAAAATATAAACCATCTTGGTAGTAGGAAGTGCTTTCCTTTTAAGGTTGGCATGAGTCCTTTTCAAAATACCTTGGTCCTCATTCTTGCATTTATCCTTTTTTCTCTTCTAGATCAACGACCAGTGAACCCTGTTGTGTTTTTTTCTAGCTTTTCAAACATAGCATTGATAGTGATGGCATTCTACCTAGCCCTTTTATGGTTTTATTCCACAACAGTTTTCATATTATGTTTAATTTTGGTCATTTCAACTTCCAGAGTCTTGTACTTATCCTCAATGTCTCCTTCTCTTGTTGTAGTGTTGTTCTTTTTTTGTTTTCCATCTTCATTTCGTAGAGCAACTAACTTCAGTTCTAGCTCCTCCAGCTTGTTATACAAAGACATGTTTCTTTGATTAAGATCATTAATTTCTTGATAGGCCCATTTCAAAACCCTGAAAATGTCACCAATGTCGTTTCTTGCAGAGGCTAGAATATCGCCAGACTGAACCTGATCTAATATAAGGTTAACATCATCTAGGTTGGGGTAGCTAGGAAATATGGTGCCATCAACTTTGTAAGGAGGGGAGAGCATATAATTTCTACTAGCTTCAAGGTTCTCATTTTTGTCCTCCAAGGAGTCTGTAGAGTAGGAAACCAGCTTATTAGTAGGGGAGCCCTTGAAAACTAGATTCTTTAGGGAAATAGGGCAGTCGAGGTAGGTCTTAGGGTTAGATTTAGCAAGCTGGGGTTTTTAGGCTGGATTTTCTTACCAGACATCTTAGATGATGGGTCGGCTTCAATAATTCTCTCCTAGTAAGGCTGATTGTCTGAACCCCCACTATCTTTGTCATAGTCCTCAAACGTCATGGAGGCAACAAGTTTGGATAAAGCTGACATACTTTGATAGTGTTCATATATTAACCTAATAAGACCAAGATGAAGAATAGGATATCTCCTGGGATTTTTCTTATGGTCCTCAAGGCTATTGCTCAATGAACATAATAGGTAGTGAGGTAGAGAAATCCGTACCTTATGGCAGAAGTGGTTAAGAATGGAAAAATGATGACCATAAACTCTGGTGAATCTCCTGTCTAGGGTGATATACTGGACATTATAACACGAAGCACCTTTCTCCACAGTGCCTTGATGGTGTCAATTTCAAAATATCTATTAGAAATTTTAACCAGTTTCAATTTCTCCTTATCCTTCTTAAGAAATTTGATGACCACCTCATCAGAAAACCTTCTATCGTGATAAAAATTCACCCCCTTGGTGGACATGCCAATAACCTCCCCTATAATTTTCTCATCCAGTTTCACCTTTCTCCCAAAGAGAATTATTTCTCCATTATTCCAATTCTTCTCAAAGTAGTCCATGGCCATTGTATTAGGCCCATGAAGATTTTCTAGAAATGGAACTAGCCCACCTCTTTCAATCTACTTCTAGACCATATCATTCCTTGTGTGCACCTCATAGCTTTTTGGCTCAACTCTTTTCCAGTCCCCCCTATTTTCATTTTCACCTTACTGCAAACTCTATAGACTCTACCAGTGTTGAGCACCTATTGCAAATTTACACAACCATTCCAATTCACCCAGAAAAGCATGCTGCTTTTTCTTCCTAGCTAAGTAAAATGATGCGGCCCCATCAAATCTCTTGATTTTGATGTACTGATCCCCTTTCACTTTAATCATTAAATGTATTTTCCTCTTTCCCATGCATAACATCATAATATAGTAAGGCCCTAACTTCAGTTCTCAAGTCCCTACAATTCTGCCATGTGTTCAATCCTTGCTTCCTTACCCCTTCATTCACAAAGTAATCTGCCATGCTGTTATCTTTCCTGTAGACATGTGATAATTTTACTTTATCAAACTTTTCTAGAATCGACTTTGCTTCATCAATCCAATTCTTTATCAACCAAGAGGGGGGTCCTTCCTAAGAGACAATCAATGATATTTTTAGAATCCCCTTCTAGCCATAAATTTTTTATATTTAAATTATAAGCTAGCTTTAAAACTTGAAAAGCTCCTATAGCCTCCACCACATGGTTCGCTTGATGACCTAGAGATATGGCCACAACCACCATAAAATTACCATTTGAATCCCTTAACACACCTCCACTTCTGGCCATGCCTAGATTTCCCTTCGCGGTGCCATCAAAGTTGGTCTTATACCAACTGTTTGGAGGAAAGGTCCAAGACACACACTCCCTACTTTTCTTGGCTGGGTTGGAAGCTAAAGAAATGTCCACTTTAATATTCCAATCCTTTGCTATCATTAGATCATAGGGAGTACACACCACTACTTCAAGGTTAAGAGATTTTTGGGGAATCACATTGAATTTTTCCTTTATAAGATTAAAAAATTTCTCAAAGACATTATTCTTCGACATCTCCTTATCCCTGAAAAGTCTATTGTTACATTCTTTCCACACTCCCCAGACAAAAAAAGGGAATATGAATGACCATAACCTTTGAATGAATGGATTTTGAGTAGGGGCTTTCCATTTTAAAAATAAATATTCAATGGTCTAGGGGAACACCCAAGAGATATTTCAGAGGGCCAATAATTTTCCCCAGATTAAGGAAATGAATGGATAGTGGAGAAACAAGTGGTTGGCTGACTCTGTCTCATGCTTGTAGAGGTAACATCTGTTGGGGATTGGAAACCCCCATTTACAAAGATTTTCCACCATAAGCACCTTACTCTGAAGCATAATCCAAAAGAAGATATTGACTTTAGGAGTCAAGTGTTTAATCCATGCTTTTGACCAGAAGGGGGGAGCTTGAGAAATGGGTAGCAAAGAGACAACCAAAGAAATAGAGTAGTTACCCAAAGGGTTGTCCATCCAAAAAAGAGAATCATCCTGTTGGGTCTGTCCCAAACTGACAACCTTTAAGGAAGATTGAAGTTGAGCCAACTCTTGACTAATCACATTTAAGTTCACCCAGTCTCCTTCATACCAATAATCTTTGACAAACTCCCCAAAAGAAACTTTACATAGCTTTTCCCATCTATTGAATCTTTCAATCTTGATAAGGGGTTCCTTTAAAAGCCATTTATCCTCCCAAAATATAGCTAGATTGCCACTTCTAATGTGCCATCCTATCCCTGATTCCAGAATTTTTCTACCAGCAAGCTGAGCCATGAGGGAGGATAGGAGATTCCAACAAAGCTTTGAGGGATATACAGTCGGCCATATATTTACATGTCAAAACTGTAGTTACAGTGACTTCAAAAATTAATTTCAAAAATATATATAATTTTTTTTTATCAAAAATATCATTTCCTAGATATTGATGTTGAGAATCTATATTTCAAAAATTTGAATTTTATCCTTTATAGAAAAAAAATTATGTTGGATGACACAAACATTATTTTCTCAAAATGTTGTTTTCTATTTAAAACTAGATAGTAAAGGAGATGTTGAAAGATTCATGATTTATTTCAAATATATATATATATATAGTAGATAATGTATCCCTCTACATTTTCACACTTGTTTACACCCTCCCTACTAAAATTAAGATTCTTTATGCCTTATTTGGTTGTATTTTGCATCCACAAGCCTTATTTAAT
Organism: Sequoia sempervirens; assembly: GCA_007258455.2. Classification (NCBI taxonomy): domain Eukaryota; kingdom Viridiplantae; phylum Streptophyta; class Pinopsida; order Cupressales; family Cupressaceae; genus Sequoia; species Sequoia sempervirens. The sequence continues at coordinate 344,199,633 of VDFB02353493.1, read as the reverse complement.
GCATCTTTTTAGGATAATCCTAACACTTATCTAATGACCAATCATAATTTAATGGTTTTGGATTGTGTGTTTTAGATTTAGTGATCTAGGACTCATATGCCACCTTGGGAATATGGGTCCCACCTAATTCTCAGGGCCTAATCCTAAATTTGGCATAGAACTTATCATTTCTTAAAATTTGTGTCCCAAGCCTAGGCTATTGGGACTCATATGCCCCACCTGGCATATGAGTCGCACTTTATCTTCAACCTATTTTGAATTCAATTCTTGGTGGGATTCTATTCTCCCAGATCTAATGTTATCTTGTACTATTGTAATTTTAGAAAATTTGGCCTAGACAAGTATAAATGCAAGGTTATTTCACATATTTTCTCCTAATATTTCAAGGAGAACTCCTATAGAAATTTTATGAGATCAAGAGCATTTTAGAGCATTCAAGAGCTGATTATCAAGTATTTTGGAGCTACATTAAAGATCCAAGCATCCTGTCAAAGTCATAATGCATCATGTTTTTTTTTAGCTAACATTTGTGATGTAGGTTTTCACGATTCAAGCAAGCATTCAAGGCAAGATCCATAACATTGAATGAAGAGTCAAGATCTACATTCATGCTAGTCATTTCATACAAGATTGTAGCCTCTTATTCAAAGGTTTGGTGAGTTGTAACATTGTTTATTTTTCATTCATCATTCATTCATTCTATTTCATTTCATTTCAAGGTTTCACTACCAAAATAGGGTTTGACCAAGGAAACCCCTATCCACTAACAAAACAACATTTTTCCCTCTCTTTGACATTTGATTTGTAGATTTATGTTGAACATCCTTTGAAGAGCAAGATTGGAGGACGTTGTCAAAGTTTTCATCTATCTTGCAAGATCACTGGAAGTCACCTATAGGTCAGAATTCAATGTTTCAAATTCAAAGATTGGAGAGGAGAGAAGGTATAGAAGATCACTAGATGATTCCAGAGTTTTAGATCAGCCTAGATACTAGGACTAAATCTCCAATTGTGGTGTATGAGTCCCAGTATACGAGTTTTTAGACTTTTTCTATAGATCTTGGTTTACCAATTGTAGATTATGGATTCAAACCAAAACCCTAAACTAGGACTAAATTGCCCCTACTAGTGTATAAGTCCCAATGTGCATTAAAATTCAGAATTTTGGTAGTGTAGTCCTTATTTAAAACATCTTTAGTTTTCTAGGTGCCCCTTTGTCCTTTCTTAGTTCATTATTTTGATTTTTAGTTTCATATTAAAGGTCCATAGTTAGGTTTGCATATCATTTTCATTAGCCTTCTTTCTAAGACTTTGCTTGGTGGTGAAACACCTTTTGTCTTTAATCACACATAGAGAAACCATCCTAACTTTCTAACCCATTCCTCAATCAAGCCAATTAGTTGAGTGATCTTGGTTTCCTTTAATGAAACATAAGTGAAATGGGAGGAGGACCCCTAATCCCTATTTAGTTCCATCTCCCAAAAGTTGGAACAATATTTTTGAGGTTTCAAGAATATTCACAAAATTTACCAAAAATTGCTAGTTTGCATCATCTTCAAATTATTAATGGTTTATTTTTATAGGTCTTAGAAGATGGATATTCAATTAAAAATGCTGATATAAATGTCCATCTTGGAAAAAGAGTGAGACAAAGTATTATGATTTCATCCGATGTTCTTGAGATTTATTTGGGAAAATCAAGAAAAAGAGTGAGCATTGTTCATTTAAACTCTTCTTTAATGTTTGATTCAATAAGGATTTTTGAAGGGGAGAGATCAATAGTTGTCCCATTGATGCAAAATTGGGTACCCAGGCTTGGAGAATTGAAAATCATGGTTTTAGGATCTACTCATGAGCTTAATAAGCCATTGCGAATTTCCCCCACATATAAGGTGGTGAAAGGAATTGTTGAGTGCTAGGGGTTAGTGGATCCACTTGAATAGAGAATTAAAGAGTTGCTCCAATAGTTTTATGAGAATGATCTTGGCCTCTTGGAAGGAATTTTGGATAGCAATGGAGCTATAAAAAGATATGAATAGTAGAGAGATCAAATGGACATTGTTATTGCTATAAAGGTCACATTAATTTGTTAAGGTGGAGATGCCAAGATATATATGTTAAGGAATAGCATGGATAATTTTTCCATCACTAGTACATTCTTGGAAGATTTTGATAACCTTGATTCCAATCAAAAATGAAGAAGAATGACCCATACAAGACTAAATTGGATGAATTGATGGCATTTAATCGGTCATATAAAGAGGATTATGAGCTGTGGGATAAAAGGTATAATAAAATAATTAACTTGTAGCATATCTTAGTGAAATGGAAATATATTTTATTTTTTCACAATCAACATTATCTAGATGGTTTCAATAAGTGACAATAGAGAATTTTTGTCTTCTTGCACAACAAGGATTTTCCTTCATATCCTAGCTCCACTTTCCCAAGTCCACATTGAGAAGAATGAAGAGAAGGAGTTGAAAAGAACCAACAATTTGCATCAAAGGTACTTTTGGAGGGAAAATTGATTACTTAGAGTAAATATATTTGGTTTTTTCCTTGGCATATTTCATCCACAAGAAAGTAGTTGTATAGTATATTTTTGAAATGTAAATGAATGTCAAATAAAAATATGACATGTGTAATGAATTGAATATTTTTTCTCCCTAGTTTTATAAAAGGGAATTGAAGGTCATTTGCATAGGATGTTTGATCAATTTTAGAGAGTTTTGTAATACAGGTAGAGAGAAATTAAGTTGAAGTCATTTTCTAGGTTATTGAGTCTAGATTTTGTTAGTTTTAAAAGAACTATATAACTGTACTATCATTTTTTAATACAATGGCATATTTCTAAAGCCAATGTTCTTTTATATATTTCTCACTACTTATGAATAAAATTAATCAAAGATATTTCAATTCATCTCCATTTTATTTCCTTTGGATATTTATCTTCTATTAGTGCTCTTATTCAAATAATAAGTTAAATGCTTTAATAGAGATAGAGACTTGTGTGGATGTATACAAGGACTTGATAACTATTATTGGTTAGGATTTCTGAGCTTAATGGTGCATTGCATCATTAAATAGATTTGTTGTGATAGAAGGGACACTTTTGTGCACTTTGAATTGTATTGGTTATGACTGCATGCCCCAAATTATGGAACTAATCACTAAAGCTATTTCTATATTACATCTCTAGGGTCTTTCACACAAAAAAATTATAAATCTTTAAATCCAATTGTGTTTTATTTTTTCAAAAAGTCTTCGGAAGTATCATGTTCTATTGTTTTAAAATGTTAAATGCTTAAAGATATTGCCATCTATATTTGAATTTCTATGATTGTCAAGAAATTATGTATAAAACATATCTATTGTTTGTAGTGTTCAAGATAAATTGGCAAAAGAAATATTGAGAACATTGTATGGGACCACCCTCCTAGGTTTTGCAAAGCCCAAAGTGTAGAGGGAAATGTTTTGTAACTTTCACCTGTTTGTTGGCCAATTTCTACAAATAATTAAACATTGGTATTTGAAAAAACCATATATTGATAATTGAACTTATTTAAAATCTCTACTTCAAGATCTTATATAGTCAAAGTCCTAAAACTCATTGTTCTTCATTTTTCAAGAAAAAAATGATAAATATTTCTCATCATAATTTAATTCCACATTTTTTGGTTTGAAGTTCTTGGTCTCATTTACATTTTGTACCAGGTTGTGTGTATTTATCTCTATATTTACAATTTCCCAATTAAATATTTTTCAATTTAATTGGGTGGCTAATCTGATTCTCTTATTTCAGTGCATTAAAATTTGAAGGAAAGAGAGGGAGAATTGTGAGAGGTTATATAAGCCATGAGAGGAACCAAAAATCATCTCAAGAAGCATCCTGAGCAAAGGCTAAAAGGAGAATTGGCATGCAATCACAAGCAGACATGGAAGCAAAATAATGCAAAATCAAGTTTGATAATCCTCCTATTTTAGGATCTAAAATTTTACATGAAGATGTTAATAATAATATGTATGAGTATGGAATGCCTCCTGATAATGAGGAAAATCCTATTATGAAAGAGACTACTAGTGGTCAGCAAGCTAGTTCAGGTCCGCTGGCCTCAAAACCAACCAAAAAATGGAAGTTTTTGGATAGGGATTTTGATGCTACATTGTCATCTAAAATGTTAAATCTTGGAGCCACTTCTACTTACAATCCTTAGGGAGTTGACCCATTTAGAAGTCTTCATGTTAAAGTCTTTAATCCTCTCTCACAAAGGAAGGTGTTAAACCTTATAAATTATACTTGTGAACATTCAAATTTAGAGGTTGCTAATGAAAATGAGGAGGAATTATTAAAACATATGATGGTGATTCAAGAGGAAGCCAAGAGGATTGATAAGTGAAGGATTAAACATACAAGGAGGAGGAGAAATTAAAGGCTTCTATGTATGAGAGAGATAAGTTGAGGAGAAGGGTAGAGAGAATAAAATTGATGGTTGATGAAGAAGCTACCCCCACTACAAATTCATATTATCAGCTTGTTCTTACCCCTATACATGTACTATGAATGTTTCTATAGGAGCTACCCCCACAAGTACATGGACTAGTTCCAATGCCACAAGCTTAGTTGTAGCCCTTTCTACCTCCAGTAAACCATCACAGCCTTTGGATATAGGAAAAATCCCTATAAGTCAACCAAAGGGACCATGCATAAAAAAATGTGTCATCTAGTAGTATTCCTACATCTATAGCTCTTGATCCCTCAAACCTTAAACTATAGTCAGAAAATGAACAATTTCATTTCCTCCTCATGATGTTGACATCGTTGGAGAAGATGATGATAGCATGAGTAAGTTCCTAAATGATTTGCTTAACAACCTTGATGTTAATGAATCCTTTTATCCATCAATGCAACAACCAACACCCCCTATAATACCACCACCTAAGATGTTTGGTTACTTACATCTTGAAACTAAGACAATAATTCAACCTAAGTTCCCTACAATAGGTGAACCTATTTCCTTTAAGAAAGAAACTAGTCAACATTCTATCTTAAAAAAGTGACAGACGCTCCCATCAACTTAGAAGAGACATATGGAAAAGGCTTTAAAATATTGAGCAAACAAGGATGTGATACAAGTGAACATGAAATCCATCTACTCGAAGAGAAAATTCTAATTGAAAATACAAAAGGGCTAGGATATCAAGACCCTCTCCCAGATATATGAGTATCCTCCTTCCTAAAGAACAGCTAATGATCCATAATTATGATAAGGATGAAAGGACCATCTTAGGTCCTCCTCAACATTCAATTTGATAAATTGGTGAATCTAGCAAGTGTAAAAGACCTTACAAACTAAAGAAACTTTGATTCCCTTATCCACCAACTTACATTGAAAGGATTTTGTAGATACTCTTACATAGAGGACTTATTACCTTAACTCCCATAAGAGAAGAATGAAAACCAAATCCCAAGAACACAAACACATTGCATTGTCGATACCATAGAGTGCTTGGAAATAGTACCGATGACTGTCGTGCTTTACAAAAAAATTCAAAAAGCTTGATTTTATAGAAATAGTTCCTTAAAGTGGGACCCTTTAGCCCCTTGTCATGTAATAGTTGTAGAGTCTTGTATTCTCACCATTATATGATCTTTCCCATCACTTACCTTGGCTCATTATTTTCCTACACATCATGGGAGTGAGAATTAGATAGCCTTGTCCTAGTAGTGCATTTTTCATTGTCCCTTTAGCTAGATGGACTCGCATGTTCCTTACTAGTCTTTTTGCATTATTTCTTTTTCATTTTCTTTTGTGTGACTGCATGTGTGCAATGTGATCCCCCCATAATGTTTTGTTTGATGTATCTCTCTCTTTGTGACATTCCTCTATTTATACCTTCATTCTTCTCTATATCATAAGTCTTTCCAAAAGATTTTTCTTTATCTTTTGATTTGTCTTGTGTCTTCCATCTTGACCCAAAAGGTTTTTCTTTGTTTTCACTCTCTTTGTGTCATTCTTCTAGTTTTGGGTGTATTTTGGGAATGATGATACTTTTGAGCTCTCTAAAAATATTGTAGTAAGAACATATTGACCTCGAATCCATAGATCCCTTATATGTTTTTAGTGTTTTCATTTTGGGGGCAACCGCCCTTTTCCTTTTTCATGATGCAGCTTTATTTGGAAATATATGACTTGACATAGGGCTTTGTAAGTTAGCTCTTGTGTCCTCTTTATTATTAGCATTTTACATTTTCTAGTTTAAGTAATTTCTGCTTGTGGCATTTAGCAATTTCTTTAAAGTGAGGGCATACATTTGCATTATTCTCTTGCATTTTTCTTTTACATGTTTAATGTAGTCTTACTTTATGTGATGTGATTTTTGCTTTGTGGTTGACATTGGGTGTGATATCCCTCAAGAGAATGATCTATCTTAGCATATTATATTCCTCTTAGTGGCTTGATGTGACAAACTGCATCTCCTAAGTTGTGAATCTTCTATTCATTGATTGGTCCATTCTTGGAGATATTAGAACTAAAGACCATACATAGAATAAGCAAGACTCCTTTGAGCATTCCCTATTTTTGCATTTGCATTTTCAGTTATATGGCCACCCTGCATAATACATCTTGCATAACTATGAAGCCATCTTGTTTTTTCACGAGTTCCAAGAATACAATTTTTTTCTCACCTCATGAAGCTTGAAGTTCATTCTTCATGAGCTCCAAGCATACAAAGTTTTTCTTGCCTTATGAAGCTTGAAGGTCATTTTTGTGTGGTACCTTATCAAAGTTATCAAGAGGTATAACTTTGGTATGGTTTGACACGGAGCCTGCCTGAGGCATGACTTTACCATAGCCACTCATGTGTGAGTGTGAATGCATACTAATCATGTGTGTATGTGTCTCACCTCTTTTAGATCCTCACCTAGCAAAAAACCTAGAGTTCCATTGCCTTAGAGTTAGCATGCATTTTTTGGAAAAATAGTTTAGATCTGACCCACATCGCGATTGGAAAATGGTCAAAGCTTGATCTACCCCTTTTATTTGTATTTCTCTCTTCATCTTTGGTAGTTTATGCTTGTTCCTTTATAATTCCCTTTAAATCATTTTTCACGTGTGTTCTTTTGTGCCTATGTTGGTTTGTCAAGGGATCTTGATCCCAGGGGCTTTATCACCCCTCTTGATCATTGCCATCCCATCTTACTAGCATCAAGGTGCACTTGGATACCTCTTGAAGTAGAGTCATCTACTTTAGTGTGAGTTTGAAGCAAGTTCATACTCTCACTAAAGTGGCAGCTAAATGTAGTGTCAAAAAATGTCGTCAATGACATTTTCACACTTGTTTGGGCCCTCCTTATAAAATTGAGCTTAATGATGCCTTGACTTAGTGTTGTAATGTGTTTAACACACTCACATTAGGTCTTGTTCCATTGTGAATTAAATAAACTTAACCACACCTTGTTTAGAGTGTTGTAACACATTTTCAGACTTTTTGAGGGTTTTCATAAATAAATGGGCTTCTTTATGCTTTAATTGGCCCTATTTTGCATCCACAAGCCTCATTTATTACATCTTTTCAAGGATAATCTCGACATAAATCAACATCCAATCATAATTCTAGTGTTTTTAGGTTGTGTCCCATATTTGGTGGTGTGGGACTCATACACCACCTTGGAAATATGAGTCCCACCTAGGGTTTTGGGTCCTAATCTTGATTTTTCACCTTTCTAAGTATTTTTGAATTTGGTCCCATAAATTATGCTTAATGGGACTCATATGCCACCTTGGGCATATAAGTCTTGTGTGGCCCAAAATTAAAATTAATTCAAATTCTTGGTAGGATTTCATCCTCCTAGATCTGATGTCGGCTTGTAGTGTATTTTTTTTAATTCTTGCATAATTAAGTATAAATACAATTTTCTTTAACTCATTTTACACCTATCAAGTTTAATGAGCATCCTTATAGCAAGTTTGAATTCGCAATAGCATTCAAGTGATTACAAGAAAAATAAAGAACATTTAAGAGCATATTATGAAGCATTTTAGAGCATTATTCAAGCATCAAGCATCATGTTAAAGATTTAATCCATCACGTTTGTTTTCAAGCTAACAATTGTGGTGTAGGATTTTATGATTGAAGCTAGCATTTCATTCAATATCTATCCTATTTAAGCAAGAGTCAAGATCTGCATCAATTGGAGCCATCTCATACATGTTTGTAGCCTCTCATTGCTAGTGTTTAGTGAGTTGCAACATCATATTTTTTTCATTCATCATTTTCCATTCCTATTTCATTACATTTCAAGGTTTGATTACCAAAATAGGGTTTTACCAAGGCAAACCCCTAGGCACTAACCAAAAAACATTTTCCCCTCTCTCTAGTGTGTGATTTGCAAGTTTATATTGAAGATACATTAAAGAGAAATCTTGGAGAAAGTTGTCAAAGTGTTCAAAGTTGTAGAAGTTTTCACCTTATATTGGAGATACTTGGAGGACTTCTATAGGCTGCAAATCAGGGTTTGAGATCCAAAAATAAATTGGGAAGCAAAGAGAAGACCTTGAAGACCAGGTTCAAACCTTGAAGTTTCAAAAAACCCTAACTAAACGAATTCCCCAATTATAGTGCATGACTCCTAGTTTAGGTCAAAATTCAGGTTTTTACAAATTTGGATACCCATTTCCCATATTCATGTTTTTGCACAGAAACCCAGATCTGGGACTGATTCACCCAACCTAGCATATGAGTTCCAATCAACATTAAAGTCACTATTTTTAGCATTTCAGAGCTCCATCCATTCATATTTAGATTTCTAGGTGCACACATTTCATCTTCGAGCATTTTGTTTTGTTTTATTTTCATTTCTAGGTCATTTAGTGGAAGATTGCATCATATTAGGGTTAAACATTTCATTTTACATTACACTTATCTTTCCAAGCCATAACTTAGCAGTGAACCCCTCATTAATTTATAATCAACCCCTAGGACAATCCTATTGCCAAATCTCTTTCCCCTTCCTCCATTGGATAGAGATCTCTAGGGTCATCCTTGAATAAGAGTGTGGAGTTCTATTATTCTCAGTTCAAAACCCTAGAACCCAAGCAAAATTCATCCTTTCATTTTGAAGGGCACACAATATAGTGAGGGGGGTGAATTAGTAGATCAAATCTACCTAAAAATATTAATCCAACATGTATATGTTGTGTTGCCAAAAATTGTATACTCTTGAACAAAGAGACAATTTTTCCGATTAATCTTATCCTATTTTAGACACCCTTGCATCAATCGCCCTTTAAAACTACATGTATAGGCCCCTAATGCTCATAATTTTGGATTTTAAGGCCTATTTCACTCACAAATCATAGAAATCCCAACAAGAAACATTCAAAACACTTAAATTTCATGAAACCCACCTCAAAAATCCGTAGTGGGACTAAGTCACCTAAGGTGGCGACTTACTCCCTTTTGAGGTATTTTCCACTTTTGAATGGGAAAATCAATGACTTAATTCAAATTCTTGAGGGATGTTGTCCTATGAAGTTAAAATAATGAATAATTTGGTGTTAATTCCTATAAATACATGTTTTTAGGTCATTTTAAATAACATTAAGTCATTTTTACAAAGCAAAATAAAAAGTCAAGAGCCAAATATATTTTACGAGAAGATTCTTTAGTCTTTCTACAACAAAGTTGAAGCTTTAGGGCATAAATTTAGGGTTTTTGTAGTTCTTCAAGCTCACTTTTTGTCCAAGATCTTACATTGCAAAGGGTTGATCATGGATGCCTATGGAGAATCTTGGAGAAATCTAAGTTGAGGAGATGCAACTAGCCATCAAATCAAGACTAAAGACTTGTTTTTAAAGTGGTTCCATCTTCCATTTTCTCTCTATCTTCAGCCTAAGGAAGGTTTTCATGTCATTTAGATTCATTTCTAATGTGATTTATTGTATCTTAGAATGAGTCTTGCATTGTTCTAAATCCATTTATGCATCTTATTCTTACACATTAGAATACAATTGCATCTTATTTTCAGACTTCCTAGTCTTAAACACACTTAGAGCTAGGGTTTTATGTAGATTTTATCTCTTTCAAAGTTTAAATACCAACTAGGGTTTGACAGAGGCAAACCCCCCAATAGAAATCAATTTATACTCTATTTTGTAAGTGATTTTGTAGATTTGGATATAGATTTCTGTTAGAAAACAAAGTGTAGACTATGGGCTTCTGTTTCCACTTTCAAATTTGTAGAAAATCCAAAATGGAGTAAGTCACCAACTGTGGAAAATTAGTCCTACTACACTAGTTTTTTAGAAATTTTTACAGTTTTAAATAACTATTTGGCAAAAATAGCTTTATGGGAAGTTTCCCTAATCTGGGACTAAGTTGCCCAGCTTGTCGTAAGTGTCCCAATTGGCTCAAAAATCAAGTTTTCCAGAATTTCATAGGTATCTACAATCTCTAATCTAATCTTCATTAGTTTCTAGGTGTAAATTTTTTGTTTAGCATCTTTATTTTGTTATTTATTGCATCCATTTCATCATTATGCATATCATAGTATGTTTTCCAACACTTTGTATTTCTTAGGTTTAGCATTAATAATCATCTTTATTTATTTTTTATTGCATTAGGACATCATAATTAGGCATATTGCATCCATTTTACATTAATATTAAGTGTAGACATTAGCATTTTAGGTCCACTTCTCTCCTTCTAGGTGAAAAACCTAGAAGTGCTAGAGAACCCTTGGACACCTAAAATCAATGTGGACACATTTTAGTGAACCTAAAATTTGAACCTTTTCTTTCTAATCTCAAGTGCATGTACATCCTAGGTTTAACTTGCATCAACATTTTGCATTAGGTGTTGCATTGTTTATTTTGCATCCTAGGATTTTAAACATTTCATTAGTGAAAAGCTCATTTAAGCTTGTATTATTGCATTTCATTTGCTTGTACACTAGTGAAATTTTGCATTTGAGCTGTAGATTTGCATGGTACAATACATAAAACATTAGTATCCATAAAAAAATTCATAAAAACTTAAAAAATAACCCTACTTGGACTAATTTTCCACCCTGGGCAACTTAGTCCTAGTACACATTTTGCATCTGTGTTTTCAACATTTTTTTTCCAGTTTCTTCAATTACTATTTGCTTCCATTACTTTCCTATTTCTATGTAGTTATTTTCTATTACATTCAAATCATTAGCATTAGTATCATTTACTTTAATGGAAATTATAGATAGCATTAGATTTTTATAATATTCATTTTTAGCATTAGTTCCTAGTTCATTTAGATCAAATTCATTAGAAACAAGCAAACAAAAATGTTCAACAATCAAATGAAACAATAAAAATAATGCTTCACTTCAAGACAACTATATCATCCAAACCTTTTAGTAGTGATGAATTGGATAAGTTAGATCAATCTCTACATGGCTTCCTCTCTCTGAGTTCATCCACTAAGGCTTGTGATGACCAACCCAAACCAACCAATGATAACTTATCTCCCAAACCTTTTAGTAGTGATTGCCTTGACATGTTAGATGAAGCCCTTATGGACTTCATCTCACCAATTCCATCCACTAAGGTTTATTGTGAGCCACCTAAAACAAAGGATGTCAATGTAATTCAACCTCAACTTGTCCTTTACGCACATTCACATCAACCTCAACATCCACCTAAACCCAAGTTTACCCTTTACCCACCTCAGCATGATGTTTTTGCACACACCCATTACAGTCAAAATAATTTGCAACCACAACAACCCAATCCAACATCCTTACCTTTACCAAACCCCATCTTTCCTAGTGCTCCTCCCTTAAATTCACACCTTAGGGAGTATTACCTCATCAAACAACTTAAGAATACTCATGCAAAGATATCCCTTCAGGATATTCTTCAAAATTCACCAAATTATCATTCAATGCTCCAAACAACATTGCAAAAAATAGTGGTTCCTACTGGTACAAACACAAATGATGTGGCAGCTCTTATAAAAGGAATGAATACAATTAATGTAGACATTACTTTTCATCAACATGAGCTCCCTCCATTAGAATTAAGGAAGAAAAATGAGGCCTTTATGATCATTTTTGAATACATTACAATAGGCATCAAACGAACCCTTGTTGACAATGGCTTTTTCCTTAATGTGTGTTGTGTAAAGCTCCTAGATTTATTATGTGTGGATAAATCACAAATCAAACCCGATTCCTTATCTATTAGAGGATTTGATAATATTACAAAACAACTACTCAGTGTACTCACTTTGCCTATAATAGTTGGAGTGGCTACCTTGCAAACTCCTATTCATGTCATGCATTATGATATTGCATATAATATTCTCTTGGGAAGGCCATGGATTCATGAGATGCATGCGGTGCCTTCGACCTTTCATCAAATAATGAAATACACCTATAAAAACAAAGTTTATCAAGTTGAGATAGACCCCGAGCCTGAAAGTTCCCTACAACTTGAAAAAGGAACAACAAGTCCTCTAAACACATTAATTCCAACATCTCATATAGCACCCTTTGAGACTAGTAAACTAGAAGACGAACCTATGTCTAAATTTCTAGATGATGATTGGGGTACATTAGAATTCACACCTTCATTTATGGATGAATACATAATCATGCCAAAAGAAGATGAAAAATAGAAACAACCAATAGTTATGTCCACTTAGAATTTGAAAGAATCTTCCCAAATATCTACCTCATCCCCTTTGGAAGAAACTACAACATACACAAATTTTTTTGATGAGATATATTATCAACATCATCTAACCGGAAGGAAATGGAAAGACTTTATAGGAAAGGCTATGCGCCAGTGAAACAATTGGGATATAATGGTAACAGATGTGGAAAGAATGAACAAGGCATTCAAGTTCCTCTAGAACCTAATACACAAGAAACAAAGACTAGTCTGGGATATTCCTTTTCTAAGACAACAAAAGCAACTCAACAACCATCACTCAACATCAACACCATCACATGTAAACCAAAAACCAATCTTATGCTAAAGCATCCTAAATTTTTTGATATGGATTCACCACTATCCTGGGAGTATGTTGAAATTGATGAAGCCTTGAAACAAATGTTAGGTGCTTCTAATAAGCCATTTTCTTCCAAAATAAAATTTACCTGCACTATGATAAGTACCCATCCAAAAGAGATTGATACTAATGAGACAAGTACAAGCATGAATCCTAAATATCCTAAGTCAATTGCACTCCCCTTAGGAGATACAATCAATATACCAATGGACATAAATGGTAAATACAAGGTTATTAAGACCGGGAAGTGCCTTGATGATGAAGAACAAGAGGATACTACAACCTTGCTTCATGATTTTCCTAAAAAAATTGCTTGGAAATATTCAGATATGCCAGGAATAGACCCAAAAATAGTCACACATAACATTGTTCTTGCAAAAAATGCTAAGCTTGTGCACCAAAAGATATGAAAGATGAATCCCAAGATAGCCTTGCATGTTAAATGAGAACTTGAAAAACTCCTTCACGCAGGTTTCATTTGCCCTATTGATTATTCTCCTTAGATCTCAAATATTGTCGCAGTTGCTAAACCTAATAATCATATTCAGATATGTATGGATTTTCGTGACTTGAATAAAGCCTCTTTAAAAGATGATTTTCCCCTTCCTAATATCAACATGATTGTGGATTCAACTATGGGACATGCTTTATTGTCATTCATGGATGGATTTTCTGGTTATAATCAAATATTCATCAACCCACAAGATCAATACAAGACAACATTTACAACTGTTTGGGGAGCATTTTGTTGGGTTATGATGTCATTTGGATTAAAGAATGTAGGCACAACTTATCAATGAGCAATGAAATTCATATTTCATGATTAGATACACAAAATCCTGGAAGATTATGTTGATGACATCCTTTCCAAATCTTTAACAAGAAAAGACAAAGTGAGTGTCCTTTGACAAATCTTCAAATGGATGCATAAATATAACATGCAACTCAATCTAAAAAAGTGTGTCTTTGGAGTAGATAGTGGAATTTTTTTATGGTTTATCATATCTCATAGAGGTATCGAGGTGAATACAAAGAAAATTGATGCTATCATCAACATGCCACCTCCTAGGAACATTTCTCAATTACGCATATTACAAGGAAGAATTCAAGCCATCAACCATTTTGTCACCTTGTTAGCTGATCGAACATTACCTTTCTCACATCCTCAAGAAAGATGTTTATTTTGATTGGAATGAGGATTGTAAACATGCCTTTGAGAGTCTGAGGGAATACCTTGAAACTCCATCTGTTTTACAACCTACTGTACCAAACAAACCATTCATCCTTTACATAGCTACATCAGCCCATGCTCTTGCAACATTCTTGGCTCAACAAGATGACAGTGGAAAAGAACATCCTTTTTATTACATTAGTCAAAATCTAATCAATTATGAAATGTGATACACTCAAATCAAAAAACAATGTTTAGCTCTTTTCTTCACTACTAGAAAGTTGCGAAACTATTTACTAAATGCAAAAATACAAGTCATGACAAAATTTGATCCTCCCAAACATCTTTTTAACAAGACAAACTTATCAGGATGTTTAGCTAAATGGGTTATGTTGTTGAAAAAGTTTGACCTTAAGTTGGTTTTACAAAAAAAAATTGAAGTTCAAGCATTGACCGACCACTTAGTTGACTCTCCTTCTCCTCTAGTGCTACCCAACAATGATTCTTTTCCTGATGATAGTGTGTTGACAACAGAAGTTCCTACATGGGAATTATATTTTGATGGATCCAAGTGTAGAACAGGCTCTAGTGCTGGAGTGATATTGGTTCCAACCGAAGGAAAGCCTATTCCCTTGTCATATCAATTAAATTTCCTATGTATGAATAACACTACTGAATATGAGGACTTAATTGCTGGATTGCATGCTACTTTAATCATGGGCATTAAAGAATTAAGATCTTTGGTGATTCAAAATTAGTGATCAAACATATAAATGAACTATATCAAGCTAAACATGATAAATTATCAAAAATATAAGGATTTGAAATAGTCCTTGTTGGGAAAATTTGACTCATTTGAACCATTGGTAACATTCCACGAAAAAGATAATCAACATGTGGATGCAATGGCGAGTGTTGCTTCTCCTATATACCCTTGAGATCCTTCAAAGGATGTTATATTCCTTGTTCACCCAATCATCAAACCCTCAATTAATGACACCACCATAGATGCATTAAAAACAACCAAGGATGATTCAAGTGAATGGTATGATGCCATATATTATTATATAAAAGATGGTACCATTCCAGAACCTATCACAAATAACACTTGAGCTCATTTAAAACAATTAGCCACCAAGCACATAATCCTTTCCGATGTGTTATATAGATGGTCCTTTGATGGCATTTTTATTATATGTCTTAAGAATTCTGAAATCAATATGGAACTCAAGCAAGCTCATGCAAGTAGTTGTGCAGGTCATTTTGGAGCAAAGACCCTAGCACAAAAACTCATTCATATGGGCTACATTGGAAAATAATGGAAAATGATTGTTATGAGTATGTTAAGCGATGTCACAAATGTCAAGAACATAGAAATTTACTTCATGTTCCTACTTCTAAGCTCCGTGCCCAAATTCTCAGTTGCTCATTCTTTGTATGGGGACTAGACATAATTGGAAAAATCTTGCCACCATCTTCTGCTGGATATACGTATATAATCACTGCAACTAATTACTTCACAAAATGGGTAGAGGCTATTCCTCTTTGATCTACAACAATGAAGGTAATCTATTGTTCCCTACTTGAGCACATTATTTCCCACTTTGGACGACTCCCTTCTGCATTAGTCTCTGATAATGGTACACCATTTAGGAATAATGGTGTGAAGAAATTCTTGGAGACCTTTAATATCCAACATCATTTTTCAACACCTTATTACCCACAATCTAATGGTCAAGCTGAATCAACTAATAAGATCCTTGAATTTTTTTTAAAGAAAACTAAATTATAATCATCTGGACTAGCACACACAATTGCACTATGTGCTTTGGGCTTACCGCACAAGTTTTCAATCCCCACTAGAGCCACACCTTATAACCTAGTTTATGGTATTGAGGTAATCATTCCCTTAGAGTTAGAAATCCCAACATTACAAATTACTCTTCAAGGTCTAGTTGACAAAAACACTTATAAGGTCGAATGATTACACCAACTTGAGATGCTTGATGAACAATGCATTAATGCTCTTGAGCATCTCCAAGATTATTGCAAAAGGAAGCAATGCTATTACAATTTCAATGTTATCCCTCACACATTTCACAAGGGTGACTTAGTTCTATCTGCAAATCAATGTAACGTCAATGCCGACCCTAATGAAAGAGTAAAATTTAGTCCTAATTGGTTAGGACCTTATATAGTCGACAAAATATTTGCGTTTGGTGCATATGTCTTAATAGAACTTGATGGAACGCCCCTTAAGGAGCCTCTCAATGCCACACATTTGCATCGATATTATGTCTAATACCTTTTGAATAGTATGAATGATAAAGCAGTGTTGTTAAAGTTATGGGGTCATCTCCTATATGCTTTCACATTGCTTTGTTCTTGACAAACCAATCATGCATATTTCTTGAGCACTAAAGTGGTTATTTAATTTATTTTTATAATTACTTTAGGTTTCATACTATTCAAATTCATCTTGTGTGTTATGATAAGTTACATCATTTAATTTATCATAACATACTTAATCATCATGTTGTATCTAAAAGAAACTGTAATATATTTTAATTAGATCACATAAATTTTGTTAAATCATGAAGACATTAATTAAAGAAATCTTGCAACGGTTATTTAATTAATCACATTTCCATTTAACATTCAAACACATTAAGACAAACCATAAAAAATCAAATTCTCATATATATATATCCAAATTTTTATGTACATATCAACATCATATACAATGTCACTAAGGTCTGTGAGAACTAGAACCCTCGAGCTTTGGTGCTTGTGATCCGGTAGAAGGATGTTGGGAGACGGTTGTATGTGATTGTGACAACGATCCTCCAAACCTAAGTGCAAACTGTAGGCCCTATATCCTTGCAAGGGCCACCCAATGCTCCCCTGCTATCTCCTCCATCTCTGCTTGTAGCCGTGATACCTCTTCCTATAGTCTCTCAACCTCTACTAGAGTATGGGATGATTGTATTGTAGTCTTAGCTCAATGGAGTCATATCCTCACACTCTCATATGCTACCCATAGCTTTGTGAATGGTCTAATTGACTTTGGATCCTCCTCATCGATGGATGTAGGAACTATCTCTATAGCCACATGACAGTATAACTCTCGCCAGTCTCTCATCGCTCCTGCAAGGTAGAAACAATACAAAATTAGTACACATCATCATATATATATATATATATATATATTTATATATAAATGCATAAAATAAAATATCATCACCTATATGTTTGGTAGGTTGAGCAATCTCAACATCATCCTATGCAGGGGGCATAGAAGATTTGCTAGCCCTTCCTCGACTATGAGTACTGGTGCATGTTGCTCATGATCTTGTCATATGGATGGGTGAGGGATCTCCCCACTCGTGTTGATCCTTAGCCATTGCCTCATCACTCTCACTTAGGGGTGGCTCCTCCTCCTCATCCTCCTCCTCATCCTCATCCTCCTCCTCCTCCTCCTCCTCTCCCTCATGGCCATCATAATCTGGATCTACATCCTCATCGTACTCATCATCAATAACATCACTAAATATATGTGCAACCCTATAGCGTGTCTCCTAGGCCCTATCCTCTTTGTCATCCCACTCATCTAGCAGTGGACCTACATCTCCCATTGGATCATCCATCAGATATACTAGTGATAGTCATGTCACTGTCCAACACTCCTCATAATCCCCTATGGAACTAATGTTGTTTGCATTAGAGACTGGAGGTTGGTCATGATTAGAGAAGTTGGAGTCACTATCGGCCACATGGTCTACATTGAGTCACACTATATCACTTGGTCTATCGACACTCCACACTGACCTCCTAAAAGAGGATCATGCCTCAGGTGTGTCTAAATCTGTCAAAATTGTTGCATGACTCAATTATAGTAAAATGGATGTACTACATGGTCATGTTGGCCAATCAAAAGTCTATCCAACTACAGTCTCCTTAACTATCTAGTATGATCTAGCCACTATAGCATTAGATAATAAGGTCTCAATAATATCTCATCCTCCTCCAGTTGGTCAAATCATACTCTCCAAAAATTCAAATCACCATACTTCCATAATCACCGTAGAGGATAGCCCAAAGCCTGAGAATACCCTACTGCTATCACACATGGGAAGCTAATTGGTCTGATACATGTAATATGCTCTAGGCACCACATCTATAGAAGCATGTAGTGCACCATACTATCTACCTCCTGAAATATAAATCACCCAAGATCATAATACAAATTATGTGCCAAGATACATCGACCCCAAGCGTATACTCTACGATACTCTTCCATCCCTCAAATCAAATGGACTAGTCCTCCCTCAACGTGAACTATCTATCCATCAAGGATGAGAACTAGTGCTACAATATGCATCATAATTTGTCTAACCATTGGCACTTGTGAGTATAATAGCATCGACAAATCAATCCACCCTCTCACCTGATAATCATGAACTGGACCATCCAAACAATACTTTAAATCGACCTTCTACTCATGGAAGGTGTGATCTCTCCATAAATGTACTCACTCTCCTTAAATCAGAACATGAAGAATATGGTGTATGTCCTCTAGGGTGATCGTCATCTCCCCTGTCGGCAAGTGGAATGTGCATGTATTCGCATCCCAACACTCACAGAGATCCATCAACATAACATCATGGTATCTCATGGGAGGCATGGGGTATGCCCAATAGATGGCTATGGCCTGAAGGTGCTATTTCTCCTCTATTGAAAGTGATGGGGCTAAATCTCTCAAGAAGTTCAACTTTCTAACCCCATTGCCGTGATTGGGTGGGTACCTATTATAATCACACAAATATGCTCTATTAAACATCTAATCTCTTTAATTTTTACATTATTAATCATGCAAGTGTACTAAAGTTTTTCTAGTGTGCTTTCCTAAAGGCCCTAGACACTTTTGAACCCTTTTGGGCCACTTTATGAAGAAATGAGATATTTTTCGAAAAAGTGGGACACTTTGCGAACAAAAGGGACACTTTGTGAACAAATGGGACACTTCATGAAAAAAGGGGACACTTTTTGAAGTTTTTTCCAAGATCCTAAATTAACCTAGATATGCATAAAAATTATTAAATAATTACATAAACACATCACTCAGATAGCAAAATCGAATCACCTCGTGTTGATGCTCGCCATGTGCCACCTAGTCCTAGAGAACATCCAATCGCGCAGGTCTGTAATCTCATATGCTTGACCTCCTTCTATCTCACTTGTCACTTTCAAGCTACAAGAAGGTAAGATGAAATAGTAAGTGAAAAAATACTTCACTTTCACCTCCTTTAGCTATTTCCATTCTTTTTACTCTTATGCATCACATTAGGGTTTTTCCTATATTAAGAGTTAATAAAGTACTTTTTATTCAAAAAACCATAACAAGTGCTAGGGAACTCTGTTTTCAACACTTTTTTAATGCATTGGAAAAATGATTCTACACCTGAAATCATCAATTGTCTATCGTTATGTGGCATGGTACTTGGAAATTCCCTACGATATGATGTTTCTTATTTGATGTGGCTAGATTTCTACCTTGATCTGTAAAGCAAGAGAAATCAAGGGGGGCCATACATCTACCCTCAAATTTTATTTATAGAAGTTAGACAAAAGTATCTTTTGGACAACTAATGAATTTGTGTTGCAGGATGTGGTTCCTAATGTTGTGGTTTTGCAGATAACTACACTAGGGGCTTCATTCTCCCATCTTTTGAATGAGTATCCTTTTATAGAAAAGTGTACTATTTAGTGTCCTTTAGCTTACATATGCATGTAGATTCATATGGGCACTAAATTTGGGGCTTAATGTGTCACAAAATATTGTATACTTTTGAACAAAGAGACAATTTTGTGATTAATTTGGTCATATTTTAGACACCCTTGCATCAATCACCCCTTAAAAACTACATTTATAGGCCCCTTATGCATATAATTTTGGACTTTAAGGCCTATTTCACTCACAAATCATACAAATCTTGATAAGAAACATTCAAACCACTCAAGTTTTGTGAAACCCACATCAAAAGTCCTTGGTGGGACTAAGTCGCCCAAGGTGGCAACTTAGTCCCTTTTGAGGCATTTTCCACTTTTGAGTGAGAAAATCACCATCTTAATTCAAATTATCAAGGGATGTCAGCTTATCAAAATAAAATAATAAATAATTTGGTGTTAATCCCTATAATACATTTTTTTAGGTCATTTTTCATAACATTAAGTCATTTTTACAAAGCAAAATCAAAATTCAAGAGCCAAATATCTTTAACAAGAAGATACTTTAGTCTTTCTACAACAAAGTTGAAGATTTACGGTAGCAAGCTAGGGTTTTTTTATGTCTTCAATCTCACTTTTTGTCCAAGATCTTACATTGCAAAGTGTTAATCAAAGATGCCTATGCAAAATCATGGAGAAATCTAGGTTGAGGAGATGCAATAAGCCATCAAATCAAGCCTAAATACTTGTTTTCAAAGTGATTCCATCTTCCATTTTCTCTCTATCTTCAACCTAAGGAAAGTTTACAATTTCCATGCCATTTAGATTCATTTGTAATGTGATTTATTACCTCTTAGAATGAGTCTTGCATTGTTCTAAATCCATTTATGTATCTTATTCTTACACATTAGAAGAGGGTTGCATCTTATTTTTGGACTTCCTAGTCTTAGACACACTTAGGGCTAGGGTTTTATGCATATTTTATCTCTTTCAAAGTTTAAATACTAACTAGGGGTTTGAACGGGGAAAACCCCCCATTAGAAATCAATTTATACTCTATTTTTCAGGTGGTTTTGTAGATTTGGATCTAGATTTCTATCAAAAAATAGAGTGTAGACTATGGGCTTCCATTTCCACTTTCAGATTTGTAGAAAATCCAAAGTGGACTAACTCACCAACAATGGCAACTTAGTCCTACTGCACTATTTTTTAAGGAATTTTTATAGTTTCAGATACCCGCTCTACATAAACAACTTTCTAGGTAGTTTCCCTAATTTGAGACTACATCACCCAACTTTGTGTAAGTATCCCAATTGGCTCAAAAATCAAGTTTTTTATAATTTCAGAGGTCTCTGCAATCTCCATTATGGTCTTCATCAGTTTCTAGGTGCACAGTTTCTATTTTGCATCTTTATTTTATTCTTTATTGCATCCATTTCAGCAATCTACATATCAAAGTGTATTTTCCATCACTTTGTATTTCTTAGGTTTAGCATTAATAATCATATTTATTTTTCAGTTTATTGCATTAGGACATCATAATTAGGCATATTTCATCCATCTAACATTAATGTTGATTGTAGACATTATCATTTTGGGTCTACTTCTCTCCTTCTACGTGAAAAACCTAGAAGTGTTAGAGAACCCTTAGACACCCAAAATCAGTGTCCACATATGCTAACATGAGAAATGAATAAAAATAGTTGTTACCAATCAAGAAACCATATGAGCACACATTCACATAGTGAAGATCTACCAAGTATTTTAGAGAAGAAAACATTTTTCCAAGATAATTATATATCATGATTATATGTAAAAATAGAGTTTTTTTATGTGTTGTATTTTACAAAAGATAAAATATATCAAATGCAATGTTGAGATACTCAATGAATATAAAATTAGACATGAAAGTATGTACATAAATCTAAAAATTGGTGTAAAATATGAACATATGTAATTCATTATTTTAACCATCTAAGAAAGTTGATAAAATACAACTATTACAAACATATTAAGGGAGATAAAGATAGAAACCAAGTAGTGTTTTTTTGGAACAAACTCTCAAAAAACTTTGTGTAAAAACTAGTAGGATATGGGCTTTGGAACCCTATTCTAGGGATATATGATTTGTAAATTTTAGAATTTGAACCATTGTAGTATCATATGTAGAGCTTATATTGTGAACGCTCTGATATGAAATTTGAAAAAATTCAAAAATTTGAAGATTCCCTAAATTATGTTCAAGAAGCACATAAATGCATGAGCTTATGATTATAAAAGCATTCAAAATGAGTGAATAGGCTCAATGCACTTAAAACATGAATGTTACTAGAAGAAAAAATATGATAATAAAATGAATCTATTGATAAAATGCTCAAGTATAATGTTTTAATTTTATTTAAAAAAAATAATAATAATGAATTTAAGTTCTTTAATTTTTAAAAATTTAGACATAATATGACCAACAATATATTCAATTAATCTAATGCTTGATCAAATTACAAAATATATGCTATATAAATGAGAAAAATTGCAAGTGTAGGAGATGTTGATTTCACTAAAATGTGAGATGCTAAAATGGGAGCTAAGGACAATTCTTAACCTAAATCACATATTTGACCATGAAACATTGGGGGACATAGTGGTAAGAAAGAAAAAAATATTTGGCCATTGTCCTCAAGGAAGAGCGAAACAATTGGTCAGGGTTTTGGTCCCCTCTTTGTTCGTATTATTGAATGTGGATGTGATAATAGAGATGTGAAATGTTGTGAACTAGTTAAATTAAGCCTAAGGAAAAAAAGTGTTATAGAATATATAGAATTCAAAGCCAAAATTGAAAAATAGGAAGCAGTATTGGAAAGTGCTAAAATAGTAGAACTTGGCATATAAATTTGATACAAAATTGGCTGGACAAGAGCATGGGTGCCCTAGTCTAGAGATGATTATTTCTAGGGTTTAAAAACTTATGCAAATACATCTCAATCTTAGTACCTTTGGTAGTCCAGATTAGGTTCCAAAGTGTGGTATTTTGTGAGTAACCAACGTACCCTAATTTGATGAAGGTACTTGAATGCTTGTCTTAGGGTTTTGAGGCCTGTATATCTCTAAATCACTTGAATTTACTTCAAACTTGGGTATGTTTAGGATCATGATGGGCCAAATAGTTGTGATATGATGGGTATGTGTAGGCAATGTGGCTGATTACATTTTTTTTACCCAAAATTAATGAAACAAAAAGGGTTTTTAAAATAGATTCTCAACTTTCCACCAATATAAATTATGCTTTACTTTGAATTTAATAAATAATTATTATTCATTTTCTAATTGAATTACAACTAAAGTCCTGATTGATAGGCCAATTGAAAAACATCTATAGCTTTCAAATGGTATCAGTTTTTTTGAATATGAAACATGCATCACATTTTATGCTTCACATACTATAGGATTAAAAATAATAATTAATTTCATGAAGTTTTGACCAAGCTAAGGTGGTCAGACATACAAGTTTTTATATTTTTTAAAAGTTGTAATAAAAAAATTATAATTAATTATTTACATGGAAAAAAATTACAAAAAATTATGCATCACATCAAGACATAAGTCCTCTACTTATATCTAAAATATTATAATTTTTTTTTTCATTTTATTTTGGTTAGGGTGGTCGATAGACACGCTTCTTATTTTTCCCTGAAATTTAAGTACTATCTGATTGAAATTTCATATTTTCATCAAATAGATTTTTTCAAAAATAAACGTAGTAGTTTAGAAACTACACTGA
Organism: Sequoia sempervirens; assembly: GCA_007258455.2. Classification (NCBI taxonomy): domain Eukaryota; kingdom Viridiplantae; phylum Streptophyta; class Pinopsida; order Cupressales; family Cupressaceae; genus Sequoia; species Sequoia sempervirens. Next base: position 344,175,901 of record VDFB02353493.1, on the reverse strand, counting down.
ACTTACTATAGATTCTATTCTTACATATTTTTGAAATAATATAGATAACTTATTCAAAGTTTTACGTCAAGTTTCCTAACTTTGATTTTTTTGAATTTTTCGCCACTTAAGGGCATGTTTTTTCCATGATGATCCTGCACACACCCACCTAAAACCTACAAGAATGATAAGGGGGTAATGGTTGTGTTGTATAGGGGTTTTCCTCAGTCAAACCCCATTTAGGTGTTTTGACCTCCACAGAAAGCTATGATGACAATGATATAAATCACATGCTCTATGAAGTGCTAAGTAAAATGGATAAAACTGAATGATAAATAACATAGTTGTAACTTACCACTCAAATTTGTATTCCTTGTTTGATTAAATTCACTTTTCTCATTACATAGAAGGAGAAATTACAGGATGCTTTAAGATATTGGAAGTTTTAGTGCTCATCATAACAAGCAAACATAATCAAGAAACATCTTACAATACACATGAACATAGATTTGTTGATATGTTGTAGACATTAAATTGGTAGAAAAAGTTTTTTAGATATTCTACTTATTTTTCTCTCAAAATTTCATTAATTTCCTTTAGTATGCTCGAAAGATATTTCAACATATTTTGCATCAACTTTATGAAAAGTCAACAATTGATATTGGATTTATGAAAATATTAAGGAAAACAATAATATTTTAGATTGATGGTGTAATTAGGAAAGGTAGGGCATCGATACCCTATTTCAGCCCTATTTTTTTGTTTAAGTGTCTATTAAATAATAATTTAATTCAATTTCCAAAAAATGACAATTAAATGAGTAATTCATAAGAATAATTATGCACATACACATAGTTGGGAGCCAATTATTGTTTGAAATTTTCAAGGGTGACAATTTATGATGCTACAATATTTTTTATTAGGTTATGAGTAGTTACTTTATGGATATATTAACTCAATTAATTTATCTGATCACTATTATATTCTTATTGGGATAATTAATTCAACATAGGTACTATATTTTGGTATCTAAGTCAATCTAGGTGATATCTAAAGCATAAGTAGGTATATATAGGAAGTAGTGAGTGTTGTTCTACTATAATATTATAAATTATGTTCCTAGTGTATACTTTTAAAGGTTTATCCACTCAATATGGCTTCATAAATTATTAAGTAGTTGCAACATATTTTCTATTATATTTTCTACTATAAAATTTGTTTCATTACATTGTATCATAACAAATATTTAAAATAATTATAGAAAGTGTATATACAAAGTTAAAATCTACACAATTGTATAACATATGATGTTGGTAAATAAGTAGATAATTTATACAAACTTGTACCTTAAAAATAACACAAAGTCATATAATGATATTTTCACCTTAAATCTTCTTGTGATATGTTCTTAAGGATGCAATGGATTTTCTAAAGTTGTATGGAGAACTCATATTACTTATTTTATGCTTTATTTTATAGACGTGGATTTGGTAGGAAACTAGATCTTTACATTAATTTCAGTGGTTTCCCTAATTTAGTTAAACAATTGAGTTTTATGCCAAGAAAGGAAATATAGATAGAAGCCAAAATCCCAACAATATAGTAGAAATAAGTATAACAAAGACTTGGACACACATGAAAAAATATAATTTGAGTTATACATGTGCTAAACAAATCACCAAGATATTAGAACATCGAAGATGGAACATAAAAAATCCAAGAACAAATTGACATATTCTTGTTATTATAATAAAAATATAAATGATTAACCTTCCAAAAAGTCCTACAATCTCTATGTTGATTAACTAATATTGCATAATATGCAAGGTAGAAATTTTAAAAAGGAGAAATATATAGTTTGTTAATCAATATGCACCTGAATTTTGTGGAGAAGTTCATATAAGTAAAATTAATACATTCATATCCTCTCCTTTAATGGATTACAATATACATTTATAAGTGGAGATGAAGAAGAAAATGTAGTTTTATAACCTAGGTTATTAATAGATATACGACACATTTTTTTACTTCTTCAATAGTATTCTCGTACAATTTGGAAGCAAAAACCAACTCTTTTATCATTTAAACATCAATATATAGAATTTAGCTTCTTCAAAAAAATTACTTAGAAAGAGACCTATAATTTTCCATTTGAGGTATTTAACCAAGTAATTTAATCATTAGCACACATTGTATCATCAACCAAAAGACTATTAGGATTAAGTGTCACCTACCTTGTAATTCTTATGTCAGATAGCATGGTTCCAACATCCTTGGAAAGTGTTCCTAGGCACCTAGGATGTAACTAGAAAAATATTTTATAATATTTATTCTCAATATTGTTTGTATTACATTCAGAAGGGGTGATGGATTCTAAGAGTAGCAATAAAGGTTAATTTTGGACACAAATATTTAATTTTCATTTCCTTGAATTTGGATGCCTATAATGGGATGGCACATGATAAGGAAAAGGACAAATGGGTAACTATTAGTATTCTCCTTCGCTTCTTGGAAAGGTGCAATAGGAATATCTTTGTATTTCATCCTTTATTGTTTTAATGTAATGTTTATTTTCCCTGTTTGGGTGCCCAAGTTGGAGGGAAAGTATTGGACCTAAGATTGGTATCTTTTAATATTTGTAATTGGTAATTAAGGGACTAGGGATGTTTGGAATGAAGGATCATCTTTTGGAGCCATATTTGGGGTTTAATATGTCTTCACAAGTCTATAAAATTAGCTCCTTAGATGTATAAAAATAGTTGAATGTAGAGTTTCATTGTACGAAGAAGGATGGGTTCAGGAATAAGGAGCTTGTTCATAGGTGCATAGGTACTACCATGTTGGAGGAAAAGAGGAGAATGGAAGCGTATGTATTGTAATCTCATTTATTTGAAGATAATACATACTTGGCCTCTCTTCTTGGTGGAGTTTTTTCTAGCAATGGTTTCTAGATGTAAATTTTTTGTTAAGTGACATCTGTTGATGGTGTTTTTATGCACTTTTCAACACAGGCAGTGCGTAGGTGCAGTACCTCTCTTGAAAGACAATCTTCCACAATTGGATTGCAGAACACTATCCCAAGGTCTCTCGGATGTCAGGTCATGACAGTGCTTAGATACCTCAATAGTTTGATGTGATTTGCTGGAATCACAAGGCAGACTTACGGATGAGTTACAAAGCATGGAAGTTGGGTTTGCAAATGCAGTTTCAAAGTGCTGGAAGTGAATGAACAGTGGTTGTCCACTCAAAATAGCAAGTTGAAACTCATCAAATTCATCTTATTTAGCTTCATGGTGATGCTTTGGATCCTAATCTAACCAAGGATTAAAAGAAATAGCAAAAGGAGAAGGGTTAAGAAAGCTATTCTAATCCTAAGCAAAGAATGAACAGTAACAATGGTGGCTGCTAAAGTAGACAGATTTCCTAAACTAGGTTTTGCTTGGCCAAGAGAAACCTACAGTTGCACAAAACCAGTGCAATCTTCTAAGGACTGCAGATTTTCAAATTGCACATGCACATCATGCACATGTAATTGAACTAAGTTGCAACAATGAAGTAATGAGCTCAGACTAGCTTTGCAAAGTGACTCATCATCAATGAACCACAAAAAGCATGAGCTGGAAATCCATCAAATACTGAAATAGCAAACACCATCACCACTCCCATTCAAGAAACTAACACTAAAACTAACATGGAAGGTGAACCATGCATACATAAAGAGCAAACTCAAAAGAAACACCCATAAATCATGCAATGTTGCTTTTTATTGCTGCAGAATGTCTTTACATCAATTCTCCAACCCTTACAAATGAGGGGCAAGCCCCTATTTATAGTTTTCCAAAGCCAAAATGAATGGCTAGGATCAATTTGCATTGAGTGGCTTAGATTCAATTACATTAGGGTTTCACCTACCCCTCATTATCTTAGCAATTTAAAATACATTCCTTGTCTTTTCCCTGTTTTGTCATCTAGTGCCAGTCACTGTAGCAATTTCGTCATTTAGCTGATTGCCCTTTTACTGTAGCTGAAACTGCCTGAAAGTTGTCTTTTGTTTGATGTGCTTGCAGTGTTCTTCCTTTGATCAAACGAGTCCGTCGACAATTGGCATCAATGGATTGGTGGCCCCTGATCTGGGTAGAAAGCTCCTTAGAAATCATCATCATTTGGAAAAAGGTAGGACAACTCCCTCAATGGGACTCTTCGATAGACCTACGGAAGGCTTCTTGACTCCTGCAAACACGAAGTGACATAAGTGCATTTATACATGAGTTAAAGAAAATGTCAGTCAAACCTACAAATTCCCTATTAGATCTATCCATGCATCATCAAAATATCTTGATATTCATATTTGGAAATCATTTGGACCATAAACATTAATGCGTGCTTCAAGGGTGCGAGCGCCAGAGGGCGGAAAGACGGCGGAAGAAAGCTAGAAGGCAGATAGCAGACAAGCCAAAATAGCCGGAAGAAGGTGGGCTCCCTCGGATGTTCAAAACAGCCAGAAGAAGGGAGGCTCCCGATGTTCAAAACAGCTAGGAAGGAGGCAGGCTCCCGGATGTCCAAAACAGCGGAAGGAGGCAGGCTCCCGATGTTCAAAATAGCCAAGGAGGGACGGAGGGATCTGACCCCCTAAACCACTTTCTCACCTGAGGGGCTAGACTCGAGACCCGGGGCGGAGGCGGGCCGGGCTGAAGTTCAAATGGCGACGGAGAGAAGGGACCCCGGAACGCCGATGCAGGGGCCGGTCTGGAGGTCGGGAAGGAGGCGTTCTCGCTTAAAGTTCCAAAACTACAAGGAGAGGCAAAAACCCTGAATGGCCATGGAGGGCTCCTGCCCGGGAGGCCTGAAGGAGGCAAAATGGCTGAAGTTCCAAAATGGCGACCCCGGAGAGGCGGAACTCGGAACGGCCACAGAGGGGCCGCAGCCTCTAGAGGCCGGGAAGGAGGCAGCCACTAGGAAGTTCCAAACGCGACGCGAGATAAGGGAATTCCTCAAAATGGCTACACTGAGGGGCCGTCTCGAGGCCGGGAAGGAGGTAGCCGTTGGAAGTTCCAAAACGGCGACGGAGAGGCAGAACCCCGGAAATGGCCACGAAGGGGCCGGGCTCCGGAGGCCAGGAAGGAGGCAACCATTGGAAGTTCCAAAACGGCGACGGAGAGGCGGAACCCCGGAAACGGCCACGGAGGGGCCGGGCTCCAGAGGCCGGGAAGGAGGCAGCTGTTGGAAGTTCCAAAACGGCGACAGAGAGGTGGAACCCCGGAAACGGCCACGGAGGGGCCACCCCGGAAGGAGGCAGCTGAAGCCAAACGGAGAGGGAAACCTCATAAACGCCATGGAGGGGCCTGCCCGGAGGCTGAAGAGGCGCCTGAATTTCCAAATGGCGACGGGAGAGGCTTAACCCCGTGAAACGGCCACGGAGGCCGGGCAGGCAACCACAGTTCCAAAACAGATGAGGCGAACCTTTAAATGGCTACTTGAGGCCGTACCGGAGGTCGAGTCGCCTTGAGCCAACGGATGTTCCAAACAAAAAAGGGGACAAAGCTCCGAAACCACCGAAACTTAACCAAACTTTGACGAAACCTTGTAGTTCATCTACACATCAAACACATCCCAGATCCAAAAAAGGGTGACCCCAAAGTCAAAATGAGGAAACGGGAGCGACGGGGGTCCACAGATGTTTCCAAACAACCAAGGAGGAAGGGAATTCTGGAGGGAAAGTTCCGAAACCATCGAAACTTAACCGAACATTGACAAAACCTTGATAGTTCATTTATGTATTTCAAACACATCCCCGATACAGAAAAGATTACTCCCAAAGTCAAAATTGAGGAAACGGGAGTGACGGGGGTCCGCGGATGTTTCCAAAATAGCCAAAGAGGGTCGAAGCTCCGGAACCACCGAAACTTAACCAAATGTTAACGAAACCTTAGCAGTTCATCGAAACATCCCAAACGCATCCCAAATCCACCAAAAAGTTGTCCCCAAAGCCAAAAATGTGGAAACTGGACTGACAGGGGTCCACAGACGTTTCTGAAACAACCAAAACAAGACAAAAGGCAGAAAGGGGATGGGGGACTTTATTTCTCCATAGATTTGAATACCCCAAGTATGTCAATTTGGGTAGGGGATTTGATCGCTTGATGGCACATGACCAATTTGGGCTCGAAAATGGGGCACACAAAACAAGATAGGAGCAAAGCAGCCTGTCGGGAGCGAAAAAAGGGGGTCCCTGCCTACAGCGGGGCGTGTGTGCAAAACATGCACAACAACATCCTTATATTATTATTTGTGTCTCATTGTTGCTATCTTATTGTGATGTTATTCTTTATTTATTGTTTTTATAATTTCATAGAAGGTGGTGTTATTAAGCATGATATGTTGGATGATTTTTAGCATCATAAATAAGATAGATCTAATCATGGTAATTCCATATTAAGGAAACTTAATTTCAAATTTACATATAAGTTTCAAATTTTCATGTTTTAGTAGTACAAGCCTTGAATCTCATTCATTAAAGTCATAGCTGGATAAAGATCGAATTTCTCAAAAATTGGTATTAGAACCTATATATTTCTCAACAAATACTAGTACAAAAATTCATGTAATGCATGAGACCCTATTACACTTACATGTAAAATAGGCTTACCTAGGAACTCAACACACAATTTTAGGTAATTGAATGTTTTCATGGTAAATCCCTACATAGAATAAATTGAGGATGCCCTTGGGATGATACTTTAATTAACTAGAGTGGTATTAAATATATTTTTGATATTTTTCAATGTCACAAGGTACTCCTAGTCTCATCCTTGTAGGAAAATTTAGTATATTCCTATACATACATAAAATAAAGATATCAACATTCATTGAAATGATGGGATATGGGGTGTGGATGAATGCTGGTATTTTGTACCTTATAAAATCATGGATAGACAAAAAACACTTATTCTATCACAAATATATGTCACTTACTATACAAGTGAGTTGATTTCAAGAGGGGTATCAAGTGCATAAGTTGTGGTCACAATATCTAGATGAAAGATCTCACTTTCCAAAGGAGCTACAATAGTGCATGTGAAATGCACAAGTCCATAGATAGTGATAAAATATGGACTTATATGATCTAGAAGCAAGGTAAAAAATTTCTTGTAACATATATAAATATAAATAGAAAGTATTCTACATTCCAAATGTAGTTATTATAGTTGTTGTGTCAAGAATCTAGCAATATATAAGAAAATAATTGAAGGTTATCCTCTACAATCTTTGGTGTGATGTGAGAAAAAGTGTAAGGTTGCTCTTTACAAGACATATGTAACAGTGCAAATGAAGACTACAACCAACCTAATATGACTACTATGAGCTTGTATGGAAGGGATCTAGTTTTGTATCACATCCAAATATGTTATATGTTGTTGTACAGATAAGCATATGCTAGGTGTAGGACTATATTATAATCATGCAAACATATGAATGGGGTAAGAAGGTTTACCCTATAGCTATACCAAGGTGCATGAATGATAGGTAGGGAGTATTTTTTAATAGATGAAAATGTGAAAATCATCTTAACAATTCCAACCATTTGTAATATTTAGACTTAAGTGGTTACGATAAATAAGAAACAATGTAAAATATACAAATATGTAGCTTAGGTTCAAAAATATAGATTTTGGAACTAGCAATTTAATCATACTATTTAAACATCATGATACAAACTAACAATTGGTTAGTGATAAATGAAATCCTCATAAGGATTTTTATTTTATAGAAATTTGGTGGGACTTCTATTTTACAAATATAAAATTAAAGTATTGCTTTAGATTCCAAATTATTAGATTGTTTTGTTTAAGCATACTTCTAGCACACATAATATTGTTATATTTTTCCTTTTGACCACACCTTTTTTTCCATGGACTATGAGAAATAATGTAGTGTTTTATAATATCATTTTTGTTACAATATTTCAAAAAAAAAATTGAACACTATTCTACCATTAACCTAATCTAAGAATCTTAATATTGTGAATTATTATTTGTTTCTACCACATTTTTGAATTTCTTGAAGCATTCAAAACTTTACTATTTTCTGAATAAATAGAACCATGTGGATCTAATTCTATCATAAAAAAATATTAAAAAGTGATAGTGACTTGGCTTGCATTGGACCATATGCAGCTATATGTATTAATTCAAGAATTTTCATTTTCTTTTATTTATCCTTATAGGATATTCACTCCTATGTTGCTTTCCTAATGCACAACCATCACAACTAATATGTTTATGTTTTAAAATTGATACACTTTCCATCATTTATTCTCTTTCTATAGAGACAAGATCTCTAACATTCAAGTGACCATACCTCATGTCTTATAATTCTTCTATTGACACACATGAAGATTTCATTAATTGAGGATGTTTTACAACTACACCCATTTAAATAAACCCCACATCCTAGTTCCTTCAACTATCACTTTGCAGTGATCTTGTGTGCCTTTAATTTGGAAAACTATCTTCATGAATTCAAATTTGAAGCCTTGATTTGTGATTTCTAAAAAAATGTTACATTCTTCTTCATTCCTAGACCAAACATCACCTTTGTAAGCTTTCTTACATGTTCATTAGGCAACATTATAGTTATATCACAATCAATTTTTATATCATGAGACCGATCATTCCATAGGTAGTATCATAAATTTTTTCATGAGAGAATTTAAACCAATCTCTATTACATGACCTATGAATAGATCTCCCTTGAATATATTAGCCAACCATTACAATTATTTATTTATGCAAAAATATAACATCTAAAAGAAATAATTGAAGATTTTTGAGATCACCATTTATCTTATCCTCACAATTAACAATGATACCTTCATGTTTATTATTTTTAGATTCATTCAATTTAAACATTTTTTTAATATATTCATATACAAAGAGCCCAAACTTACCATAGTAATAACAATTTCTATTTTTCTTTACATCGGAATTTGACTTGCATAATACCCCATCTGTATACCTTTTACCTTTATATTTACCTCCTTTTAACTTTCCCCATTGCTTTCCTTTGGATGACTTCTTGTCCTCGACCATTAACACTAAATTTGTAGTTTGAAGTTGACTGTCTACATGGTTCCTCCTTTCCTCTTCTTGTGGAAATATACCTACTAAGTCGACAAAAAGAAGCCTTGACAGACACACAAGAGAACCTTTGCTTTACAGTGTCTTCTCTGCCAATCTTGAACGGCGCCTGAGGCTAAGTCTTACAGGATGGAGGCTAAATCTTAAATTTTTACCAAGAAAATATCTTACAGGCAAAATTGAGACAATATCTAACCCCCTTGAGATTTTACCAAGAAATATATTACCGGCAATTATTTGGAGATAATCTGCAACACACAATCTATGCTGATTGAATTTCGTCGGTCAGACGTAACTGGAGAAACCAGCAAATAAAGCAACCCCGTAGCTTTCTTTCACGGCAAGATCGATCACTGCAAGTACACTTTACATGCACAGTCAATTTTCAAACCCCATAAAAGGTATTGCAGGTAATTGCAGGGGTTATACATCAGGTCTTCTAAATCAGACACAGTGTAACAGCAACACTACAAAGATCACAGTCTTTCCAGCTTTAAACCCATAGCAAGCTCAACAACTTCTTACAAATCTGCTAAGCAACTTGACAGCTAGCTAAAATTGCTTTGATATCAAACTACAAATAAAAAAGTATAAGGGAAAGTAATTATAAACCATACAGCTGTACAAAATTTCTAATAGAGTTATGAATCATTCCATCCTATTCTCGTGGGATATTTCTTTTTCCTCCTTTGGTTTTCGGTTTGAAGAGAAAGATTGAGAAAACCGATTCACATACAGTCCGGACTCGACGTTGATAGGGAAGTTGAGAATAGCCTTCGAACCGCGCAATTGGAAAGCCGTACAGTCATATGCCGCTGCAGCTTCTTCGGCTGTATCGAAGGAGCCAAGCCAAAGTCTGGAACCCTTCTTCTTAGGGTTTCGAATCTCTGCAGCATATTTCCGGCGAGCCTTAACGAACCTCACTCCCCTGTAATGCCTTTTCCGATCCTTGGCAGCAACAATAGTAGGTGTTGGGAAAGGGGAATCCGTCGCCTCGAAGGAGAATTCATCCCCAAGCAAAAAGTGGGCAATTGTATTCAAACAATAGGCTTCGTGTGGTGTTAGACTACTCATTATGGCCGTCGCAAAATACAATTTGTGGAGAAATTGTGTTTGGTCGCATGCCTTTATAAGTCGGCATTAAATTAGGTAATGATGTATATTCATTTTATTCGCCCACTTCCAATGCTTTCAAAACAAAAATAAATTTATATTTTAAAAGTTTCACAAAATGTATTTATTTGTAAAATAAATTTAATGGTAATGGTTAGCTCTAAAGTGACGATTTTTTTATTATATCTAACTTATTCATGCCTAGAGCATATTAAATTAAAATTATAATCTGTATTCATTTATTTTTAAGTTTTTGGTGTAGGTTTTAAATAATGGGGTCTTTTAAATATTACATTATATGAAGTATCAAATTTTAATTTGGGAATTTAGAAAGTGAGGTTAAATTATAAAAGTGCAGTAATTATATTTTAATAGTAAAAGAAATCATTACATAATGTTTTAAGGGAATCATCATCTATAAATTAATCAGATTTAAAGTAGTAAATATATATGAAATTAAAGTAATGGAAGAAAATTTATCATAGGATCACAAAATGTCAAAAGTCAATAGTTTGGTTTAACATATTATAATTATTAAAATGCAATTTTTTAAAAACACGTATATGATATTGGGAAAATGAAACATCATCAATTTTTTTGCTTTATTTGTCATGTCTATAAGATAGATAAATGACTAATAATAATTTAACATAATTGTGAGAAGGGCCCATATAGTTAGGTTGACAATCAATGTTCAAAATATTTAGAAAATATGATTAACTCATCAACTGATTCCTTCATCATATAAGACAAAGCCACAACCATAAGTAGTTGAACCACAATTACAACATATGATCTAGAAAAGTGAAGTTGTTAGATCTTAATGCTAAAGAACATAACAAATATTTAAGGGAAATGTCATCTATACACTAATAAAGTTTAAAGTATCAAATAAGTGTGAATAAAGTTATGGGAGAAATTTACGAGATAACTACAAAATGTCAAGAGTCAATAGTTTGGTTTAATGTATTATAATTATTAAAACAAATTTTTTTTTAAGTGTGTATAGGATCTTAGAAAAATGAAAATCATCCATTTTTTTTGTCTTATTTGTCATGTCTATAGGCTAGAGAAAGGTATAATAATAGATTAATGTGATAATGAGAAGGGGCCCATATTTAACAAAATTATAGGATGATAATCAATGTTGAAAATGTATGAAGAACATGATAAACCCACCAAGTTATTCCTTCATCATGTAGGACAAAAACACAACCATAAGTAGTTAGAGTGAAATAAGAATAATTTAGAGGAATTAGTATTTAGAGTTATTTCATCACAAATTACTCCTCATCAACTTACACTTGAATATGTAACTTAGTATTGGACATTACATATATTCTATTAGCTAGAAAGAAACAAATATTCATAGAGTTATGAATTAGCCTCTTATTATTTCTATTATTACATTATTGAAATAACACTATATCTAAAAAGCATAACTTTTTTTTAGCTCGGAATAAATTATCAAAAAACCTTCAAATGAAACCATGTTTCATTTGAAGTAATTTGGTCTACAAGGAATCAAAATGTGTGTAGGAATTTTGAGTGGTTCGAAAAAAGAAAATAAATATATATTAAATTATCTTTGGTTAGTGACAAGCTAAGGGGAGTCTAAAAATATTAAGTGGGTAAGTACATGGAAATAGAATATTAATAGAGTGAAAAGTGGTCAGTCTTTTCCTAGAATTAGTTAAATCTAAACTCTAATATGTATGTTGTGATGCATGCACTAAAAATATGAAGATATAATAAGAAAATGAATTATACAACTACTAATCTAGTTTCTAAACTACTAAATATATTTATAAATAGTCAAAGATTAAGAAGGTGAAATATTGCATGCACATAAAAGATTTCATTTTTTTCTCACTAAAATATAACATAGTTTTGTGTCATCCACTATATTTCTATTACATTTACATTTTTCATGAAAATTAGTTGGAAAAAATATAGTTAAGAGTGAGTACTAAAAGTGTATTTTGTATTTTTTGACTAAATATATTTTTATGATTTTTTAAAGTAGATGCATCCTAAAAAGTACATCATTAAGCATGGATTTCACATAACTTGCACAAAATAATAGTTTTTTTTTTTAAATGTATAAAGAATGAAGCATAGAATAATCATTTTTTTAAAATTTCAATAAACTAGTCAAAAGTTATAAAGAAATCAAAGTAACATGCAAAACCTAGCTATAAAACCTTGAAAATGAACTTAAATCATAATAGAAAACTAGAGATAAACAAAGGTGCACCTGGAAAATTGAAGATGCTTGAAACAAGGTTTACAATCTTGAAATTATAACTTTTGAAGCACACTAGGACTCACATGCCAGGTTGGGAAATTTAGTCCATGTTTAGGGTTTTGGGGAAGAAAATGAAATTTCATAATGACAAGTTTGAATCCTTTGAAATCTAGAAAAAGTGTTATACCAAAACTCATATGCTACAAGTGGTGATTTAGTCCCATTCCACTTTTTTAGAAATTCAGGATCTTAATCTATTCTCTTATCTCTACACTTGCTTCCTCTATTTCCACAACTCTTCTTTTAGATTTGAACCTGCTAAAACCTAGAAATCAAAGTATTGTGTTGATTTTCTTATGGGGTGTTTTCCTTAGTCAAACCTCTAGTTCAATAATTAAACCTTGATAGAAAGAATAGATCTTGAAAGGAAATGTGTGTGAGAGTCCTAATCCTAAGTCCATATAAGATTAAGAGGTCTAAATTACAATGAAACCCTACTCTAATGTGTTAGAATAGGATGCATAAATGAAATATAAAGATGATGAATCACCTTGGGAGATCTCAAATCACCCCAATAAGCCACAATAATGTGCATACCTTCCTTTAGGCTAAAAGTAGAGTGATAATGGAGGATGGAATCACTTAGGAAACAAGTCATTAGAATTGGTTTGATGGCTAGTTACATCTCCCCAACCTAGAATTCATCATGATTCTCCATAGGAAACCATCATCAATCCTTGACAATGCTAGATCTTGATTTGAAAGTGAGCTTGAAGACCTACCAAAAAAATATAATGCTGCTCCAAGACTTTAACTTTATGTGCTCCTTTCTCTTGAATGTTGTTGTAAAAATATGCTTGAGTGCTCAAGTTGATATTATAAATTTTCTTAGGTGAAATAATGATCCAAAACCTTAGTTATATAGGCATCTCATCTAAGTTACCATTTATTAGATCCCAAATTCCAATATTAACCAAAAATTTAAATTGAAAACCTTAATTTCTCACTTAAACAATAAAAAAGGGGCCACACGAGACTCATATGCCTAAGGTGGCATATGGGTCCCACCTAGGGGGACTCATACGCCCAAGGTGGCATATGGGTCCCACCTAGGGGGACTCATATGCCGAAGGTGGCATATGGGCCCCACCTAGGGGGACTCATAAGCCCAAGGTGGCATATGGATCCCACCTAGGGGGACTGATATGCCTAAGGTGGTGTATGAGTCTCACCATAGTTTTCTGAGGTGAGCAAATGTTAGGTTATTAGAAAATTAAATTCTTTTGTTGATTTTGTTGAGATTTCAATTCAAGTAAGCCTTGTGATCCGAAATAAAGGGTCTTAGGGGCCTATTAATGATGATTTGAAGGGTCATGAATGTAAGCGTACTAAAATAGGTCCAAACTAAGTGTGAAATTGAACTATCTCTAAGAAGGGAGTATAATTTTATACACTGCAAAAGGAAGTTATAAACTTTCTAGGAGGAGCACTTTTATGCAAAGTGTTAGTGTATGGTGAGTTTTGAGATCTGCTATTGGCATATTACTTTGTATGAGAATGAAGAGCAAGGAAGGGTGACACTTGTCATCATGAGGTAAATTTGAGCAATGAAAACTATGGAGAGCCTCAAGAAAGTACACCATGATGCCATGTGGCATCAATTTGACTCGTGGAGCAAAGCTCAGAAGGGAAAGATTCTTTGTGAAGATTGAGTTGTCAGTTACAGTGACTAGGAGTCTTGGGTGAGTTTGAAATTGGCAGTTGAATTGATTTTCTCATGGTGGACACCTACCTTTATTATTGCATGTGGTTTCATGTAATTTTATATTGGTTACATGTTTGTGCATGTTAATGTATGATTGGTAGGATGATTTTGTGGATAGCTGAGACTAATACATGCTCTCCATTATAGTTTGTGTGCATGTAGAGGATATGGAGATGACACATGGAAACCCTAGGTGCCCATAGTGGAGATGTATACATTTTTAATTACAGTTATTTGTCAAGAGAGAAATACTTTTTTGCAAGGGTTATTCTACCAGATTTTATCTAAAAGAGAAATATTTAATCTTCAATATAAATTGGAGATGAAATATCCATGATAGGGCTATGAGATTGCAATTGTATTGGAACTATATTTGTTGTTGATAATACAATAGTTCTATGCTTTGGAGTGTGGGGATTTTTACCTAAAAGGGTTTTCCTCATGTATATATGTGTTTCTTCTCTTTTGTCTATTATTCTATTATTTAATTGTTATTTAACACGCCATTATGTTGCTAAAATTATTCTGAGCTTGAAAAACTACATTTCTCTCCTCTAAGGATTAATGTGAAATTAAAATTGTGTTTGTTTTCGTTATAAGACATAGTTGTATGTACTTGTATCATAGAAAAATGGAAGATATTGAATATTCATAGGGCTCTTAGATGCTATTATGAGATCAAAATTTATCTTCAAGAAGCTCAAAAGCACAGTAAGATTGATAATGATGGGTGATCTCACAATGTTGGTTCATAATTTCTAGGAGATCCTGATTTTTGCTAAAATCACATAATTTTAGAAAATATAATGATTTAAGCCTTAAAAATTTCCATTTGAAGGATTCCAATTGAAAAGGGTTTGATCAAACTAATTTAAATCAAACCTCCTTGGATAGAACCCCGCTAGTTTTAAACCATACCTATAACAGAGTCTCCTTTACACCTACCAAAATGCTGATAAAAAATAACTTTTGATTTACCTTTTGGGGGATCAAATGAAATAATTTAAAATTTATCTTTTGTATGTATTTAGTCCTTATTATAAGCTTCCCAAAAAGTATAATTTTAAATAAATTTAATTTTACTATTATATTTATTTTTTATTTCTTGTGAATGTATTTTTTTCACCAAAAATCAAGCTCTTTGTTTTGCACATGTTGAAAAATAGAAGATTATCAAAATAAATTATTGAAAAATATGAGTGCACTAGATACTTAATTCTTTGATCCAACAAAAAAAATTGTGTTATACGGTTCGTTTATGTCTGAATTGTAATTGGTTTGACTTCAAAACTTGATTAATAAAAAAAATTCAATAAAACACTATGAAACCAATTGGAAGCACTAGATATCATAGTTACAAATATAAATTAAAAAAAATTAGAATTTTATCCTTCATAGAAAAAAACTTGTGTTATATGGTGAGTGTCACTCCTTAAAAATTGTGCTTTTTGAAAAAAACTAGTTTCAAAGGAGATGGAAAAAGTAGTGCAAGATGATTCCAAAAATTTTGAAAAAAATATATTTAGAATCTACAAACAAAATTTCACAAATCACTATTTTGCATCATCTTCAAATTTCTCACAGTTTAGCTGCTATAGGTGTCTGAATGTAAAGATTTAGCTAGGAAAAATCAGTTCAGTGTCCAGTTTGGCTAGAAATTGTAAACCAGTATTGTGGGATCACCCTGATCATATGCATAAATATATAGGTCAAATATTCCTATGTACAGGTCAAATTCACCAAGGTATAGGTCAAATGCACAAAAGTACAAGTGAAATGCAACAATGTACTTATCAAAAGTATTAAAGTAGGATCAAATGTGCCAGAGTATATGTCAAATATGACTCAAAATTGTCAAATGTTTCACTCTCTTAAAAATGACCTTTCAAGTTATTATAATAGTTCAACTACATCTTAGATCAAACACAATAAAGTACTATCAAATGCATAATTCTATAGTGTAGAAAAATGTATCCCTTTACATTTTCACACTTGTTTAGGTCATCCCTACTAAAATTGAGATTCTTTATGCTTTATTTGATCCTATTTTGCATCCACAAGTTGTAATGAATGCATCTTTTTGAGGATAATCTGGGCATATATCAAATGATCTATCATAATTTAATGACTTTGATTTGTATGATTGATATTTAGTGATATGGGACTCATACGCCACCTTGGGAATATGGGTGCCACCTAATTTTTGGGGCCTAAACCTAAATTTAACATAAAACTAACAATTTCTTAAAATTTATGTTGCGAGCTTACCCTATTGGGGCTCATATGCCCCAACTAGCTAATGAGTCTCATTTAGTTTGGATCTAATTTGAATTTAGAATCTTGGTGGGATTTTATTCTCCTAGATCTAATGTTGTCTTATAGTGTTGTAATTTCAGGAAATTTGGCATAAACAAGTATAAATACAAGGTTATTTCACATTTTTTCTCCTAATTTTTTTTAAGTGATCTTATGAGTATTCAAGTGAGAGAATTACAAAGCATTCAAGAGCATTCAAGAGTAATTATCAAGAATTTTGGAGCATTATTCAAATATCAAGCATCATGTCAAAGTCATCATGCATCATGTTTGTTTTAGAGCTAACATTTGTGATGTGGGGTTTTATGATTCAAGCAAGCATTCAAGTATAGATCCTTATCATTCAAATAAGAGTCAAGGTATAAATTCATGCTATCCATCTCATACAAGACTACAACCTCTTATTCAAGGGTTTGGTGAGTTGCAACATTGCATATTTTCTTATTCATCATTCCTCCATTCTATTTCTATTCATTTCAAGGTTTCATTACCGAAACAAGGTTTGACCAAGGAAAACCCCTATCCACTAAAAAAAACAAAAAAAAATCCTCTTTTTTATGTATGATTTGTAGATTTAGGTTGAAGATCCATTGAAGAGCGAGATTGGAGAAAAGTTGTCATCTACATTGCAAGATTGTGGAATGTCATCTATAGCTTGCAATTCAATGATTCAGACTTAGATATTTGGCATGAGAGAAGCTATAGGAGAACCTAAGAGGACATTAGAGTTTTAGATAAACCCTAATACTAGGAATAAATCACCACTTGTGTCATATGAGTCACAATATACCTAATTTTAGACATTTCTAGCAAATCCTAAGTTACTAGTTTCAAATTCTAGTTTATGTCAGAAACCCTAATCTGGGACTAAATTGCCCCTACTTGTGTATGATTCCTAGTGTGAATTAAAAGTTAGTATTTATTGATCCCATAATAGTGGTTTACAAATTTTGGCCAAATTGGACACTGAAATTATTATTTTTAACTAAATCTTCACATTCGGGCACCTATAGCGGCTAAACTATGAGGAATTTAAAGATGGTGCAAACTAGAGTCTCATCAAATTTTGTTTGTAGATTTTAAAAATATTTTTTACAAAATTTTTGGAATCAAATTTCACTTCTTTTTCCATCTCCCACGAAAATTGATTTTTTTCAGAAAACAACATTTTTAAAAAGTGACGCACACCGTATAACGCATAACTTTTTTTCCATGAAGGATAAAATTCTAATTTTTTCAAATTTAGATTTGTAACTCTGATATCTAGTGCTTCCACTTGGTTAGATAGTTTTTTATTGAATATTTGTTCCTTAATCAAGTTTCAAAGTCAAACAAATTACAATTCAAACATAGCGCGACCGTATAACACATAAATTTTTTTGTATATTTCAAAATTTAATTTAATTTTTTTATTGGATCAAGGACTTCAATATCTAGTGCACTCATATTTTTCAATTTTTTTTTTTGATAATCTTCTATTTTTCCACATGTGAAGAACAAAGAAATTATTTTTTGATGAAAAAACTATGTTTAATAAAACTTAGAAAACAAATACATAACAAAACCAAAACATATTAAAATTATATTCATTGGATAGCTTGTTTTGAGGAATGCCATAATCATTTGAAATAAATTTTAAATGAATTCATTTGATCCCCCAAAATCTAAATCAAAAGTGATTTTTTATCAGCATTTTGATAGGTGTAAAGGAGACACATTTATAGGTATGGTTTAAATCTAGCAAGGTTCTATCCAAGGGGTTTTGATCAAACCCTCTTCAATTAGAATCCTTAAAATGGAACTTTTTAAGGCTTAAATCATTATATTTTCTAAAAATATGTGATTTCAGCTAAAATTCGTTCCTCTAAGGAATTGTAAACCACTATTATGACAGCACCCTATTCTTAGGATTCTATACTCTTATTCAAGCCTCTTTAGTTTCTAGGTGCACCTTTATCCTTTATCAGTCAATTCTTCTAATTTTCAATTTTATATCTTGGATTGCATATTTAGGTTTTCATATCATTGCATTTCTTGTGTTTCCAAGACTTTCTTGGTGGTGAACCCCTTTTTATTCCTTAATCACACCCCAGGACACCTTATTGTATATCCCTTTCCCTCATTACATCACTAGATTGAGATCTCTAATGTTTCCTTAAAACTTGTAGAAAATTAGTTGTTCTATCTCCCTAAATGATAGAGCAACTATTTTCTACATTTCAAATTTTATAGATTAGTTAAGAAAATGTATAGTCAAATTTGACTTAGAATAGTCAAATACACCACATAATAGTCAAATATACCAAAAGATGATCAAATGCATAGGATGGCAATCAGAAACACCAAAATAGCAATTAAATTCATAATTCTTCCTAAAAGATGGACATAAATAATGTTATGGTTTTATGAGTGTAACAATAGGTTTTAAATGTGTAATTATATTCTAAAAAGTGTAGTTTCAGACTAAAAATCACAATTCTGTGTAATTTTTTGTAAAATTTATGAGTTGTTGATCAATTTTTAACAAGTTTTTGGATTGATTTTTTATTAGCTTTTGGCAAGAGACAAAAATAGTAGACATGATACCAATTGACTCTAAGGTAGTAGTTTTAAAAGTTAGTATGCTAGCCTTCATAAGAAATCTCGAAACTAAATACAAGCAAAATATTCAATAAGCATGTGCCATAATAGTGTGGGTCCAATGATAAAATACCATTGGATTGTGCATGCACATTCCATTCTTAAGATTTAATATATATGGCTCTAGTACCACAAGAGATCACCTCCCTCCTTCCCTTAAAGGTTTTGATACCACCAAAGTGAAATAAAATAATTTTATTTTTTTATGATTTAGGACATAAAACAACACATTATCCAACATTCATTCAAGGAAAACCCTAGAGATCTCAATCTAAAGTATGCAAAGGAGAAAGAGATCTTGCAATAGGTTTTTCCTAGGGTCTGATTATAAAGAGGGGTTCACCACTGAGCTAGGGCTTGGAAAGGCTAATAGAATGCAATAAATAATGCTTAAACCTAATGTAATGCAAGATTTCACAAAATGACCTAAAAAAGCATGTAAAATAGAACAAAAAGCTGAGAGATGAAAGGTGTTCACCTAGAAACTTGAAGAGGACTAGAATGAGCTCTAAAATATTGAAAATAATGGAATTCAGGAAAACTAGGACTCATACACTATTCTAGGCATATCAATCCCAAACTATGGTTTTTGTTTTGGAACGGGTTTCTGACAGTGTAGATTCAGGATTTGCAAAAATCTAAATTTTTTCCTATAGTGGGACTCATACACCACTTCTAGCGTATCAGTTCCATTTCAATTTTTTTAGGAATTCAAAGTTCAAATCTATGCTCCAGTCTCTTCTCTTCCCTTCCAAACTAATATCCAAATCTAAACTTGTAAAAGGACCTGCAAAACAAAATATAGAGTTGATTTTGCTTATGGGGGGTTTGCCTCAGTAAAACCCCTAGTTCGATAATTAAAACTTGATAGAAATAATGAATCTTGAATGAAAATTTGAACATGATTCACCAAAGGCAACCATAATCAACTCTTGATAATGCTAGATCTTGAATGAATGTGAGCTTGAAGACTTGCAAAAACACAATAATGTTGCTTGAATGCTTCAAATTTACTAATAACTTGCTCTTGAATGCTCTTTTGATGAATGTTTGAATTCTCGGAGCTTGAAATTGCTCTTCTAGATTATTGCTAAGATGAAAACTGACTTTAGAAGCTTGTTTACATAGGCAACACACCTAATTTACCATTATTTAGATCTCAAAAGCTAACATCACAAAAAAATTAAATTAAAAACTTGAATTTCCTACACAAACCCTAAAAAGGGTCCAAGTGGGACTCATATGCCACTCCTAGCATATGGGTCCCACCTAGGGGACTCATATGCCAAGAGTGGTGTATGAGTCTTACTCTAGATTTTTGTGGTGGGTTGTTAGAATTTTTTATGCTTTTATGGATTTTGTCAGGTTTTTATTTGAAATAAGCCTTGAGGTTTAAAATAATGGGTCTTAGGGTCCTATTAATGATGAATTAAAGGGTAATTAATACAAGGGTACTAAGATAGGTCCAAATTAAATGATAAATTTCACTATCTCCAAGAAGAGAGTACATTTTTTATCATTACATCTAGCCCTCACTTTAGCACCCATATGACTCTACGTGCATATGTAAGCTAAAGGAATCCAAACAATAAAATTCATTTCAAAAAAGGATACTCATAATATAGGAGGATGAAGCCTCCATTGTAGCTATCTACAAAACCACAATGTTAGGAACCACATCCTACAACACAAATTCATTATTCGCCCAAAAATCCTCTTGTCTAACTTCTTCTAGAAATAAAATTCAATGGTAGATGTATGCCCCCCTTGATTCCACTTGATTTATGGAGGTGGAATCAAGGTATCAGTCCAACGACATTAAGCTAGATAAGTCATGATAGTGTATTTCCAAGTACCATGCCACATAATGACAAGCATTTCATAAACACACAAGTAATTGTTTGTCAAGAATGAAGAAATGCGAGAGCATATAGAATGTCCTCTACTAACTCTAACATCACTACTTTATCATCCAAACTATTCATGAAGATTAGACATAATACCGGTGAAAAAGTGCAACATTTATAGGTTCTTTAAGAGGTGTTACATCTGTTTATATTAATGTGTATGCTCCAGATCCATAATTTTCATTGATTATATAAGGTCCTATCAAGTTAGGGCTGAATTTTCCTTTTTTCATCAGGCTAGCATTAATGTTATGTTTATTTTTGCATAACACCAAATCACCTTTATTAAACAAATGATGTATGAAATTATCATTGTAATTGCATTGAATTCTTTTAGAATAAGCTTGAAGGTGCTCAATTTGGCATTAATATTTTGTTTGTCGAGCATTTCAAGCTGATGCAAATGTTGTTCTTTATAAATTTTGTCACCAATAATTCCTTGAAGATAAATTCTTAATGAAGGAATCTCCAACTCCAAGGGAATTATCACCTCAATTACATAGGCAAGGTTATAAGGGGTATTCCTAGTTGATGCCCTAACATTCCTACAATAGGCCCATAACACATATGTGAGCTATGTGTGCCAATCTTTATTTTGTTTGCTTATTGTTTTCCTTAATATTTTCTCAAGGGTTCTATTAGGTGATTTAGCTTCACCATTAGATTGTGGGTAGTGGGTATGTGTAGGATCATGATGGGCCAAAAAGTGGCAATATTGCCCTTGGACGTGAAATTAAGGATAGCTACACTCAAAATTTTGAGATGGAACAAAAAGAAGGATCGAAGTGCTTCGAGTGTGCTTTCTAAACTACTAATTTATTTTGAAAATGGTTGAGATTAAGGGGTTTAAAAGAGGGATGTACAAAAATTATTATTTCTGGTATGCATAAATTACCATATGGTCATGTGAATCAACTGGCACATTTTCTTCAATGGGTAGCATAACTGTCAGTTGAGAAGATGTAAATGCTTGATCTACTATATCCTGCATATTCATAGAAAGCAAACAATATGTGAAAACCTCAAATATATATATATAAGGTTCATAAAAATTGTATAGGAGATTTAAAGTCAATTTTACAACCTCAAATGATATGACCTCATGATCACGCACCTGAGATTACCCATGCATAAATGTCAATGATGTCTCAAGTGCATGGCCCGCCATGGGTATCTGATCAAATCCCTCCATATAGATGTACAACAGTTCGTATAGATCATTCACACATGTGTATGTAAATGAAAAAAATAAATCAGATCTATGATGTGTATTTAATTTACACTTAACCAAATTTTGAAAGCACGCACCTGAGTTGATGATGTCTCAGGAGTGCTCACCACTGTAACTTGTGGTTGGTCAATACTAGGGATAGTATGTGTAGACACGTAAAATATGCATACAGGTCAATCCAATGGTTTAATAAAATAATAACATTTCATCTCTCATAAATCATTCAACCTTTATCTTGCATCATCCATTTAATTAAATAAACCAGGACTTTATTTAATTAAGTCTCAAAATTCATATTTCTCCTTTTCTGATTTAAATAAATCAAATATTTAAGTCAAAGAGGTCAAACTCACCTAATCATCACTAAGCTAACCTAACAATGATCAAATGCTAATCCTAACCACTTGCATCCTCTAGATAATCCCACTTGCACAAATAAATCAATTTATTGATTTATTTAAATCATCATTTTCACTCAACATGGAATCCATGAGGAATATTCCATCAGGTTTGAATTCAATATGACAAGTTGATTTGTCCCTCCAACATTGCATTTATTTCTCATTTTCTTGTCCCCCTCTCAAAATTTATTGCCCAAATTTGAATTTGAAACTCCCTCTCATGGGCACATTTCCCAAATCTTGCACACTCCTCAACCACTCACAAGTTGAAAAGTGGCCTCTTCCTATTGGCTTGATCTTTGTCCCACATTCATCCATTTGGCCAATCTCTCATCAAGAATAATCTATAAATGAAGGCTTCATTCTCCAAGAAAATCCTCCACAACTCCACAATCTTCACAATCTCTTGCAAAGTCACTCTCCTTGAGAACTGATTTTTCCCATCTTACTCCATCATCATCATTGGAATTATATCATTTAGCTTAGCTTAAGCAAGGATTGGGAAAGGGATTCTTTCCATAGAAGCACCAATCCAATATGAGATGACTTACTTCATGTTTTTCATGTGCTTATTTAAATTGCTTTTGTCATTTGTTTGCATTTGAAAGCATTGATGTATCATTTCATATGGATGTTCTTATTTGCTTTGTTTTAAACTAACCATGCTAATGTGTGTTGTTTGTTTTGAGCAAAATGCAGATTTCACCATCCATAAAATGGTGCTAGAAGGAGGGCTCCAACCTTAGTGTTTAATCTTTATTTGTCTTTAATCTAGGTGATATCATTGTTAGAGGAAAGCTATCAAATTTTTATGTATTTCAAAGACACCATTTTTATTTTTTGTTTGAGAATCAAACTCGAGCTTGTTACTTTCAGTCCAAGATAAGATTTAAAATATGATACTCTATTTTGAAGAATTAAAAAGAAGCATATACTATGTTTTTTGAATGAAAAATGGAATGAACAAAAAGAGCATTGGAAGTTCTCTTTTTTTGAAAGCAATAATAATAAAATCGTTGTTTTGTTTTAATATTTCTGCTGCAAGTTAAATGTTGTTTCATTTTCCTCTCCTTAATTTGTAGAAAGTTGTTTTTTGATTGTCTCTATCTTTGCCAACACACATGGTTCATGTGCTAGTCACATTCTATGCCAAACCACTTGCAGCAGTCTACTACCCAAGTCCAAGTCATGGTCCAACATCATGGCTACCAATTGCTTGAAACTGACCTTGGGAGTTTATTTAAGAGGCTTCCTTGTCTTGGATGAATCCCCCCAAAGATTATCAACCTCTGCAGGATGAAAATACCTGGGATCCACGTTGACATAATCCTTCCAGTCCAAGCCCACATACCCAAAGGCCTCCTTTAGAAACTTCTCACTATATGGCTATCATCAGTGGCAACAACATAGTCATCCAGCTTGTCTTGTTGTAGCATGAATGAGTTCTCCTGGAATGAATGGAAGCCATAGTAGGTTGAAAGGATTACAAAGGCATGAAATTGATTGTAAGGTTGATTTCCATAGGTTTAGGTGTGTATATTTTGGTCGCTAAGGATAATGGAGAATATTTTGACTACACCTAGTAGATGAAAGAGTGGAGGTCGAGACACCAGAGCAAGTTAGGTGCCTAAATCATAGATGTCTTATGCGTAGGAGTCAAGTGCTTCACAGGAGAAAAAAAGAGGGGCATACATCCCATTAGGGGTAACCCATACCAAGCCTCAATTTTTCATCTCAATATAAATAATCAGGGTCTTACATAGTACTGCGTTACCTTTGGAATTTAAAGATTTCATTTAATATCCAAATGTTTGTCTATAGCTTCTAAGACACCGCTTTTGGTCCTCTTGAAAATGTGCATACTCTGTTTCTAGTGCATGCTTTAGTCATACTGTATTTTGAACAGAATGCGAGTCTGAGCAGGAGACCAGATACTATGAATATCAATGCTTTGTTTGTAGAGAATTCTGCTCTTGGAAAGATTGCAATGGAGGCAGTGGAGTTGGCAGTGGAGGACATGAATGCAAATTGTAGTGTGTTTAATGGAACTCGGCTTGTGACGACCTTCAGGAATTCAAACTGCTCTACTCATTAAGGCATATTTGCAGGTTGACATTGGGGTTGAATGGTGGAATTAACTTGTTATGTACTATCTTAAATGCATAATTAAATGTTTTTTTTATCCATAGAGACCTAAATTAGATGCAGCGTATCAGGGTGGAGATAAGATATTTTGAATCAACTTATATTTCTTATATCCGTGCATTAATGTCATAGCTACTTTGTCGCCATTGAGTGTTTGTTTCTTACAAAGTGATTGCAGAAGGCACACTGAAGAAGGTTGTAGAATTCAACTTTACACCTGTCAATTATGTTTTCTCAAAAAAATTTAAAGCCTTTTGCATATCCTGTAATTACTGCACAATTACTGTGCTCTGTGAGATCACGCCCCTTTGAGGCATTATGTTAAACAGTTCACGTGCTTTTTCTAGGCTTCCACATCTTGCTCTCAAAAATTTCACGCACTTTGTCTATGCTTCTAGACTACTCTATTCAAATTTGTTACAAAATTAATGATATTTACATTTGTTGGACAAAGCATATTGTAGGGAGATCATTAGGAGTTGATCACAGCACATAAGTTTCACGTTTCTTTTAATGATTCTATCCACTAATCTATGTGCCTTCATCCCTGTCCTTGCCTCAAGATAATATCATAGGCAATGTGAGCTCTAGCTGCAAAAGTGAAGAAGTAAAATTCAAAATAGAAATAGGTGGTAGTTTAGCATTTATGAATGGAAACTTGAAATCTGAAAAGTTCCCTCTTGTTTGAACTTAGTGCGCCTATTTTGAATTTCAATTTTGTTGCAGGCGTGATCATTAATCACTGCAATGAATGCTTATATGCAAAACCATCTTTTGATAGATATTTTTTGATACATGAAGAAGGGCGGTTGGTGGAGGAATTTTACAGTGGAGAGAGGCAGTTAATGAATGTCCTCTAGCACGTGGTCCATGAGACTTTGTGGTAGAAAATCATGCCCCTTATTCTGGTTGCCTGGAAAGAGTGATGAATGACATAAAGGAGCAATTGGATTAAAATCTCTTATCATAAATATCATGGCATCTCTTAGATTTTTAGAATAATTGGTTCATTAAATGTAGACTTAATCCTTAAGTTTTGATTTATGCTTTTAATAAATGAAATCTTGGTTGACAATGAGTTTTTCTTGAAATCCTTCAAGTTTATTACCTTGCCTTTGATACTCATCCATATTTGTCAGATATAATATATGTGTATCCTTGGATATTCAAATGAATAGATCATTAAGGAAGTCAAAGCATAGATATCACTTTAAATGCCAATTTTTATTTTTTATTTTTAAAATTCACTCCATTTACACTTTTACGTATATCCTTGTTGATTGATATTTAAATGATTCTATGCAAGACGAAGTAAGTGTAAATCAAAAATCCCTATTGCTAAAAGGATAATTTTGTTCTTTTCTTTGTCTTCTATTTAGAATCATTCTACTATCAATGCTTAAAATAAACTTACTTGATCATCATATGCTTATCTTTTTCTTTTTTCTCTTCTTTTCTTTTTCTCTTATAGGAAAAAAAAAGGAGAACTAAGAAGGCGAAAGGAGAGCGAAAGGAACAAGGAAAACAAAGGAAAGTGAAGGTGAAGCGAAGAAAGAAAATGAAAGGAGGAGAAATGAAGATGATGGCTTGAGAAGATTAAACTGTTCTTTAATACTTTAGTGTTTATTTAAACACTTTTACGAAATTGTTACCTTTTCATTTTTTAGAACACTAACTTTCATTTGGTTTAAAAAGAACACTTTGATTTTTTAATTGCAAAGGGTTAAAATTGAAACTTAGACACTTACTAGATTTCAATTTGGGCTAAAATTGAACAAATCAACTTCACATTTCCTTTGGTGCTTAAAACGAATCAAATCATTGCTTTGAAGGATAAAATGAATGTGTGCCTTTATTTTTTTGTAGTTATTTACACAAAGTAATATCATCAAAAGACATATGCACTTCTCTTGCACCTCACGGCGATCTTGAGAATCAAAAGGCTTTTGGTGACATTAAGTTGTGTAAATAATTGCCCATAAACACTTCGATTTGGGTTTAAAATTGAACATCTTGTGCGAGTGTTAGTAGAGCATCATTTCATATATTCTCTTTCTTTGTGCCGTCAAAGATTGATCGAGTTACGGATTTTGTATTTTCTTGCTTTTGTTTATCCTAGAGGGCCTTCCTTGGGGAAAAATTACTCACCCAAGGGAACGACTCAACTGGTAACACTCTAAAGCCAAGAGGATTTCCAGCCGGGATATAAATGTGGGTATTGGAAGAAACGCCAGTATCACGTGGTTGATTCTAACAAGATGGATCCGAAAGGGGACTCTTTCCGTATGGGCCAATCTCCATGAATGGAAAGTTTGAAATAGAACCCTTGTTTTGTAGTGGCCAATTGATCCATTGAGTGAGTTTATCAAAGTGGTGCATTGGAACTTAGATTCCAAGAAGTTACTTGCCATGTCTGATCTTGGTTGAAATATAGAGGTTAAGACTTAATTCTTAAGATACCTTTATATTTTGTCCTTGGTTGCATGTAAAATCATCTCTTCTATGAAGGGCATGAGGCAAGCCCACTAAGAAAAATGTACCAATTGAGCTAGGGTGTTATATTGCTTGTTAGTCAATTTGAAAATACAGTGCTTTTCTCAAAAACATTTAAAAACCAACATTCAACATAAGCATCAAATCTCAAACCCTTTAGGAGAGGCAAATATCCTTGAACAAATTTACATGTTATTGCTTTCCCTTGGGATTTTTATCCTTAGAGGCTTCTAAACATTTGGATTTCATCTCAATTTGCTTCTACTAAAGTCAATTTTAGGCAACCTTTTCCTTGATTTCCTTGATTTCCGCATAATGCACTTTGTCAGATGAAAGGGAATTAGGACATTGGACATCCAGTTGAAAACCTAATCAAGAGTGTGTTTGTGGTAAGAAGAATTCATTAAGAAAAGATTGAATCAATTGGACCCCACATATGTGCTTGGCATCTTTTGTTCATATGGTTTTCATGCAAACATTGGTCTTTTGATTTTGAGTTACTTTTAGAGAAAGGCATGTTCTTCACTATCTTGGCCTAGTAAACAAGTCCTTCCTAGGTTCATTTAGGATCACATCAAACACTTCATCCATCCAAAAATTTATCACAATCCATCCCTCAAACAACTTTAGAGCTTTGGAAACATCATTCTAGACTTGGGTAGATCATCAAAACCAAAATCACCTTGTTTACTTAGAAGTATGGGAATGCATCGTTTCTCATACATCTAATTAAATCAACAATCCTTTGAACAAGTTAATCCTAAGATAACATCTTACATTTTAGGGTTTACAAGTTCATTACCCAAATCAAACCAATCAAAATCCAACCCTAAGTCTAGCATTGATCCAAAGGTCCTAAATGTTCAACACTCATCCACCCCTTTCATCCTCCATCTCATCATTAGTCCTAAGAACCTTAGAGGTAAATTTTGCAACAAGTTCAAAACACAAGAGGAACATGGAATACAAATTTGATCCATACATCATGAGTAATCCAAATCAATTGAACTTTCAAAGCCTTACAATGTCGATTGATTATCAAAACTCACACTTATACAATCCGTACATGGGATCATTACCTTCTATGAATGTTAATGGCGCAACAAGTGTGAGTATGCCCAAATAAAATATTGGAACACATTTCCCGATGGTAGATCTAAATCCAAACCTACAAGTCTGTCAATCGAACAATCAAAGCATGAGCCTTCAAACAAACAACGTCATCCCACCAAATCCCTACAAGCCAAATGAGAATGTACCAAGCACAAGTTTCTGAAACATGAATCTAACAAACTTTGGGATGGATACATCTGCAAATCATATGAATATTCCAAACATGAAAAATGGTCAATTTCAACCTATCATGCCAAATCTGAGTGTCATCCCAAATCAAAACATTGTCCAAAATCGAACACAAGTACACACTCCAAATCTACTTAAACAAAAGCCAAATCAGCTGTATCAAGGGAGTCAAGATTGAAATCAAGAACAAATTTGGCGAGATCAAATTGCTACACTTACCAAAATAGTTGAGTCATTGTGCCAAGGGAAGTCTCCACCACCATTACCTATATCATTCCTTGGTTTAGAGCTTCCCCCTTTACCTAGCACCAATCATTCCATCCAAATCAATCCACCTAACACACATCAAGTCATCACATCAAATCCTTTGACTATACCATCGACATCGCACCAAGAGATGGTATCTAATCGAATGATAACATCAATCCTAAAAAATAAAGCATGGTCTCCCAAGGGCCTATCACCTCGATCATTCCAACCATCCCTATCACTTCCATCATTCCAACCACCACTATCACACCCATCATATCTCAAACCATCACGATCACTCCAAGCGTATCTCAACAACTCGTCACTACATCTAACACAATTCTGAATCTACCACTACTACCACCAAAACCAAACATAGCAAGACAATATAACATTGCGCTAAAAGCTTACCAGGCCTACCAAAAGGCCATCCAACAATATCTAGCCACACAATAAGAAATACAAGATCAACAAGTGCAACAAGCTCAACAAGTGCAACAAGCCTCTCAAGCTACCCAACAAATGCAAGCACAAACACAAAAACTGACAACTGTTGAGAACAAGGATCAAGACTAATCCATCACTGAGCACCTTGAAGCTATGTCTACTTCATCTAATGATCAAATCAACATACATCAAGAGTCACTTTTCAATCATGATCAAAATCCACCGACCAACAATGATCCAATTCAAGAAATTTCAACATCACTTGACCCCATGATTGAAGCAATTGAAAATTTCTCCACCACAATTGTTGAAAATAATGTTCAAGATCTCTTAATTAAGGAGCACATTGAGGATGTTTTTACCCCATCCAATGATCAACTCACCATACATCAAGAGCCACTTTTTAGTGATCTATTTCAAGGAGTGTTAGGATTATTTGATCCTATTGACATAATGCATGATCCGTTGACCTATGATCATGTTGAAAATGTCTCCACATCACCTTATGAGTTAGAGGACATATCTCAAAGATTTACTCAAAAGCATGATCAACATCTTTTACCAAGGTCTAGCAATGGTCCTTTTCAAGACATGTTGACCCCCTTCGACCTCATGGTTACAAATACTAAAGGAATCTTCAACTCGACATTTTATCCAAGCCAATTCAAAGATCAAGAGAATATTGAGCCATTTCCCATCTAGGAACCCTTGGTAAGTAATCCATCCTTTGAAATTGATCCATGTTAGGAACTTGATCTAAAGCATGTCAAAAGCAACTCCAAAATTTTTCAAGATCAAGAATTTGTATCTTCAAGATACTACAACAATCTAATGGACACTCTCCTATCTATACAAGATGATCATATCCATGTAGCACATAATCCTCCATCTACCCATGAGATGATTTCTATGGATGGACACGTAGATGATCTTCATCTAGAACAAAATTCTGTTACACAAAAAGAGCAGGTTATTGATTCCTATAGTCAAATTGAGTTGTCAACAATAGGATCAGATATATCCGAAATACAAACTAAAGACATCATGTATGACGATATCCAACATTATCTACTCAAGAAAGCAAGTCAGACAAAACAATATAATTCAGAGTTAGTAGAGCATCCAATCGAAATAACACCATCGGCAGTAGTCATTTATCAGAGAATGCACTCTAAACAGGAACTCTTCGAATAGGAAAAATCAAAGCATAAAGGTAGTACCACCACAATACTAGGGGCAACTTCATCTCAAGCAAACGTCAACATAGGGAGCATGAAGAATCCTTATGATGAAATGGATGCCAATACTACAACCAACCACGTCATGAATCTTCATCCATCCATCATCACATCCACAAATTGGGACCAACCTCAAAAGGAAGATTTGAATCAAAGTACGAAGAACGTTATCAAAACAAAAGAAGCTGAGAAGCATAATGGAAAAATCAAATACAAATGGATAACAAAGAATACAAAGAAAGATCATCCCTATCAAACTCCATCAATCAAAGAAACTGTGGGGAAAAATAAAAGAGGGAAAAGTATCCATCAAGGATGTCCACAAAGGAAAAAACAAGCTTTTCAAGCGACGTACAAAGTGTATCAAGCAGTTGGTCCTAATTCAATGCACACTTTCGTATCCACCCATCATTGCTCATCTTCCCAAGTTTGGACAGTCAAAGGTTCCAAACTATCAACCAATCCATCTCCTATCCCTAAACACACTCCATCCATGCCTCCACGCATGATATCTAGTTCTTACAATGACCATGTATTGGAAAAAACCCTTTATGATAAGGATTCAGTAGGCAGTCTATCGTGATGTGCGTACAAAGATAAAGTTGACTCCGGTATCGATGTAACATATCAAGACTCTCAAAAGTTGCATTCAAGTGCACGTATCTTAGCAAAGCAACTTCCTCTAGCAGGATATCAATGGCACATTACGACAGGGGCATCTACATCAGAAACACCTTGTGATTCAGCATGAGCTTAAAATCTTTCAGAAAAAACCAAAAAAAAAATCCAAAAAATCAGAAAAGGGATTGAAAATAGTAAAGAGAAAAAAATTGTCCTCTAGTGAAAACCACATGTGCGGCACTTTGGGCAAGACCATGATGAAAACCTGGAAAATAGGCGTCATGTGTGGAATTGAGCATCTACATGTGCCAGTTCAGATGGAAGCATATCATCTCATCCATAATAAAAGCCAACATTCCATCAGTTTAATCCATAATAAATCCATTCACTCATGAACCATACATCCAATCCATTTTCATCCATTTGGATCCATCATCCAAGTTATCTTGATCTTGATGAAAGTTTGGGGCACACTTTACGCCTGCTTACAGTGAAACATCTTGATGTGGGCCGTTTTCATTTGATCTTATCCTATGTAGCATTAACTGAGCTATGAAACAGTATCCAAATGAGCATTCGTTATCCGAACACCTTATTCTATTGCAAGATAATCCTTGAAATCCTTTGCATATCCATCCATCCATACACCTATTTGAGCATCCGTCCATGGCATTCCACACCTTGCTAGACACTGGGGGTAGATATTTGCATCTTGCTTCGAGAATAAATCTTGATCTATATCCTCCAACTTATGTGGTGGTCCTAACATTGGAAAATATGAAATCAAATTGGTCCACCACTTGTGAGAAAAAATCCAAATCACTAGCCCATGGCATTTTTTGATGAACAAACATCCCTTATCAATCTTCATCTTCCATCAAACATCGATCCAAACAAACAATATCAGTCACATCTAATTTGCACGTCAAATGTCACATCAAATCATTCAAACAACTTTTGTTCCAAATCAACCTTGATCAATCATGATCAATCGAATCCAATCAATCCATAATCTTGGGATATACATCTCAATCATTGTGTTGCTTAACGCTATCCTTGCATTGTTGTGTGTCCTCAACAATGTTATCATCATCAAATCCTGGTCAATCAATCCTTGCATTGTTGTGCATCCTCAACAATGTTATCGTCATCAATCCTGATCAATCAAATCCTTGCATTGTTATGTATCCTCAACAATGTTATCATCATCATCAATCCATCGATTCAATCAATCAACCTTAGCTTGGTTTTCAACAAAATCCCAAAACAGGGCACTGATATCATCACACATATCCATATCCAAATCATCAAAATCATGCAAAAAATCCAAAAACATTAAAAAAAACATCAAAATCCAAAAGAATTCAAAAAATATCAAAAACATCCAAAAACATCCAAAACATCAAATCCAAAAACATTCGAAAAACCAAGAAAATCCAAAACATTCAAAACACATCAAAAATCCAAAAACATGCAAAAAATCATAAAAATATCAAAAACATTGGAATCTGAACTATGTTGTCTCTGAGCTTAAACGTACGCAAGGCTAATCTTTGATCAGCCCCCGAGACATCAAAATCCAAAAACATTCGAAAAATCAAAAATTAAAACATTTGTAAAAACTCAAAAACACCAAAAATAGCCTCAAAACATTTCAAAATGTCAAAAACATCCAAATATCTGAAAAAAAATCCATCCATCCCATTTCGCTTTCACTCAAAATAATCAATCATCCATAATAAACTGATTGTCACCTTCATCCTTTGGCAAAACAAATAGAAATAATCATAGCAATCAGCAAAAGCAAGCTTCAATTATAAAATCAAAAGCAAACAATAGATCTTTAAAACAAAATCAAACTCTTGATCATTTTCAAACATGTCAGTCAACCTGGTATCAACAACCTATCAATCAACTTATCAAACCATCATCATCCTATACAATGCATGTCCTAGGATATATCGTTCCGATAATGGGCATCATTTTGGATATCACTTTGGATTCTTATCCTATCAAAACACATCCCTTTGGCTGAAGATATGAAGAACATTGACTTGTTTGCATACTTGATATTTTCTTTTGATTTATCTTATTGCGCTCATTCCAAGGACCTCTCGATGATATCTGAAAGAAGAATTTAGAGAGATAGGAATGGGGCAACGATCATTATCTTTTGTTTGTTGTGCTTGTTGGACGTTCTTGTAAAATAACTTAGCGAATACTTGCTTTGTTAGGTACATCCTAGCAAGGTTTTTGTATGTCAAGTGTGAACAAGAATACTCCTATCTGTTTGTCGAGTCAAAGTCTATTGCACTAGGTACAACACCATCCTGGTTCTTTTTACCTTGATGCATCGTGCCTATGTGTGTTATCAAACATAAGGTAAGTAGCCCTTTTAAAATCCCAATCCTTGATAAGCAAATCATCATCATTTCTCATCATCATCTCTCATAATGTTGGCTTGTTGGATCCTCTTGTCATCATCTAATTTCTTCATTTTCTACACTAACATCACAACATGAATAGTTAATCATCATCACCAATACATCCATCTTGCATCCACAAACCATCAATATTCTACATATCATCTCACATGCATATCATCATCATAATATAGATCTGTTAATCTAAGCATCTCATAAAATCATCATCTTTGTATAAATCATGCATTTGCATAATCACAACATATCTTCATCATAACATATATCTGTTAGTCTAAGCATCTCATAAAATCATGCATTTGCATAATCATAGCATATAACATCATCAAATCACATCCATTTCATTTACATCATCTCATCAGAACCATCCATTTTGAACCTCTTTATTGTGAGATTGACCCTCAAATCGAATCTTTTCACTCGATCTCTCGAGGGAGCAATGTACCCGTGTACTTCTTTCCACTGGGGCATCCAAAAAAATTAGGAAATTTTTGAATTTTGATCGCGGCAAGTTTATTCTTTGAACCAACACAACAAGTACATTGCTTCAAAGAGGGGCAAAATATAGACACACAAAATATGCATATAGGTCAATCCAATGGTTCAATCAAATAATAACATTTCATCTCTCATAAATCATTCAACCTTTATCTTACATCATCCATTTAATTAAATAAACTACAACTTTATTTAATTAAGTCTCAAAATTCATATTTCTCCTTTTTTGATTTAAATAAATCAAATATTTAGGTCAAAGAGGTCAAACTCACCTAATCATCACTAAGCTAACCTAACAATGATCAAATGCTGATCCTAACCACTTGCACAAACAAATCAATTTATTGATTTAT
This sequence comes from Sequoia sempervirens, assembly GCA_007258455.2. Lineage (NCBI taxonomy): Eukaryota > Viridiplantae > Streptophyta > Pinopsida > Cupressales > Cupressaceae > Sequoia > Sequoia sempervirens. The sequence continues at coordinate 344,141,377 of VDFB02353493.1, read as the reverse complement.
TTAAATCATCATTTTCACTCAACATGGCATCCATGATGAATATTCCATCAGGTTTGAATTCAATATGACAAGTTGATTTGTCCCTCCAATATTGCATTTATTTCTCATTTTCTTATCCCCCTCTCAAAATTTATTTCCCAAATTTGAATTTGAAACTCCCTCTCATGGGCACATTTCCCAAATCTTGCACACTCCTCAACCACTCACAAGTTGACAAGTGGCCTCTTCCTATTGGCTTGATCTTTGTCCCACATTCATCCATTTGGCCAATCTCTCATCAAGAATAATCTATAAATGAAGGCTTCATTCTTCAAGCAAATCCTCCACAACTCCACAATCTTCAGAATCTCTTGCAAAGTCACTCTCCTTGAGAACTGATTTTTCCCATCTTACTCCATCATCATCATTGGCATTATATCATTTAGCTTAGCTTAAGCAAGGATTGGTAAAGGGCTTCTTTCCATAGAAGCACCAATCCAATATTAGATGACTTACTTCATGTTTTTCATGTGCTTATTTAACTTGATTTTTTCATTTGTTTGCATTTGAAAGAATTGATGTATCATTTCATATGGATGTTGTTATTTGCTTTGTTTTAAACTAACCATGCTAATGTGTGTTGTTTTTTTTGAGAAAAATGTAGATTTCACCATCCACAGTATGACCTCCCTGCATATAGATATAATATATCAATTCACACATGTGTACAAATTTAGATTAAATTAGATATATATATATATATATATCCACACAAATTATTTAATATATTTTGGTTCAAGTACCTATCCAAAAGGTGAGCCCAGACCTACAACACTCGGCATATACACATGATGATCATATTGAGTTTCAAGCATCACGTCATCATGCGTCTACACCAAACAAAAACTTATTGAATTAATATTATATTATATATATAGTTTGATGTTATTATTTACATGAATTTTTTACATTTCAAACTTGAATTAAATTTAAGTTCAAAAGATGAACATACTTGCGTAGGACGATCCTCAGAATATAGTAAATTTAGGTATGACCCTGTCCCAGATGCATGTGCCTCACTTGAAGTGGATGCCTGAGTATCCCTATAGCCCAAGCCTCCATGCTCTCTATTGGACACTTCAGTAGCCATGTGTGTAGTCTACTGAGTGAGATGTCCTGAAAGTGAACTCAATGCTCCTAATGTTGATAACATGGTTTTTTGTTGAAATCCAATGGGAACACCAGGAGAATGAGGAGGAACAATAGGAGCAACTATAGGAGCAACTAGAGCACTTCATTGAGGATTGACGCATGCTCCTTGTCTATGTTGGGGCATGCCACGCCCATCTCCCTGAAATGGCCTCATATCAAAATAGTTGGGTTTTTTACCCAACTCAAACTCATCCCATAACTTTCTCAAAAAGTATAAGGGTACCTCACTGTTTCCATGTAGTGGAGTATCAAACACCATCCACCATCTCTCCCAAAAATGAGCAGCTATCTGCGGGTGCCTACACCATAAAATTGAAATTCATTTTTTTGTGGGTGGTATTTGTTGGTTTGTTTGGGGGTTCACAAAATATTGGCATATGGCTTGTTTGGTAATTTTTAGGTCATTGATTTCTTTATATGAAAATCCATCAGCATAGAATTGTCTCATATCTTCTCTCCATCGAGGGAACCTATCTAGGTCTGCATCGATAGATCGAATAGAATCGACAACAGTTTGCATTGTAGATGCAAACCGTGCGAGATGTGGAGGAACTCTAGTCTCATTTTTTATGAGATCTATATTTCCTTGAATGACAATCAGGTTTGCTTAAATATTCTCTCTTAGTTGATCATGGTCAACTAGAGGAGGGGGTGGGGGGTTAGGCGGTGGAGAATGTAGAGGTGTGCTAGGGTTTTGTTCATGTGGTGGACTAGGATGTACACCAGGATCTATAGGGATTTCTTGATCAGGCATGAAATCCTCTAAATTAAGTAGTGGATCCATCTGACCAATGATATGGCAACTGCATGTTAAACAATTAAAAAATATATATCAACAAACTAATTAAATAATGCACACAATTTGAAAGTTATTTAAAAATCACATTGAACATGCACAAATTCAAAATATATTTCATTTGAAGACCATTCGATTTATAACATTAAAAATCCATAACATTAAAAATTCATATAACATGTACACACATTAAATTGAGTCCAGTGTGGGGTTGTTAATATGAAGGGTAGAAATGAAATTATGGGGTTTTATTAAAATTTATTTAATCTCATTCATTATTTTCAAATAATAATAAAGATAAGAATGAAAAATTAATAGAAGACATTGAAAGGGACACATCGATATATATGCTAGTGACCTAATTGCAATGTACAAAATATATAAAAAAGATGAGTCAAGCTCTATTCACCAAATTTTGAGAACTTATTTGATCCCCTTAAGAAATTTCAAATTCCCTCTTAAGACATTGATTTACGATTTAGGGCGATAGGATGGCTTTTAAGGGGATCTATGTGTAGTAAGGTCCTAGGAAAAAATGGTCCATGGCTTAAGGGAATAAAATTTGATGGATTTTCCTAAGGCAACCAAATTTCATTTTAAGGTCCTACAACAAAATGAATAGATGTATTAGTCAAGCATGACATAGAATTTAATTAAATCCGATGACATAAATTGATTTATCTAAATTTTCAAATTTCATGATAAGAGACACAAGTTCTCTATAGTGGGACAAAGTAGTTAAGAAGAAATTATAAGTTTAACACTAACATTAAAATTTATAATCTCATTCATTGTTTTCAAAGAATACTAAAGATAAGAAAGAAAATTTAATAGAATACATTTAAAGGGACACATAGATATATGCTAGTGACCTAATTTCAATGTACAAAATAAATAAAGATGAGCTTCAACTCTATTCACCAAATTTTGAGAACTTCTTTGATCCCCTTAAGAAATGTCATTATTAGGACCCCTTAAGACATCAATTTACGATTTAGGGTGATAGGATGGCTTAAGGGCATCTATATCTAGTAAGGACCTAGGACAAAATGTTCCATGGCTTAAGGGAATTTTTTTTTTTGGAGTTTCCTAAGGAAACCAAATTTCATTTTAAGGTCCTACAACAAAATTAATTCTTTTAAGGTTTAGGGTTTAGATTTCAATTATAACTAAGTTGTTGAGTTACGATGGATTTTGCAACAATTATGAATTTTATATTTCAATTATATATAACTAAGTTGTTGAGTTACGATGGATTTTGAACCTATTTGGACCTCTACGCACTCTTGGATGATTTAAAAAGGGAGAGGGGATCTAAAGTGATTTAGACCCAAATTTTTTTGTAATCATATATTTTTTGAAACTTTTCTATGGCATAGACTCTTCCTTCATATTTATATAAATTCTAGACACGTGGGTTTTCAAAAAAGAACCTAACTACCACTAAGTGAGGAATATAGAAGTCAATGAACAGTAAATTTAAATAAACTTAGAAAATAAACCTTTGGTTATAGAATTCACTTGCATTTACGAATCATCATCTATCAAGTGTGTCAAAAAAGTAATTTGAATTTTCCATTGAAATGTTCATGCTACAAGTTATCTTTGATACACTAGTTTAGAGTAAGTACAACATTTAGTTTTCCTAATCTAGAACAATACCACTACACATGAGAGTTAAAATAAGAATTATATTAAACACACAACATATAGATCTTATGAATAATATCCTATAAATTAAGGTTTGAATATGATCATAATGCATACTTACATTTAATTCACAAAGGATCTTGAATCCAAATAAGATTTGGGTAGAAATCATTCATGCTTCACATTTTTATTTTTATTTGATTTAAAAAAATTTATACAACTTGTCTAGCTCTATCCATATTGCACATAGTCTAGATCAACAAGTATGACTTGCATTTCTATGTTTTTTAATAAATTTTTACAAGTAAATGAGAAACCCTACCACCTAAACTTAGTGGTTTGAATAAAATATGTGACATTCTAGGAATAGCTTCAATATATCAGCAATTAGGAATAAATTAGATTTCAATTATAACTTAGTTGTTGAGTTACGATGGATTTTGCAACAATGAGGAATTTTAGATTTCAATTATATAACTAAGTTGTTAAGTTACGATGGATTTTCTTCACCTATTTGGACCTCTATGCACTCTTGGATGATTTAAAAAGGAAGAGGGGATCTAAAGTGATTTACACCAAAAAATAAATTTAATCATATATTTCTTGAAACTTTTCTATGGCATAGACTCTTCCTTCATATTTATATAAATTATAGACACATGGGTTTTCAAAAAAGAACCTAACTACCACTAAGTGAGGAATCAATTGATCAATGAACAATAAATTTAAATAAACTTAGAAAATAAACCTTTGGTTATATAATTCACCTGCATTTACGAATCATCATCTATCAAGTTTGACAATAAAGTAATTTGAATTTTCCATTGATATGTTCATGCTACAAGTTATCTTTGATACACTAGTTTAGAGAAAGTACAACATTTAGTTTTCCTAATCTAGAACAATTCCACTACACATGAGTGTTAAAATAGGAATTAGATTAAACACACAACCTATAGATCTTATGAATAATATCCTATAAATTAAGGTTTGAATCTGATGATAATGCATCCTTACATTTAATTCACAAAGGATCTTGAATCCAAATAAGATTTGGGTAGAAATCATTCATGATTCACATTTTTATTTTTATTTGATTTAATAACATTTATACAACTTGTCTAGCTCTATCCATATTTCAGATAGTCTAGATCAACAAGTATGACTTGGATTTCTATGTTTTTTTAATAAATTTTTACAAGTAAATGAGAAACCCTACAACCTAAACTTAGTGCTTAGAATAAAATATGTGACATTCTAGGAATAGCTTCAATATATCAACAATTAGGAATAAATTAGATTTCAATTATAACTGAGATGTTGAGTTACGATTGATTTTGCAACAATAAGGAATTTTAGATTTCAATTATATAACTAAGTTGTTAAGTTACGATGGATTTTGTTCACCTATTTGGAACTCTACACACTCTTGGATGATTTAAAAAGGAAGAGGGGATCTAAAGTGATTTAGAACAAAAAATTTTGTAATCATATAACTTTTGAAACTTTTCTATGGCATAGAGTCTTCCTTCATATTTATATAAATTCTAGACACATGGGTTTTCAAAAAAGAACCTAACTGCCACTAAGTGAGGAATCAATTGATCAATGAACAATAAATTTAAATAAACTTAGAAAATAAACATTTGGTTATAGAAGTCACTTTCATTTATGAATCATCATCTATCAAGTTTGTCAAAAAATTAATTTGAATTTTCCATTGAAATGTTCATGCTACAAGTTATCTTTGATACACTAGTTTAGAGAAAGTAAAACATTTAGTTTTCCTAATATAGAAAAATGCCACTACACATGAGAGTTAAAATAGGAATTAGATTAAACACACAACCTATAGATCTTATGAATAATATCCTATAAATTAAGGTTTGAATATGATGATAATGCATCCTTACATTTAATTCACAAAGGATCTTGAATCCAAATAAGATTTGGGTAGAAATAATTCATGCTTCACATTTTTATTTTTATTTGATTTAATAACATTTGTACAACTTGTCTAGCTCTATCCATATTGCACATAGTCTAGATCAACAAGTATGACTTGCATTTCTATGTTTTTTTAATAAATTTTTACATGTAAATGAGAAACCCTACAACCTAAACTTAGTGCTTTGAATAAAATATGTGACATTCTAGGAATAGCTTCAATATATCAACAATTAGGAATAAATTAGATTTCAATTATAACTAGGTTGTTGAGTTACAATGGGTTTTGCACCAATTAGGAATTTTAGATTTCAATTATATAACTAAGTTGTTAAGTTACGATGGATTTTGTTCACCTATTTGGACCTCTACACACTCTTGGATGATTTAAAAAGGAAGAGGGGATCTAAAGTGATTTATACCAAAAAAAATTTGTAATCATATATTTTTTGAAACTTTTCTATGGCATAGACTCTTCCTTCATATTTATATAAATTCTAGACACATGGGTTTTCAAAAAAGAACCTAACTACCACTAAGTGAGGAATCAATTGATCAATTCAATAAATTTAAATAAACTTAGAAAATAAACCTTTGGTTATAGAATTCACTTGCATTTACGAATCATCATATATCAAGTTTCTCAAAAAAGTAATTTGAATTTTCCATTGAAATGTTCATGCTACAAGTTATCTTTGATACACTAGTTTAGAGAAAGTGTAAAACATTTAGTTTTCCTAATCTAGAACAATGCCAATACACATGAGAGTTAAAATAGGAATTAGATTACACAAAAACTATAGATCTTATGAATAATATCCTATAAATTAAGGTTTGAATATGATCATAATGCATCCTTACATTTAATTCACAAAGGATCTCATCCAAATAAGATTTGGGTATAAATCATTTGTGCTTCACATTTTAATATTTATTTGATTTAATAACATTTATGTGTCTAGCTCTATCCATATTGCACATAGTCTAGATTAACAAGTATGACTTGCATTTCTATGTTTTTTTAAGAGAATACATCATACACTATATAAGCTAATATAACATTGATATAGAGTGATTACATGCTCATATCAACTAGCATCATGATATATACATTTATTAAATCAAGCACATATTTTCGCATGAGGTACATTATTTTACTTCACTAATACATTTTCTCAAGTTAAATTTTACAATCATGAAGTTTTCTGAGATTAAATTAGCTATCAAATTTATATTATGTGAATATATATTATAATTAAATCAATAATTTGTTGCTTAATATATATATCTATGCATCAATTGTTTGTACCTCCTTTATTAGTCAATTTTATGAATTTCATTGGTAGTTGCGTGGATCACCAACGACATACCAAAGTGTATAGGTAGAACCTATGGACTATAAATTGTGATCCCTAATTTAGGGTTTTACGTAACTTACGTTTTAGGGTAAATATCCTATTTTAGGTTTACGTTTTAGGGTTTAGGACCAAGGATTAACCCATCTAAATTAGTTTTTAGGGACCTATGTAAATTTTGTAACCTAGGGTTTTGATTTCTAAGTTAAATGTGTCCAATTTAGGTTTATTTTTTTATGGTTTTAAATTGACAATTTAACATTATTTGTTTCGTTGACGTTTTTGATTTTTTAAATGCAATTAAAAACTATAAAAAATTGAACTAAAACACACTAAAGAAACAAAAAATGAATACTAATTACAAAAAACAAAAACAAGATACAAAGCAAAAAAAGGTAGAATTCAACCAACCTGGAGGTCACTGAGGTCAGGTGTGTTGACGGGAGGAGGTGGCAGTCAAAATTTTCACCAAGCATGAGCTTCGAAACACGTACGTGATCAAGAACCTCTCTTCTCTGACACAACTCGAAACAGTAAGTGAAAATGAAACGCAGTCGTTTATTTAAAAAAAAAAAAACCTTCGCAAAATGCATACGTGTTTTTGGTTCGCATACCTATAGCTGAGCACATACGCGTTCGAATTCTGGCTCGAGTACCCGATCTGTAATGCGTACACATTTTTTACATAATGCATACACGTTTCCTTCGAAACTTTTTTTTTTGGCCCAAAATTTCCCCTCTTCGTGTACTCAACTTTTTGCTTTTACCCACTCATATCATTTACACCTTTCATCCTTCATCTCGTCATTAGTCCTAAGAACCTTAGAGGTCACTTTTGTAACAAGGTCAAAACACAAGGAAAGCATGGAATACAAACTTGATCCATACATCATGAGTAATCCAAATCAATTGAACCTTCAAAGCCTTACAATTCTGATTGATTATCAAAACTCACACTTATACAATCCATACATGGGATCATTACCTTCTAAAAATTTCAATGGTACAACAAGTGTGAGTATTCCCAAATCAAAGATTGAAACACATTTCCCAATGGTAGATCTAAATCCAAACCTACAATTCTTTCAACCAAACAATCAATGCATGAGCCTTCAACTAAAAAACATCATCCCATCAAATCCCAACATGCCAAATGTGAATGTACCAAGTACAACTTTATCAAACATGAATCCGGAAAAATTTGGGATAATTTTTTTTTTGAATCATACAAATTTTGTTCAAAGTCCAAACAAGATGTTAACAACTCCATATATTAATCCAAGTCAAGGTAACACCATGCAAAATCAAAGTTACCTAAATCAAGGCAATGTGATTCCCAACACCAACAATGTTCAATTTCAACCTATCATGCCAAATCTGAACATCGTCCCAAATCAAAACATTGTCCAAAATCAATTTTTCCATGATCCCATTCAAAAACCACAAGCATGCATCCCAAATTTTCTTGAACAAAAACCAAATCAACTATATCAAGGGACTCAAGATCAAATTTGATGAGATCAAATTGCTACACTTACCAAAATAGTTGAGTCATTGCGCCAAGAGACATCTCCACCACCATTACCCATATCAACATCATTCCTTGGTTTAGGGCTTCCCCCTTTACCTAGCACCAATCACTATATCCAAATCAATCCATCTAACACCAATCAAGCCATCACATCAAATCCTTTGAATATACCATCAACATCGCACCAATAGATGGTATCTAATCAAATGACAACATCAATCCTGACAAATCAAAATATGGTCTCCCAAGGACCTATCAACTTGGTCATTCTGACCATTCCTATCACCTAGATCACTCCAACCACCCCTATCACACCCATCATATCTCAACCCCTCACTACCATGATCGCTCCAAGCGTATCTCAACCACTTGTTACTACATCCAAAACAATTTCAAATCTGCCACCACTACCACCAAAACCAAATGTAGCAAGCCAATATAACATTGCGTTGTAAGCTCACCAGGCCTACCAAAAGGCCATCCAACAATATCTAGCCACACAAAAAGCAACACAATCTCACCAAGCCTCTCAAGCTACCCAACAAACACAAGCACAAACATGAAAAATGATAACTATTGGGGATAATGATGAACATTCAACCATTAGTGATAGCATTGAAAATCTCCCCACCATAGTTGCTGAAAGCAATGATCAAGATCTATCCATCAAAGAGCACATTGAAGATGTTTCTATCTCGTCCGAAGATCAAATCAACATAGGTCAAGAGTCACTTTTCAATCATGATCAAAATCCACCAACCAACAATGATCCAATTCAAGAAATGTCAACATAATTTGACCCTATGGTTGAAGACATTGGAAATCCCTCCACCACAATTGTTGAAAACAATGATCAAGATTTCTCCATCGATGAGCACCTTGAAGATATTTCCACCCCATCCGATGATCAACTCACCATACATCAAGAGCCACTTTTTAGTGATCTTTTTCAAGGAGTGTTAGGATTATTTGATTTTATTGACATAATGCATGATCTGTTGACCTATGATCATGTTGAAAATGTCTCTACATCGCCTTATGAGTTAGAGGACATATCTCAAGAATTCATTCCAAAGAATGATCAAAATATTTCACCAAGGTCTAGCAATGGTCCTTTCCAAGACATGTTGACCCACTTTGACCTCATGGTTACAGATACTAAGCAAATCCTCAACTCGACACTTGATCCAAATTCACTCAAAGATCAAGAGGATAGTGAGCCATTACCCATGCCTAATGATGACATCCAATAACCCTTTGTAAGAAATCCATCCTTTGAAACAAACCCATGTCAAGAACTTGATCCAAAGCACGTCGAAAGAAACTTTGAAATCATTCAAAATCAATAATTTATATCTCCAAGATACTACAATGATCTAATGGACACTATCCTATCTATGCAAGATGCACATACTCCTCCATCTACCCATGAGATGCTTTCTATAGATGGACACATAGCTGATCTTCATTTAGAATAGGATCCCTTTATTCCTAACATTGTTACACAAAAAGAGCAGGTTATTGATTCATACAGTCAAAGAGTTCTCAACATCAGGATCAGATATATCCAAAATCCAAACTGAAGAAATCATGTATGAAGATATCCAACATTATCCACTCAAGGAATCAGGTTAGATAGAACATGATATTCAAGAGTCAGCAGAGCATCCAATTGAAATAACATCATCTACAGTGGTCAGTTATCAGAGAATGCATTCTAAAAAAAAGCTCTCAGAATAGGCAGAATCAAAGCATGAAGGTACTACTACCACCATACTAGGGGTAACTTTATCTAGTGCAAATGTCAACATAGAGAGCACAAAGAATCCTTATGATGAAACTGATGCCAATAATATAACCAGCCACATCATGAATCTTCATCCACCCATCACCCCATACGTGAATTGGGACCAACATAAAAAGAAAGATTTGAATCAAAGTACGAAGAATGTTATTGAAGCAAAAGAAGCCAAGGAGCACAATGGACAAATCAAATACAAATGGATACTAAAGAATACAAAGAAATATTATCCCTATCAAACTCCATCAGTCAAAGAGACTATGGGGAAAAATAAAAGAGGGAAAAGTATCCATCAAGGATGTCCACAAAAGAAAAAGCAGGATTTTCAAGCGACTTACAAAGTGTATCAAGCAGTTGGTCCTAATTCTATGCACACTTTCATATCCACCCATCATTGCTCATCTTCCCAAGTTTGGAGAGTCAAAGGTTCCAAACTGTCAACCAATCAATCTTTTATCCCTAAGCACATTCCATCCATGCCTCCACACATGATATCTGATACTCACATTGACCATGTATTAGCAACGACGCTTTATCATAAGGATTCTGAAGGCACTCTATTGCGATGTGTGCACAAAGACAAAGTCAACTCCGGTATCAATGAAGTAGATCATGAATCTCAAAAGTTGCATTCAAGTGCATGTATCTTAGCAAAGAAGCTTCTTCAGGTAGGATACTGATGGCACATTATGATAGAAGCATCTACATCAACACCACCAGGTGGGTCAGCATGAATCTTTCAGAAAAACCAAAAAAAAAATGAAAATCCAAAAAGAAAATGGATTGAAAACAGTAAAGAAACAAAAAAATCATCCTCTAGTGAAAACCGCATGGGCGACGCTTTGGGAAAGACCATGACGAAAAGTTGGCAAACAGGTGTCATGTGTGGAATCGAGCATCTACGTGCACCAGTTCAAGTGAAAGCGTCTCATCCCATCCATAATAAATCCAACATTCCATCCATCTCATCCATAATAAATTCATTCATCTATGAACCATTTATCCAATCCATTTTTATCCATCTACGTCCATCATCTGAGTTATCTTGATCTTGATGAAAGTTTGGGTCATGCTTCATTCTTGCTTATAGTAAAACATCTTGACATGGGTCATTTTTCATTGATCCTATCCTATCCAATGTTATATGAGCCATGAAGCATTAACCAAATGAGCATTCTTTATCTAGGAACCTTATCTTATCACAAGATAATCCATATCCATCCATCCATACACTTATCCGAACATCCATCCATAACATTCCATACATTGCTAGACACTGGGGGCAAATATTTACATCTTGCTTCAGGAATACATCTTGATCTATATCCCCCAAACTTATGTGGTGATCTGAACATTAGAAAACATGAAATAAACTTGGTCAAAGCACTTGTGGGAAAAATTCTAAATCACTAGCCCATGGCACATTTTGACGAGAATATGTTCCTTATCGGTCTTCAACTTTCATCGAACATCAATCCAAACAATCACTATCAGTCACATCTAACGTGTGCTTCAACATCACATCAAATCATCCAAAACATCTTTTGTTTCAAATCAAGCTTCATCAATCCTGATCAATCGAATCCAATCAACCCATCCATCATCTTGGGATATCATTCCCAATCATTGTGTTGCTTAACACTATCCTTCCATTGTTGTACATCCTCAACAATGTTATCATCATCAATCCTGATCAATCAATCCTTTCATTGTTGTGCATCCTCAACAATGTTATCGTCATCATTCTTGATCAATCAAATCCTTGCATTGTTGTGTATCCTCAACAATGTTATCATCATCATCAATCCATTGATTCGATCAGTCAACCTTAGCTTGGTCTTCAAAAAAATCCCAAACAGAAAACTGATATTGTCACACATATCCATATCCAAATCGTCAAAATCATGCGAAAATCCAAAAATATTCAAAACATATCAAAAATTCAAAAACACTAAAAAATTCAGAAAACATAAAAAAAAATTGGAATCCGAACTACATCATCTATGAGCTTAAAACGTCAGTAAGGCTCATCTTTGATCAGCCCCTAAGACACAAAAATCCAAAAACATTCAAAAAAACCAAGAAAATCCAAAAACATCCAAAAACATCAAAATCCAAAAACATTCAAAATCACACAAAATCCAAAAACATCAAAAAGTCAAAAAAGTCAAAATATTTGAAAAATACAAAAACTCAAAAAAAATAGCCTCAAAACATTCCAAA
>VDFB02353493.1:344095462-344119471 GCA_007258455.2 Sequoia sempervirens | reverse complement strand
AGAGAGAGAGGATATAAATATATAGAGGGATAGAGAGGGAGATAGATGGATGGATAGAGAGAGGGAGACATGTCTAGAGATAAAGGGGGAGAGAGGAACATAGAGAGAGAGAGATGAAAATAGAGCAATAGAGGATGAGGAATACTTGGCAATTGTCAATAAAAAAACTTGTAGCACTAGTTGATTCTAAAGTTTCTTTATATTGAACTCCCTTGATTTGAAGTTCTTTAGCTCCGTTTAATTTAAATAACAATGAACTTGTTTTAGTTATAGAAACATTGTTGATTGTGATTGGTTTAAGTCTGCTTAAACATCATCTTATTTTTTTAGTATTTAAAATGGTAAGATCTGACTTAAATTTGGGAGCTTCTATTATCAAGAGTTAGAGCATCATCAAACATTCAAGAATAGTAAACAATCTCAATATTTAAAAAAATTGGAAACCGGTAGCTATTTGAAACCAACAAATGGTTTCCATGACTGACAAGGTCAAATAAGTTATGTTATTAATTGTTAATTTGTTCTTTTAGATATAGATAGATTATTCCTTGTGTCAATGAATAGTCAAATCAACATCTTCATCTCCATCTACAATGATGGCTAATCCAGAAGATTAACTTTGAGAGGACTATTTTGGTCTAGGTTCTCAAGAAAATAAAAAGGTCCAATGTTTCGTGTTTCTTTTTTTGCATTTATTCTCACAAGATGCTAAATCCTAAGCAATTTGTGGCTCTTTTTAGAAGACAATATCTGAAGAAGATGCAAGTATTTCACAGCAGGGCATTTCATTTATACCAAACTGTTGTTAGCTCCCAAGTGAAGTAGCTAAAGCTTACACCTAGGATGGAAAATAATGTAATTTTTATGATGTCATTTGGAGCAACTTCTTCATTTATTGTTAGCTCAATCTAACGTGATGAATATAACTTACAAGTACAACAAAACATTTACTGCTTCTAAGGTTTATCCTTGTTGTCTAAGTGATCTATCATGCTTGTTTTGTTTAGGTCTCTTGATGTACTCCAAACATTATCTCTTGATGTACTAAACCTGTAGGAGGATTACTTCAAATTTAAAATATGATGACTTACCTACATACCTCTCCTGGTTAAGTTGGCGCAACCTAAAAGAATAATAATATGATAGTTGATCCAATGGAAGCAAGCTCGTTTAAACTATTTTTAATTGGTCATAGAGTGAAGAAACAGGACACAAAGTTCTTTGTGTTGGAATTGATGTTGCACAATTCATAAGTTATTTGGATGAGGATTGTAATTCCCAAAGTGGTCATCTTGCCCCAAAACTCTATGGAGCCCCTACTAGCCATACCTAGTACCAAGATGCCATAACCACACACAACATAACTCACCCAATGTAACTCTTCTATTTCTTCTCTCCCTCTCAATGTATTTCTCTCTCTCCCACCTCTTCTTTTTCTCCCTCATCTACCTATCTCTCTCCCTCTCTCCTCTTCTCTATCTCTCCCTCCTCTACTTATCTCTCTCCCTTTCTCTCCCTCCCTCCCTCTCTCTATCTCCCCACTCTTTATCTCTCCCCATCTCTCCCTCCCTCTCTCTATCTACCAGGTCCCCCTCTATATCTCCCCTATAAAGATAAGATTGTCAGGCATGATCTCTTTGTCTTTCACTTTGATTATATAAATCTGCATAATTGCCTATAATAATCACATCCATCAAAGCATCATGAAAGGTTGCAAATGGGTCTACTAGCTTCTTTGAAAATGTCACAACCATCTTGAAAGATAGGACTATGAAGAGACCTGATTAGGTGCTCTATTATCTCCCTTGAAATCCTCCCTATATTAATATACATGCATCACCTAATTGAAGCATGTGTCTTGTGAGAGTAGTCTACACAACACCTAGACTCTTTAGCAATCTATGTGGCATGAAGCAAAGACTGAAAGGCTACCAATGTAGGATTATTGATATTGTTGTTTATCAATCACACCAATTGTAATTAATGTATTATGCTCCATAATGTGGTCATGAGATATTTTTAATGTCTTATACTCAACAATTTCATTAATAGAGATTTTTTTAGTAATGTATTTGTTGCAAAAAAATTATTTTATATAAATAATATTAAGTGAGGTCCTTTACACATCAAATAATATTGGTGAGATATTTCATAATTATTTTTTTCTTTTATGATATATAAAGAAATCAAGGGGTTAAAGTTTAGTTGTTAATGCAATTATTATTATTATTATTAAAGTTAGATTTTCAATTTATAGAGTCATATATTATAGGTTTTGTATATTACAATTTTAAATAAATATAATAAGACAAATTGAATATGTATAATAGTTTTTTAGATATTAATGATGATTTTTATTTCTCTGTAGTGTACCCATAGCAAATTCAATGGAAGCCACTTTGACGTTATTACGCCATACAATTTATTTGGTGTAACCCATTGCACACCTAAAGTGCAATAGCTAGTTTTTAATTGTTTTAGATGTAGTGATTGTTTCAATTAAGGGATATGATAGGAAACAATACCATTTTCAATGATAAATCTATAAATATTTCTTTCTTTATAGATAATAGAATATATATGAAGTCTAATAGTCTTTATTGTATTAAATTGTAAGTTCACCTTGCTATAGTTCAATATGGAGTAATTCTAACTTCTCACAAGGTAATGGATAACTATTATTTTTGTAGCAATTTTAGTTCCTCTAGATTGCTGCTATAATGGTTCAACTATTTTTATTGTGACTTGTTGCTAGATGAAAGAATCATTTGATGAGTTTTTATTGTTCTCCACGTATTTTCACCATTGATTGCTACCTATAATTTTGTTATATGGGCTAATTTTCACCATAAGATTAAGCTTTCCTATGCATCATCCTTCCTTTTCTCTAGCTTATAGACACATGACAAATAAGATAAAAGAATTTTGATGTTTTTAATTTTCTTAAATTCCTATATATGTAATTAATGAAATTTGCATTTGAATAATTTTAATAAATTAAACCATACTATAAGCTCATGACACTTTTTTGATTCTATAATAATTTTTTTCTCATAACTTTATTTTAGAGTTAATTGATACTTTAAACTTTATTAATTTATTGATAACATTTCCCTTATAGCATCATACTAAGAATTCTTTACTATTTTTAATAAATTTAAATACAATTACTTTACTTTTTTTAATTTAAGCTCGCTTTCTAAGATCTCAAGTTCAAATTTGATTCTTCATATAATTCAATATATAAAAGGTTCGATTCCTTACAAGCAACACTATAAAATAAAAATTAAATGAAGAAAAACTATATTTAATTATGCTATAGGCATAAATTAGTTATTATATAACTATTGTCAAACTTTTTAAATATATTTTTTTCTTCGTTTGAAAGCATTGGAAGTGGTCGAATACAATGAATACACACTATTACCCAAGTTAGTGGCGACGTATAAGGCAAGCGCCCAAACACAATTTCGCCACAAATGGTATTTTTGAAGGACAAAAGGGCACGCACGACGGTGATAATGAGTACACTAACAGCCGACGAAGCCCATTGTTTGAATGCAATTGCCCTCTTTTTGCTTGGGGATGAATTCTCCGACGAGACGATGAATTCCCATTCACCAAAAACTGCCAGTGTTGCTGGGGCAGATCGAAAAAGGCATTACAGAGGAGTGAGGTTCGTTAGGCCTCGCCGGAAATATGCTGCAGAGATTCGAAACCCTAATAAGAAGGGTTCCAGACTTTGGCTTGGAACCTTCGATACAGCCGAAGAAGCTGCAGCGGCATATGACCGTAAGGCTTTCCAACTGCGCGGTTCGAAGGCTATTCTCAACTTCCCTGTCAATGTTGAATCCGGACGGTATGTGGACCCTTTTCTGATTTCACACAGAAAATCATAGTAGGAGGAAAAAGAAAGATGAATGATCCATAACTCTGTTAGAATGGTGCAGAGTTCGATGATCTAGAAATAAAACTTTTTGTACTTTCTGCGTAATGAACAACTATAACTTCACAGGTTGAATAAGTGTGTGTTAATTAGAATTTGTAGATGTGTCATCCTCAGTTAGTTTGATTTGAAAGCAATTTAATTTAGCTGTCAAGTTACTTAGCAGGTTTGTAAGAAGCTGGTGAGCTTGTTTTGGTTTTAAAGCTGCCTGGGATCTGATCTTCGCTGGGTTGGATAGGATCTGATCTCTGTTGGGTTGCTGTGCTATTTGAGGAAGTAATTGTACAGTGTCTGATTTAGGAAATCTTCCTCTGTATAGCCGCTACAGCTAACTGTAATAACAATTACGTTGCAAGCTTTGAAAAATGACTCTGTAAAGTGTGATTACAGTTTTTGATCTTGCCGTGAAAGGAAGCTGCGGGGTTGCTTTATCTGCTGATTTAGCCAGTTTCGTCTGACCTGGAGCTTGAATCTCTGATCTCGTCAGCACAGACTGTGTTGGAGATTGTCTGTAAATAATTCCTTCTAATATATTTTCCTAGTAAAATCACAAGAGGGTTTGGTGTTGTATCAGTTTTGCAATTACCATTGTAAAAATTGTTCTATTAAAAATATAAGATTTTGTCTGTTAAACATGGGAAATATAACAGGTTCACATCTAGCTGAATCAAAAAAGTTAGATGGCGCAAATTATGTTAAAGAAAAATTTCAGATACGGATACTAATGGAAACCTACAATATCTGGGCTATCGCAAAGAATACTCTAGCCCCCATTCAAGATTGTGCATGTCTGTCAATGGTTCTTGTTTATATGTTCATAAATGTGAAAGGTTTCTATAAAATTACAAATATAAATTGATTTTTGCTTCCAAAAACAAAATTTGTTTTAATAGAAATGGAAACAAATGAAATTATCAATTATTATATCTTCAAAGATAAGAGAACTCAGAGATAAACTTGGGGATATTGGTGAGCAAGTTTCTAGTAGAAATTTAGTTATTATTATTTAAAATGGTATGTTGACTGAATAGGAATTGTTTAACATTAGTCTGGTTACAAGGGAGCATGAACCTTCCTTTGACAATTTAGCAGGTATACTTTTACAATAAGAGGAGAGGAGGAAGCACGTTCACAGTCATCCTTGGACTGCAGATTTAGAGTTAAGGACAACAAACTGTTCAATGGGAAAGCAACGAGAAAAATACAAACAAGGTAAATCTGATGACCAAAAGTATAAAGATGGGGCATCATTTAAGACAATTACGAACGCAAAGAAAAATGGAAATTGTTATTACAATCGTAGAATTGCGAACTTGATGGTAGAAAAAGGAATTTAATAAAACTAAAAAAATGTTAATGAAGATAAAGATAAATGGTGACCTCGATAATCTTAAGTTATTTCTGTTAGATGCTACTCTTTTTGTATAAATAAAACAATTGCAACTGTCTGTTCATAGATTCAAGGGCATCTATTCATAATTCATGCAATAGAGATTAGTTTAAAGACTTCCATGAGAAAAATGCTAGTAGTAATATCTATCTAGGAGATGATAGGTCTTCTGATATAAAATGTTACTGTGATATAAGTGTAATGTTATCGAATGGAAATGTAAGAAAACTTGTAAATATTAGGTATGTTTTAGAAATGAAGAAGAATCTGATATTTGTTTTAGCAAGCACATATCAAGGCTCAATAGTTGAATTCATGAAGATAGGTTTCCAAGTTAAGGACATGTAAGATCAATACAAAATTATAGTTTAAGGAATGGAAGAAAGACAGATTATACAAAGTGTGCTACTATAGAATATCATATGTTATCTATATGTGTCACTAAAAAAATTATGACACGAGGTATGTTCACTTGAATCTTAGAGATCTTGTCTCTATATAAAGAAAAGAAAGAGGGACAATGTTTCAATTTTTAAGAATAAATGTACAAATTGTCATGTATCTACATTAGGAAAGAATTATAGGAGTGAATTTCCTCTAAGGAAAAGCAGAAGAAAATTAAAAATTCATGAATTAATACAAAGGTTTGTATTTTTCTACAAAAACCAAGTCCCATTGGAAACTTATTACCTTTTTTTTTGTTCATGATAGAAATACATACACGTAATTTTATTTCTCAAAAAATAAGAGTGAAGCTTTTTAGTGCTTCAAGGAATTTCAAATTATGGTAGAAAAAACCCTCACAAAATTAAGATTCTTACATTGGGATAACATGGGGAATATAAGAATTCTTGAAGTAATAAGATGGAGCAGGCAACGAAGAAAAAACTAGCGGGGACCAAGAGAAGAAAAACCCTACCAGAGATGGCGAGGATCTCTATGACTTGCATTGGTGTTGAGAATGAAGTTTCTTGCTCTGATGAAAAGTAGTGATTTTGATGATGATGTGATGGGCAGGACAAGTCTACTGGAAATATATGTTGAATTTTTGGGGAATGGAGTGGGTTGAGGGAGGATGAGGGATGAGTTTCTTCTTAACATTGTAATGCTTGAATCCTTCTTGAAATCAAGAGGTGTTTCATTGGTATGAAGGAGATCTAATGCTTCTTCACATGAGGGTGTAAAGAGGAAGGAGAAGATGCTTGTTGATAGAATTTGGGGTTTCTAAGCCTATCTGGCTTGACCTTGGAATTTCCCACATAGGTGGGATTTCTTCTTCCCCCCTCCATCTTTCGGTGGTGACAAGGCTTCCTCCTTGGGGAAGCTTGATTGTTTCAATCAAGGGAGCTCCTTGTGCTGTGCTAAAGCAGATCATAATTTGGATGTATCTCCTGCTTCAAAATCTAAACATTTGAATATTTGTTCAAGCGTGTGTGAAAAGATATTCACATCTCTATAGATTTTGATGTTATGGCTCCCTTGTTGGTATGGATGTTGTTAAAAGGGAGCCTCCCTAAATGTGAGGGATTCCCTATGATGGGTCATTAGATGCTACTACTCCTATCTAGCCCTAGATTGCAAAGGGACCCGTATAGGCTCCTACCTCTCACATTAGTTCCCTAATGTTGTGGTGGAAAATCTGTGTGGGAAATTTTCTTATTGGGAGGTTTGTTGTATACAAATGTTGACTATGTTTATTTGGTCTCTTATTTACCAAGGCTTTTTGGATTGTTACCAAGTGGTTGCACCAATGCCTAAAGAGTTTTTTAATTTCTCATTCTTGCTCCTTGAGCAAAGTAGGGTGACTTACTTGGTGGACCTTGGTTCTTTTGAAAATCTATCCTCCTTTTAGAAAGTTGGACTGTTAGGTTTGTTACTTAGAAGGAAAGCTTTGGTTTGGTCCCTACTTGGGTAAGACTCCTATCACTTCCTTTGGAACTCTAGGACAGAGAAATATTTTGAGGTATTGGTAATTGTCTTGGTTCTTTCTTAGTGGTAGACAACATCGTGAAAGACAAGAAATGCTTATTTTACGCTAGATTTTGTATATGGGTTGAATTTGGTAAGCTTCTACTAGATAAAGTTATAATTCATTCTAAGCTGGGTGTGTGGGAGGAGAGTATCCTCTTTGACACCTCCTCTTTGATGTTCTCCGATTTCCTTAGAGTTGGTAACTTTTCTCACTCTTACTAGGTGCTCAATCCCTTGAAGAGTTGTTTTGTTGGGAAGGCTTCAAAATCCTATGTTGTTAATTCCACTGGAAAGATTGACTACTTGGTGAACCCCTTGGCTGGAGAGCTGGATGTGGAAGATCCTATCGATGTACCAAGGGGAAGCCCCCTCAAGGGTAATTTTTTTCCTGTTCTTGTGGAGAACCTTGGATTGACCCATTAAGATCAAGCTCTCCTTCTGAATTCTTTGGTTAGACACAACTTCAAACCACCTTGATTGGTGTGGCTCTTTCTTTTGGTGTGGCCTCTCATATTCTTGTCATTTTTGCTCATGATTTGGTGGCTAGGTGTTGGTTGATATTTCTCTATTATTCTACGGTGTTTCTGTTGTTTCTCTACTTTTTATGAGGATTTTAGGTTCCCTCCAAAACTTGCTTTTGCTTCTTTGTTTTGTTGGTGGTTTTTTAGTCTTTGGTGTTTGGATGTGTTCCATTTCTTTGCTTTTTGAAGGTTCTAGGCCCTTTCAAAACCCTTCTTACCTTATCAAAAATATGGGGATATAATTCATTTTTGTTGTTAAATATTGTAGACAAAATGATATTATGAAACAATTCTTTGTTCCCCAAAATCCTTAAAAAATTGGTGTGGAAAAGAGGAATAAATAGAACAATATTGTGTGTGTTAAAAGTATGCTTATGGAAAATAATCTCTCAAAATTTGTGGGATAAACTTTTTAGTATAGTTTTAAATTTGTAAAATAGAAGTCCAACCAAGCTTCTATATAGTTAAACTCCTTATGATACTTTCTTGGTCATAAACCAATTGGTAGTCATTTTATATTTTTTTGAAGGATATATTTGAAAATAAAATAGGAGGAAACATGATGGAAAGTCTATAAATTATATTTTATTTGTTATTCTTCTAATTATAAGGCCTAAAAATATAGTAATCATGATGTTACTTATAATTTTTTTGCTAGTAGAGATATTATATTCAATGAATATGAAGATGATATTTTAGGGTAACAAAGTCCAACTTCATGAAAATTCTTGAAGAATACAATGAGACAACAAAAATTGTAGATCAAAAAAATGATGATCAAAATGGGCATGAAAGAACACACTGTGGAGCAACTTCATCAAACACTAAAGCACTACTATATCAATGACATAAACCAAGAAACTAATCAAGTATAACGACTATTCTATAATGGCTCAAGTAATAAGTGTAGGTTAAGATATGAATATTAAAGAAGCTGCAAATTTTAAAGAATTGATGAATGTTATGTAAGAAGAATATGGTTCAATCATGGAAATAATACTTGGAAAATAACAAAATTATCTACAAAAGTGCATTCTATAGGCTCTAATTTTTTCATCAAATCTAATTTAAATATTTATGCGAGTATTGAAAAATAAAAATCTAGATTGGTTACAACATACTATTAGTAAAAACAAAGAATATATTATGAAGAAACATTTTAATTTGTAGCTAAAATTAACATCATTAAACTTGTGATTGCACTTGGTACTATGTATAACTGAGATATATCAAATCGATACTTTGTAAGCATTTTGGAATGGTGATTTTAAAATAAAATATATATCTTATTCAAACTCAATATTTTGTAAAGAAATGAGTATAAAATATAGTATGGATGTTAAGTAAAATATTTTATACTCCTAAATAAGAATTAAGATCACGTGTTATGTTAAAATTTATAACTTCTTCTTTGAACAAATATTTAGCAAAAGTAAAAGTGGTCCAAATGTGTATATAAAGAAATATTATCATGGTAGCATTGTTTGATTTAATTTTTAATAGATAAAAGGAAAAATCCTAAATATTATTAATATAAAATAGTGTAGGATTATATGAATAAAGTGAAAATACTTTACAAAAATTTTACAAAAAAGTTTACAAAATATCTGTGTAGAGGGGGGTGAAAACAAAACACTATGCCCTCAATACCAAAATCTTAGATGAGAGGAGGCCAAAAAATATATAATTCTTGAGCCAAAGAGTATGAGGAAAGCAAAGAGAGGATATTTTTAAATAGAGGGTAAGTTGAAACTACTCATAGCATAGGAGGGGTGGTGTCAAAGTCAACAATGCATTGGAGACCTATTATGGGATCCAAAGTTGTTACCTTTTTCAGGAAGTAGCGGCCCATACTCACCATAACTCGATGTTGAGCTAATGACACTGTGTAGAATTTTATGAGGAATGGAAGCCATTCCACTATAACACCCTCCTCTCACATGTGTTGGATGTCTCATGGCCTCAAAATGCCAAAACCTAAGCATGCCACTTCAAGAGTAGCCTTGAACCCACCTAGATTATGTTTTTTGAATAATTTTGTTGTCAAAACCCCCACCAGCTCCTTTTTTTCTCCTAGGTCTAGGACGGAAGCAAAAAATAATAATGTGACATCCAAGTTTATCATATGGAACTCTACTTCCCTTAGGAAATCGATGTTGAGTAACATTTTTATCAGTTTTATATCCCTTCCTATAGGGTGTTTCATAATCACCTTCAAACACTAGTCTGTGATAGCACTATTGAAAGCTATCTGGCACCCTGGACATGGGAGAAATATCTGGGTGTCCATTCTTAACTTGATACCATCCAACTATAATGCAAGAAGAGTCGTGAGGATATCACCCTACCACTTTAAACAAAGAAAGCTTTAGCTGCAAGGAATTTATTTCCATATTTAATTCCCATCAGAGGAAATATTGATACAAGTTCAATGCACTTAATTACAATTTTGATGCATGCCAACTTGCTATGGAAGTAAAATGTAGTCATCTATAGGAAATAATAGCTTCCCTCAAAAGTACAATGCAACCACCTAGGGGAAGTTTTTCCTAGATTATCTTCCCCATAACTAAGATATTGAAATGAATACAAAGTGTTTTTTTCTCACTTTAGCACAAGCCAAATTTTTAATAAAGTACTATGCCATCACTTAGTCATAAATAATGAATCCTTTAAGAAACTGTGAATCAAAAAGGAAATGAGCTAAAGTACCACCAAGTGTGCAATCATATACAAAATTGATAGGTAGTTTATGGCATCAAATTGATCAACATTATTAAACACATGTCCCATCAATTCTTTTATGTAAAAACTAGTGACTGCTTATAAGTTGGAAAGTTGGAAAGCACAAAAACCAAGGCCAACACTCCCACATGGCATGTTTACAGTTTGAACTGGTTCATAGCATGAAAGGGCACTTGAAAAAGCATGGTGTCACCACATCACGTATGGCCCTGGATGCAAATGGCATAAACTAAGTTAAGATTAAGCACCAACATTAAGCTCTGGATGCTTGGCGACTAGGCATGGATTCAAATGGAAATTTGACCAACAAAAGTGGTCGGGTTCACCACAAAACCATCAATATTTTACATTTTAGCACTCAAAGGACCCACCAAGTAGCCCAACCAATCACATAGTAACGTACCCGATGGGATATAAAAATTTATCAGCATGTAAAATGTAACACGCCGGCGGAGCTAAAAGGGTTATTTTTAATAAAGGGGAACAATACCTTTAGGAGGTGCAAGGTTTCCATGTGGCATTGAAACACTTCCAAATATGCACTAATACTTCTTGGGTTGGAGAAATATAATTAATAGAACCATCTAATTGCATAGCTATGCTTGCTTGTGATACTTGTGGCCTTCACTAAGCTACAATAGCATGGCACTTGGTTTTTTTGAGGGTGGGTATTTTGAATATTCCAACCATTCCCAACACTTGAGGGACACCATGTATCCCAACAATGCTTTGCAATTTGGGATTAATCCATTAGGCTTAGAAGGAGCTATGAAACTTTAGCCAGGGAAATTTGAAGCAACAAGGCTTCATGGATAAAAGTGGATGACCATTCTAGAGTATGCATAGATTTAAAAATATGTATGATAGGAAGAACACAACAACTCATAATCAACACATTTTAAGTGTGCTAATAAGTTTCAGTGAGGTGGAAAACTATGAAGCTTAAGCAAAAGGTGGAATTCCATAAAAAATGCACTAGTATATTTTGAGGTAGTGGAAAGTTCCAAAGCTTGAGCACAAAGAAAATCTCTGTGAATGATAGACCACTAGAAAAAGTAAGAGCCCAACCTCTTGAGAGAGGAATCGAACCATGAAATGTAGACCGTTAGTGGAAGTAAGAGCCCAAACCCTCAAGAGAGGAATCACTTGTCGAAGCACTAGGAGATGGTTGTGGGGCTTGAGGACTCCACCAAACTATTGGCAAGGTGTGAGTTGGATAGTTATCTTTGGCTTCAGCCAACATCATTGCACACTAGTGAAGCCCATAAATTATTAGCCCTACAAATTTAAACAAGCTAATTACTTAAATCAAAGCATCTTGATGGAACCCCTCAAAAATAATTTCTTTGGTTCCATGTTTACATTTGCATAATTTTCCTTATATCCTTTTTTTAGGCTTAGGGTAATGTTCCTCATGATTTTTTTAGGGTTTGTGTTGCCAAAACCCTTCAAAATTGATGTATGAATCTATAAACCCTTGGGATTTATATTTCTCCATTGACTTGTTGCTCCCAGTCTCTAGTTATCTAAGTCACTGCTTATGCCATAAGAATCATTATTTTCACCAACCCCTTGGGTTTAGCCTTATTGATCACCAAATTCCCTTTTTAGCGCTTAAAATTTTCCTATGGTTGGGATTGAAATTTCATATTTAATGCCTTAAGTCTTAAGTTTTCATGCCTAAGGGTCAAATTCATGTCTTCCAAGTAATGGCCCCTTTTAAAACTAACTTTTGTAGCATGTGTAGATTTTGACTATGTAATGACCATTTGATCATCACAGGAAAATCTCAACCATTCCCCGTGCGCCCATTTAATTTTACTATTCATTAAAATATTTGAAAGGGTTGGTGGGTGGTTGCTATGTGTCATGTCAAGTGGTGGGACTAGTGCTTCCACAAGGTTGACAAATGAATCTTGGAGAAAAATCAACAACTGGCACCATGACACACATCTTCATTTGGGTCGTTCCCCATGCACCCATCCATTATGTGCATTAAGGAGAATTAATCACATGGGCTAGCGAGCACTAAACACCTGTTGTCTTTATGTGGTGGGCCTGATATATATTTGTGATTGGAAAATGGTATCTAATGGAAATCTACGATGGTTCTTGCATGACATGGTCAAATCTCCACCACTCCCAGCCACTCCACCAGATTTTATTTAATACTTATAAAATATCATGGGCTAGCGGGCATGATGACACTTGTTGCTTCATAGAGGGACCTACCAGGATTTGGAGATAGCATATCCTTTGTAAGGATGGAGATCAATGGTTGATGATGGGCAATGTGGGTCAATCCTGACTGCTCTCCACCATCCCATGAGGTGCCTACTTGTATCTCTAGTTTCTCAGTAGGAAAATGAGCGACTGCCACATGGAACATTCCAAAGGATTTAATGAACTTTAGTGGAGATGGAATGCTACTAAATTTGGCCGAGATGGCACTATGATAAAAATGACGCCATAGTAGAACTTATTCTTTTGGCACGTGTTTGGGATTTCATCCATCAAATCTGTCAGATGTTGGTATATGTGGGAAGGTGAAAATAAAGTGAGGCAGGGTATGAGCCAATATTTTGAGATTGAATCAAGATTGCTCCCCATTGGCCTACTGTGATGGAGTGCAAGTGTATTAATTCCCATGGGTGAGCGGGTAAATATGACATGACAGGGTTTATTTAATACTAAGTATGTGGTTAAATTTTCTAACATAGTGGGTGTCTATCCACTTAGGCTTTTCTCATTAGGAAAAGGAATTAATCACATACGTTTTAAGCTTTTTCATGATTAGTTTTTTTTATTGTAACCATCTATTGATTTATCTTAATGTGTGATCAATGGTTGAGGTTCAAAAATCAAACAACTTATTATCAACTTGCTTGCACAAGCTTTTCTTAGGTATTAATGGTTGGCATGATTGCATGACTCAATATAATGAAGCATCAATGGCCATATTTTTCATTTAGAGTTTGCATTCAGAGATTGAAAATTGAGTTAAGTTCGAGAATAGGTTGGTGAGGAATTTTAGAGGTATCACAATAAACCATTCCCTAGGTAAGTAGCTACTTATACTTGCTCATCTCAATTATGGTTATAACAATTTTCGGCTTTTAAAATCCTAGGGTCGTGAGGGTTTTTTTGCAAATTAGGAGTCTTCTTGTTCTTGTTCTGGACGTTGCATTTGTATCAGTAAAGTCAAGCGGAGTTATTAAGCTAGTTTGAAGGTCGAGGAGATTAAATTTGCTTCCAGGTCAGGAACTTAATGCTCCCTAAATGAAGTTGAAACACCACAAAGAACTCCACGGGCATGAAATTTAAATATAGTTTAAAGAGTGTGAACGCGTGAAATTAGCATTAGCTTGGTAGAATTTATATTCATCCGCTCATTAAATGAGTAAGCTCACTAAATGCATTCATCAAATGGAAATCCAAAGTTCATCCATTTAAAATTAAATAAATTAACTTTATTTTAATTTAAATGGCCTATCATCATCCTTTTAGTTTAAATAAAATAAAATCTTTATTTAATGAAATCTAAAATCACCTTTTCATCTCCTTTATTTAATTTAAATCCTAAATCGTCAAATGGTCAAAATCACCTAATCCTCACTAGAAGTTAATCTAATCCTGATTAATCTAATCTAATCACCCATCACATCCTCTAGCTTTTCCCACTTGCACAAATAAAATTTTGAATTCGTTTTGCATTTAAAATCCTGTTCCTAAGTAAGGAAATGCTTTGGAGAATATTACTCAAGTTTGAATTTGAAAACAATTTGACTTGTCCCGCTTCCAACATGGCAATAGCTCCCCATGTCCCCACTTCAGCATTTAAGTCTCTTGCCCTCCAACAAGCTATGTTGAATTTGGCAAGGCCAACCAATCTCATTTGTGGCACATTGACCAAAATTTCCATCCTCATCCATAGGAAAAGTGGCTCCTTCTTATTGGCTAAATCTTTTTCCCACATTGCTCTCTTTTGGTCACTCTTTCAACTTGAGATTCTATAAATAGAAGGCTCATTCTTCATCTTAGCATCCACAATCTTCATGCAAAGTTACTCTCTTCAATTGAGAGCTAATTTTGTCCATTTCACTCCATCTTCAAATAATTTTATCATTGAGCTTGTCAAGGATTGGGAAAGGGTCACTTTGCACAAGTGACACCAATCCACTATGGAATAGGTACATGTCATGATTTTATGTCTTTTGATCATCCTTGTTATTTGTTGCATTTTGGAGCATGATATGTTATTTCATAAGAGTATTCATAAATTTTCATGTGCATGAACTAACCCCACAAATGAGTGTTGGAATAGATTGATCATTCCATAGATTTAGAGTGCTAGGGAGGTAATTATCACCTAGAAGCGAATATTTCGGGAAAAATTGGTCAGTTTAAAGGAAGAGGAGTTAGTTTGAGTATGAAAAGAAGGCAAAGAAAACATGCAAGTATCATAAAGCTTAAACCTAGGGAGACATAATTCTCTCATTGAGTTTTTTGATAGCCCTTCATATAGTGGAGGTGACACTGATCCGGAGTGTGGCCATTATCCCCTTTCCCTTGTGCCTTCTAAAGATTCTAATGAGGAAGCGGTGATGGTTCCTCCAATTTCATCATGAATAGGGCATTGGCAAACATACTCTGATGTCAATGCCTCATAGTAGCATCTCCACCCCCTTTTTTTTTTTGGTGACACCATAGCCACCACATCAAAGATCATCCTTTTCAGCATGTTTGTTGTTTTTTGTTTCTAGTGCTGATGTGGAAATGTTTCAGGCTGGTGTGTTGGAGAATTGCCAAACTTCCTAACTTTGACAGTAGGTACACTTTTTCTATGTGATATACAAACTTTTTCTCTAGCTATGCATGGAGAATCTTCTTTGGTCAACAAGGACAAGGTGATTTTATGCTACTGCAGTAAAAAACTATGCCTTTTGGAAGGTTGGTTGGTCTTCATTCAAATGATGCAAATTTTTGTCTTTTACTCTTCCATACTCTACAATGATTATATGTAACTAACTGGGGAATGCCTCAAACTCTGGTACAAATAATCTTCAAATGAAATGAAATGTTCCCTATAATCATAAAGATTAGAGTAGGAAATACTGTCTTGTATCGCTCATTACGACTTGTTATGAACATTTTGAAAACATGCTAGCTTTGTCTAATCTGTCTTGGCTTTGTACCTCTAAAGACTATGATACGCATGTTATATGGGAAAAGACAACCATGATTCTGATTGGAAGGGAAGACCCTCCTTCCCTTAAATTGCAACCAGCATGTGGTTAGAAAGTGGACTCTATGAAAACCCTCGTCATCTACACTTTTAAAAATGCAGAAGAAGGAAGAATACCCTGTTAACAAAATTTCTTCCTGTCTAGGACTCTAGTAGGAGGGATAAAAGGTGAAACCCCAAAGCCGGTGAGGGAGTCACTTCTTACCCTCCCACAAACAAAAAATAGACCTAAATTCCTATTAACCATGAAGACCATTATTTTAAAGACCAGTAGGGTATCTTGATGAAATTTTAGCTATTGCTAGAAATGGGGCCATGGATTATTTCAAGATTATGAGATGGATTTTTCATGAGATAAAGGACCTTAGCTTAAAAAATAGCGTTGTCACTAGTAAATTGGAAAAACTGAAAGCTATTGGCGCTATCCATAATATTGTTGAGGTTGTGTGCAATGAGGAGAATATTAGGTCGATGGCCGAGAGCCTTCAATGAAACATTGAGATCATAGATAGGATGGAGAAGGATTATGAGGATAAGATGAAGATTTGGGAGGGAGAAACAAGCAAAATCAGGGACACTATGAAAACTATCATGGAGCAGAATAATAAAATTGCTAAACACAACACCACTATCATGACCACTATGGTTGAGAGAATGAACAATCTCCAAAGGGGTTCATTGGTGGTGGATCTGGAAGTGGATAAGGAAAAAGAAAGACTGGGGATGTTGGCATCTCGAAGAGGATAAGAGCTCACCTAAAGAGAAAGGTTGATTCAATGCCTCAAGAGATTCAAGCTCTAAAAAAAGGCACTTAGGATATGAGCAACCTTGAAGATGAGGTTGTTGATACTTTAAAATATTTAAGTTAGCTTAGGGTGTTTCTATGCTAGTTTTTTTTACTAGCCTATGTTGGCTTTTGGCTGTTGGTTGCAATCTTCTCTTGGTTTTTTCTGTTGGGAATCCTTTTTGTTTTTTGTGGATTGTAATGTTGTATCTTTCTTTTTCCTATAAACTTCATGGTTTCGAGTCCTTGTAAAACCCATTTTTTCCTTTATCTAAAACTGTAATTGATCCCGATGCTTGTTGCTCCCTTGTTCTATAAAAGGGATTTTAGGGCTCATTACATGGAGTTTGAATTTTAGGTCTCAAAATGGTCTAGGTGAAAAGCTAAGCTCAGAAAGGAGCATATTGCAAAATACTGATGAATTGTTCAGTAAGGATTCTAGGGTATGAGTCTTGTATGTAATGATTTTAAAATAGTTTTCCAATGTTGAGAGTAATAGAATAAAATATTAGTTCTAGAACACATTCTCTCTTATGTATTTTTCTCTCGAATTATAAATGAAATGGTTAATAATCTTTTCATTTGTATTTTGTTGTTTTACTTGAATGTGTGGGTTTATTTTCTACTTCAATTCAAATAACTGATTAAAATGCTAAAGTAAGGTCATAGGTTTGTGAGGGAAAGGTATAAGATTGATAAGTAGTAGTGTTACAGGAACAATGAGTTGAATATTGCAAGTTTGTATGCCAATAGTTCATTGATTACTAAAATAAATTGCTAATGAATTATGTGTTGTTGCAAATATGACTCCATTATCCCGATAAGACATTAGCCTTTTCATTAGGTTATCTTAATAATACGTGAGTTATTAATGCACCTAACCTAGGGCTTGGATGCAAATAAAGAATCAATGATAAACTTTCAATTACAATGCACAAATCCAAAGTATCCTTTTATTCCTTGCAATAAATGGTAATAGGTTGAAGGTTAGCCAAATCTTTAATAATTATTGTTTGTTTGTAGATGAAGGAATTTATCTATGTATAGAAATGTTTTTGACCTAGTAAAAATTACATGAACAAATGTAGGATTTCCCTCCTGGGTTTCACAGAGCCCAAAGTGAAGACATAAGGGCCTCAGAGTCCTTACTTGGGTGTTGGCCAATCCTTACCCTTGCTAATAATTGAATTTTGGAAAATTCATAGGCTATTGGTAAGATCAATTTTGGTTCATAAAAAGTAACCAACACATCCCACGTGGGGTAAGATTCGTTGTTAGCCAAACACGCTAGCATAGGATACCTAGCAAGATCTAATTGGTGAAATTGTAGTATCCTAGTAGCTAAATCACACACCATATTGGCCAATATATTTGCTACTTTTTTTCCCTAACTATAGCAGTACATAATTTCGAAAGAGTCAAAATCTTGTAGCACTTTGAATCTTTGTTTTAGTATTTTGTTTAGCAACCAACTCACTATATTTTATTTCTTGCATGCATTAATTATAATTATGGAATCCCCCACAATCCAAATGTGTTTGATACCTAATGACTTTTCCAATTTTAGGCTTGCAAGTAATGTTTGTGCCTCGACCTTGTTATTTGTGCAATCTAGAAGTTTTATTGGTAGGGCACAAATAATGTTACCTGTATGGTTCCTGAGTACACATCCAACTCCAAAATCTCCTAGGTTCTCATGGGAGGCAGCACTGAAATTATGTTTTACCACTCCTATTGGAACAGGGGAGCATACCATATTGTTGCAATTGGGCTTTAGTTTTGGTATCCACGTGCCTAGGTTTTGGGGGTGAATCAATTCCCATTGAGAAGATAGATTTGCATCCCATTTTGAAAATATTTTAGATGCACTATTTGATTTATATACTTTAGACATTACTAACTTGAAAATTGACCTTTCAAATTTAAATATTACTTCTTTGACTGAGTGCTAATCCTTTCTAAATATTCTACTATTTCTTTCCCACCATATGCACCATATTACAATTAAGGGGCTCAAGTAACAAATTGAAGAGAGTAAAGAGTCTTTATTCATTAGCGGCCATGAGGAAAAGACTGCCTATAATGATGCTTGGAGGGGTGTGTCCCAATTTAGTATCTTTTGGAGCCATGTCCAACATTGGTTTTAGAATTTGCACATTACTGAAAGATGGTCAATGTCGTCTTCTTGTTGGCTAAATAATGTGCTCAGTTTACTCCTCAATGTCAATTCGGGAGTGTAGGATTGTGAAAGATATTGGGGCTGTTTGCCTAAGGGTTGAACCTAGAAAGCCAAATGGGGATGGATGCAACTACATGCAAATTACATTTGTTCAGAAATCTGGTTCTCAGACCTCCCGTCACCTGTGTGACAGGAACTCGAGCAACAAAAATACAGATTACTAACACACAACAGAACAGAATTAACAATCTCTGTCGGAATGAATTGAACAAAACTAACTATCTTTATTGAAATGAGTTGAACAGGACTAAGATTGAGCAACTGAATGAATGTATAATTAAGATAGGCTTTTTGTACTTCTTGTCCTCGACCATTAACACTAAATTTACGATTTGAAGTTGACTGTCTACATGCTTCCTCCTTTCCTCTTCTTGTGGAAGTATACCTACTATGTTGCCAAGAAAAAATGCACGTCCTCTTATAGACAAACTAATGTTAAACACTTGATATAAACATACTATTTAAAGTTAAAAAAGGAACTAAATTGTTAGTAGAAACTTGTTCAGCAATATACAGAAGCTTATCTCTCAATTCTTTAGCTTTAAACAACTAATCACTAAAACATTCATTTGCTTCCATCCTGATTGAATGTAATTTTCTTTTTAAGAAGAGAAATCAATTTATATTTATGGCAAATCCGTTAGAGGAAAAATTGAGACAACATCAAACCCCTTGCGATTTTACCAAGAAAATATATAACTGGCAATTATTTGCAGACAATCTGCAACACACAATCTATGCTAGCGAGATCAAAGATTGAAGTTCCTCTGTCAGACGTAACTGGAGAAACCAGCAAATAAAGCAACCCTGCAGTTTCCTTTCACGGCAAGATAAGCACACTTTACAGGCACAGTCAATTTTTAAACACCGTAAAAAGGTATTGCAGTTAATTGCAGCGGTTATACAGAGTAAGGTCTTCTAAATCAGACACAGTTTAACAGCAACACAACAAAGATCAGATCCTTTGAAGCTTTCAAACCAAAGCAAGCTCAACAACTTCTTACAAACCTGCTAAGTAACATGACAGCTAGCTAAAATTGCTTTGATATCACAGTAACTGATAATGACGCATCTACAAATTCTAGGACACTTATTCAACCTGCAAAGTTATATTTATTCATTACTCTAACTACAAATGAAAAGAAATTATTTCTAAACCTTAGAGCTCTGCGCAATTTCTAACAGAGTTATGGATCATTCCATCCTATTCTCGTGGGATATTTCCGTTTCCTTCTCCTCTGATTTTCTGTGTGAAGAGAAGGACTGAGAAAAGGGATTCACATACAGTCCGGACTCAACGTTCAAAGGGAAGTTGAGAATAGCCTTTGATCCGCGCAGTTGGAAAGCCGTACGGTCGTATGCCGCTGCAGCTTCTTCGGCTGTATTGAAGGAGCCAAGCCAAAGTCTGGAACCCTTCTTCTTAGGGTTTCGAATCTCTGCAGCATATTTCTGGCGAGCCTTAACGAACCTCACTCCCCTATAATGCCCTTTTCGATCCTTCCCAAGAACAATAGTAGGTGTTGGTAAAGGGGAATCCGAGAATTCATCACCAAGCAAAAAGTGGGCAATTGTATTCAAACAATGGGCTTCGTGTGGTGTTAGAGTACGTATTATCGGTGTCGCAAAATACAATTTGTGGAGAAATTGAGTTTGGTCACATGCCTTATAAGTCAGCACTAAATTAGGTAATGGTGTATGTTCATTGTATTCGCCCACTTCCAATGCTTTCTAACCAAGAAATTATATTTTAAAAGTTTACAAAATGTATTTATTTATATATAACTTATTCATGCATACAGTCATACTAAATTATAATTTTTGTTCATTTAGTGCAGGTTTTAAATAATGGAGTCATTTAAATATTAAATTATATGAAGTATCAAATTTGAATTTGGGATTTTAGAAAGTCAGAAAGTGAATTCATTCTATTTTAATACTAAAAAAAATCATTACATAATGTTTTAATGGAATCATCATCTATAAATTAATAAGTATTAAATTAGTGAATATATATGAAAACAATGTTAAGAGAGAAAATTTATCACATAAATACAAAATGTCAAGAGCCAATAGTTTGGTTTGACATATTCTAATTATTAAAATGTAAGTTTTCTAAAGTATGTATAAGATATTAAGAAAATGAAACATGCTCAATTTTTTATCTTTTTTTTCATGTCTATAGGCTAGATAAATGACAAATAATAATTTAACATAATTGTGAGAATGACCCATATAGGAATACTTTAGGTTGACAATCAATGTTGAAAATATTTAGAGAATATGATTAGC
Organism: Sequoia sempervirens; assembly: GCA_007258455.2. NCBI lineage: Eukaryota > Viridiplantae > Streptophyta > Pinopsida > Cupressales > Cupressaceae > Sequoia > Sequoia sempervirens. The sequence continues at coordinate 344,098,341 of VDFB02353493.1, read as the reverse complement.
CCATCATCTAATTTCTTCATCATATAAGACAGCCACAACCATAAGTAGTTGAACCACAATAAGAATATATCATCCATAAAAGTGAAGTAATATTTTAATGTTAAAAAATATAACAAATATTTGAGGGAAATTCCATCTAAACACTAATAAAGTTTATAGTATCAAATAAATGTGAAAATAATTTTTTGAGAGAAATTTACCAATAACTACAAAATGTCAAGAGTATATAGTTTGGTTTAACTTTTTATAATTATTAAAACAGAAATGTCTTGAAGTATGTATAGGGTTTTAGGAAAATGGAACATCACCATTTTTTTATCGTATTTGTCATGTCTATGAGCTAGAGAAAGATATAATAATGGATTAATGTGATGATGAGAAGGGGCCCATATAAAATAATTATCTAGGGTGATAATCAATTTTGAAAATATGTGAAGAACATGCTAAACACATCAAGTGATTCCATCATCATTTAGGACAAGAAAATGACCATAAGTAGTCAATAGTTTGGTTTAACATATTATAATTATTGAAATACAAATTTTCTAAAATACATATAGGATATTAGGAAAATGAAATATCATCAAATTTTTTTCTTATTTATTATTTCTATAAGATAGATAAATGGCTAATAATAATTTAACATAATTGTGAGAAGAGACCATATAGTTAGGTTGACAATCAATGTTAAAAATATTTAGAAAATATGATTAACTCATCAACTATTCCTTCTTCATATAAGAAAAAGCCACAACCATAAGTAGTTGAACCACAATAAGAACATGCCATCATTAAAAGTGAAGTAGTTATATTTTAATGCTAAAAAACATAACAAATATTTAATGGAAACACCATCTATACACTAATAAAGTTTAAAGTATCAAATAAGTGTGAAAATAAAGTTATGGGAAAAAATTATGAGATAACTACAAAATGTTAAGATTCAATAGTTTGGTTTAACTTATTATAATTCTTAAAACACAAATTTCTCGAACTCTGTATAGGATCCTATAAAAAGGAAACATCATCCATTTTTTTGTCTTATTTGTCATGTCTATAAGCGAGAGAAAGGTATAATAATAGATTAATGTGATGATGAGAAGGGGCTCATATAAAAAAATTATAGGATGATAATAAATGTTGAAAGTATATTAAGAACATGATAAAAACATCAAATGATTCCTTCACCATTTAGGAAAAAAACACAACCATAAGTAGTTAGAGTGAAATAAGAATAATCTAGAGGAATTACTATTCAAAGTTATTTCATCACAAATTTCTCCTCATCAATTTACACTTGAATATATTACATAGTGTTGGACATTACAAATATTCTAATAGCCAAAAAGAAACAAATGTTCATAGACTTATGAATTAACATGTTATTATTTCTATCATTCCATTCTTGAAATAACAATATATCTAAAAAGTATTAATTTTTTTTAAGTAGGACTCAATTATCATAAAACACTCAAATGAAACCATATTACATTTGAATTACTTCGGTCTACAAGGAATAAGAAAGTGTATAGAAATTTTGAGTAGTTTGGAAAAAGAAAATAAATATATATTAAATTATCTTTGGTTAGTGCTACAAGATAAGTAAGGAGAGTCTACAACTCTTATGTTGTTGATAGAATGCATTGGAAATAAGATACAAATGGTGAAAAGTGGTCCAGTCTTTTCTAAAATTGGATTAAATCTAAGGAGGTGATGAAATTTAGGATGCATGCACTCAAAATATGAAGATAAGATGAAGGAAGAATAATTATTTCCACTATGAATCTAGTTTCTAAACTACTAGTATATTTTTTATAAATAGTTAAAGATTAAGAAGGTGAAATATTACATGTACATAAAACTACTTCTACATTTTTTTCTTATTAAAATATAACAGGTCTTATTTTCCATATATTTTCTATAACATTTAGATTTTTGTGAGAGTTAATTATGGAAAAAATATAGTGAAGAGTGGTACTTGAAACTTTTATTATTATTTTATAATTTTTACTTTGTATGGGGGCGTTGCGCCTTGTGTAAACTCCCCTTTTTGTACCCTCCTTAGAAAATCAAACCAAAGGTGAGAATTTCCACATCACCCACCTGCCTTCCACCCACTTGGCATTTTCCCTATGTGTTGATGAGAGAATATTTGTTGGGGATGTGAGTGTGGTGCGCAAACATCTTCATGACACACTGTTGTCCCTGACAAATTCTCGCATCTAAAGTTGGTAGAGACCTTACACTTGTCATTGGGGATAAATTGTAATATCCTTCTATCAACCAACTAACCCAAAAATGGCTTATTCCTTCTCATCCCACCTTCAAAAGAATAATCTTCACTATCACTTGATCTCTCTAAACACTTCTAGATCTTCCACATTCTCTTGAGCACTCCATTTTATAATTTGAGCAACTTTCACAGCTTGATTAAGCATTAAGCAACTAGTTACTACATTCACTACATTTTGTACATGTGAGGCTACGATAGAAGTTGTGAGCTTGGAGACTTGTGAGACCTCCCTTCATCACCCGCTATAGGTCTAGTATTTTTTCAAAGTTTGTTATACATCGCCATAGACGCCAGTCTTTGGGTGGAGGTGGTAATGCTTAACTCTCCCTTTTGTGGTTTGATAGAGTAGCATAGTATTATTTCCTAGTGTTCAATAGCCTCTCTTGCTCTTCTATTTTCTTTATCATATTTCCCTACTCTATTTCTTTTTGGCTATCCATGGGGTGGAAACATAAAGAAGGGGTCTAATAAGGAAGACCCTATAAGGCTAAAATTTCCCCTTCTTACTTGTGTGTAGGTGAACATGTGCATGGAGCTTTCTAGCGAACTCATATTTAGTGAGTTGGTGTTCATCACCCTAGTTCTG
>VDFB02353493.1:344028497-344095362 GCA_007258455.2 Sequoia sempervirens | reverse complement strand
TCATATTTTAAATTCGAAGGAATCCTCCTGCAGGTTTAGTACATCAAGAGATGATGTTCAAGGAGTACATCAAGAGACCTAAACAAAACAAGCGAGATTGATCACTTAGACATTAAGGCTAAACCTTAGAAGCAGTAAATGTCTTGTTGTACTTGTAAGTTATATTCATCACGTTAGATTGAATTGACAATAAATGAAGAAGTTGCTCCAAATGACATGATAAAAACTTACATCATTTTCCATCCTAGGTGTAAGCTTTAGCTACTTCACTTGGGAGCTGACAACAGTCTGGTATAAATGAAATGCCCTACTGTGAAATACTTGCATCTTCTTTAGATATTGTCTTCTAACAAGAGACACAAATTGCCTGGGATTTAGCATCTTGTGAAGGTAAATGCAAAATAAGAAATGGGGAACATTGGACCTTTTTATTTTCTTGAGAACCTAGACCAAAATAGACCTCTCAAAGTTGATCTTGTGGACTAGCCATCACTATAGATCTAGATGAAGATGTTGATTTGACTATTCATTGACACAAGGAATAATCTATCTATATCTAGAAGAATAAATTAATAATTAATAAGATAACTTATTTGACCTTGTCTGTCCCTAAAACCATTTGTTGGTTTCAAATAGCTATTGGTTTCCAATTTTTTAAAATATTGAGATTGCTTGCTATTCTTGCATGTTTGATGATGCTCTAACTCCTGATAATAGAAGCTCCCAAATTTAAGTCAGATCTTACCATTTTAAATACCAAAAAAGCAAGTTGATGTTTAAGTAGAGTTAAACCAATCACAGTCAACAAAATTTCTATAACTAAAACAAGTTCACTGTTATTTAAATTAAGCAGAGTTAAAGAACTTCAAGTCAAGGGAGTTTCAATATAAAGAAATTTTGAAATCAACTAGTGCTACAAATTTTGTTATTGACAATTGCCAAGTCTTCCTCTTCCTCTCTTGCTCTATCTTCATCTCTACCTTTATGTTCCTCTCTCCCCCTTTATCTCTAGACATGTCTCCCTCTCTCTATCCATCCATCTATCTCCCTCTCTATCCCTCTATATATCTATATCCTCTCTCTCTCTCTCTCTCTCTCTCTCTCTCTCTCTCTCTCTCTCTCTCTCTCTCTCTCTCTCTCTCTCTCTCTCTCTCTCTCTCTCTCTCCTTATTGCAAACAAAACATGATTCTTTTGGTAATGGAGACTGATTATCTTATTGATTTAGAGGTTTTATTTCAATCATGTTTGGATCCCTATGAGTGGATGCATAATTTATTTGAAGCTCCATTGAGACCTTTAATGCACAAGCAACATCATTTACTAAATGGCCTACCAATGGGCCTCATGTACTCCATAAATGTATGCAAAAAATAGAACAAAATTTATCTTAATTGACCTTTCACACTTCTTTGGCATACCCATTGCACACTAATAGTGAAAAAATTATTAAGAAAGATGAATGTACTCTTGTAACAAGATTCCTAAAAAAAATTTATAATTATATCCATTTAATATAATTTTGAAAGAATGATTCACATAACCCACATGAAGTAGGAAAAATTAATTGAGTTTAAACTATTCAATATATAAACTAGATAGGAGTTTATATAGATGTTTTTCATTTGATTGAATTGAGTTTACTTGGTGAAGAAAAGGTGAGCTTCAAATAGGGCTTCAATGTTCAAATATTTAGTATACTTTTTTATGTAGATTAATTAAAATAGATATATATTTATTTATTTATATTCTAAAAATTTAATTATATATTTATTATTCTAATAATAGCTCATCCTTAAAAATATCATTTATCTTTCATCAAGCCAACAACATCTGGGGAGCTTCTTAATTCCTTATCTTTCATCAATCCCTTTACCATTTTCTCACACGACCTGCCCACTTCTACATAGATGTTTGATAAAAGAACATTAATCACATCCTTTTTAAGATCCAAATAAAAAAATAGTGTTGTTGTAAATACTCCTAAGCTTATATATAGATCCACAAATCCACTCTAGACATACAATACAATAGCTATAGAAAATTTGGTCTTGGTTACCCATGTGATTGAAGTATGTACAACTCACATTTACTAAACTTGCATGGCTGCATGCACATATAACACAAGCAAAGTTTATGGTGTCAGAAAAAGTTCCAAAGTGTTCATTAATTCAACTATTTTGAGAGCATCCTTGTAAAATCCATCGCACAAACATTGCATTCCCTAAGACTACATTTCTTTGAGGTGTTTTTGTCGAACAGTTTATGTGCCTTGTTTATGCTTCCACATTTTCCATTTTCCATATATATCTACTCGAGCATTCTCAATGATAATATCTAACCAAAGCTCTCATTCCATTAAGCTTTATACATCTAATAAAGTCCTTGTCCTTTATCCTTTGATTGATTGAATACCTTGTTCGAAAGCTCCCATTTTGGCACACGCAGGAGGATGCTGGAAAAGGTTGTGTCATCTAGCTTTACACCTGCCAATTGCATTTGCTTGAAAGTTTTTGAAGCCTTTTCAACAAATCCATTTTGCGTATATGTTTCAATCATGGCATTCTATGAGACCACATTTGTTTGGGGTATTCTGTCAAATAGTTCACGTGCCTTGTCCATGCTTCCACATTTTGTATACATGTCTACCAGGGAAATTGCAGCTACAACATCTGATAAAATTCCTTTCCTTTATCCTTTGGTGGATGTCCATACCCCATTCCAAAGCTCCCATTTTGGCACAATCAGGGAGGATGATGGAAAAGATTACAGAGTCCAGGTTTACACCTACCCATGACATTCGACTGAAAGTTTCTAGATCCTTTTTAACGAATGCATTTTGTGTATACCCTAAAATTTTAGCATTCAACAAGACCTCATTTATTTGAGGCATCCTATGAAATAGTTCACGTATCTTGTCTATGCTTCCAAACTTTGTAGAAATGTCTAACAGAGCATTTCCAACACAACCTGCATACTAAGCATCGATTTATTGTTTGTAGCTTGTAGGCACTTTTTTAGGAAGTATATTTTCTCATTGAAGATCCTCATGACTTTATCAATAGACCAACACTTGCAGCCTTCCAATTTTCCATGCAGCTCAGCTCCAGACCTCCACACTCGCATTTTATAGACATTTTATTATTGTGGAGTCTTTGTTTTTTGGCTAACAATCTGCCAATCAAGGTGTGGTACTTGAATATTTTTTTATGAGAATCTTGTTGAGTGGAGAGACTGATGCCAATCTCTTATGGTGTAATCCATAAAGATAAGATGCCATTCTCTACATCATCAACTAGCGTAGGTGATATTTTCTTTGGCGTAATTTGGTGTTTGTAGAGCGTTTAGTAGAGAGGAAAGAAAAAATATATTTTTGTATTACCTTCCAAGCTCCACATGGTTTAATAGAATCAGTCAAACTCCTTTTCTAAAGGAGCCAATCTCTCCTTCTCCTCCATACGGATAGCACAAGACTTTTGTGGTGAGTAGAGGTAGGGCCTTAGTGGAGCGATCACATGCTCTTGGACACTGACGCCAATCTCTTTTGGCGTACATTAGAATGAAAGATGGACAATAGAGTGAGCAGAAATAGTTAAACAAGCAAAGGAGCACTGCAATCTTTAGTCGTATGTCACAAGTTTTACATTTTGGCCATTAGCACTCTATAAAAAGAATGAGACATTAATGAGGCTCCAATAATATATCGATCAAATTGTCTTTACATGCCCTCCGGACGGAGAAAAATATTGGTGGAGATAATGCCGCTCCATTTGTTTGTATGAACATGCACGAAAAAGTAGTGATACCAACATAGAGCAAAAATAAAACTGATGCCAAAATAAATGAAAAAATTGGACAGATGAAATGATTTTAATCGTCTTCTGAGGAGTTTCAGCTGTTGATAGTGAAAAAGAGGTTGGCTATTCTCAAATTGGATACACCTTTGGCATAAATTAATTTGAACTAGGCATAGATCAAGGTAGAATTCTCATAGGAAATCATAATAGATATGAATGAGATAGGTCTAAAGAGTATAAAAAGTAATAAGATAATTTTAGTTCTTTCGAAAAAGGAAATAAATATATATTAAATTGAATTTGGTTAGTAACAAGTTATTTAAGAAGAGTTTGTAACTCCTAGGTTGCATATTATGTTTCTTATAAGGATGGTTTATGAATCAATCATAACAAGTTTCCACAATTCATGTAGTTTATGGTTGAAATTTTTTCTAGATTTGATTATGTAATATAAGCTATATAATAAGAGTTTGCAACTCCTAAGTTACCTAGTGTGTTTCTTATAAGGATTCTTTATGAATCATTGATAACAAGTTTCTACAATCCATGTAGTTTATTGTTAAAAAGATTTTAGATTTGATCGTGTAATATATTTTTACATCAATTAAATATTTTAGATCACACTTTGTGATCCATCATTAGGATGATAGAAGTGAGCTTAAGGAGAAAAATAAATAAATGCAAACAAAGAACAGCGTAAAAAGTTAGACAAGAGGGAGGTAGACAAAGGGATTATATGAAAAAAAAGAAAAAGAAAAATAAAATGAGTAAAAATTAAAAACAACAAAGGAACCAATGTATAAAAATAAACAATGAGAAGCAACTTACAACAAGTATAAAACTAGCATTTGATTTAAAAATAGTATAAAGGGGAATAATTAGATCTATTAAAAACTTATAATTTCCTTCTATATATAAGACTAACAAATTATAATCTTTTAAATGCTTATTATAAAAGTATAAACTTAGATTTTGTTTAAGTATGAATTGATTTATAATAATCTATATATATAATTTAAAATTATCTTGAACTCTTAATTGATACATCATTAAATAACTTCCTTATATCACATTTATAAAAATAATGAAAATTCAACTAAACTTATTTTTATATTAATACAAAAAAATTAAAAGAATTAATTAATTTATTAATTATATAATGTAGTGTAGAAAAATGTATCTCTTTACATTTTCATACTTTTTTGGGCCTTCCCTACTAAAATGGGGTTTCTTTATGCCTTATTTAGTCCTATTTTGCATCCACAAGCCTTATTTAATGTGTTTCTTTGAGGATAATATCAACATTTATTAAATGACCAATCATAATTTATGTTTTTGGGTTGTATGTTCCATATCTAGTGATCTGGGCCTCATATGCCACCTTGGGCATATGGGTCTCACCTAGGTTTTGGGGATTGATTATGAATATTGTATTGAACTTAACATTTATTGAATCGAGAGAGTAAATCTGATCTTTTTGACTTCAACAATAAGGAGTTGATTGACTTGGATTTGCAAGGAGCCCAGTATACATCGTCGAATAGAAGAATTGGTAAGGAACTTATTCAAGTAAGGTTAGATAGAACTCTAATTTCTCATCAGTGGCTTATAAACTACTTATGTTCTCTTAAAGATCTCTTTAGAGTAGGGTCAGATCACTTTCCCATAAGTTTTGTGGAAAATCCTATAAAGGTGAAGGAAAAATATCCCTTTAGATTTGAAAGAATGTGGTTGTCCCACCCCCTTATTTTTCATGAAATCAAGAAATGGTGGAATATTGATGTTTCAGGTATTGCTATGTTTAGAATTGCTAAAAAAATGAGAGAAATTAAACAAAAATTAAGAAGTTGGAAAAAAGAGTCCTTTAGAAGCATTTTTGGCATTAAATCCGAACTTCAAATGGAGCTTGCAAAGATCGAGGAAAAAATTCAGAGGGAAGGATACATTGAAAATAATAAGGCCAAATAAAACGAGTTGTTGGTGAAATTCCATGACATAATAGCTAAAGAAGAGTTCTTAAGGCAGAGATCGAGGGTGTTGTGGCTCTTAGTTGGAGATAGAAATACTAGGTACTTCCATTTGTTTGCTTCAAAACACATGGCTGACAATAGAATATCTATCATAGAAGTTAATGGTATGAGATTTGAGGAAGAGGAAAACATCAAAAAGCAAGTTGTCCTCTTTGATAACAACCTTCTTTCAGCAAATGGGGAAATCAATCAAAATGGCCAATATTTTTTGTTAGAGGCTATCCCTAAGGTTGTTGAGAGGGAAGATAATGAAAAGCTTATTGCCATCCCCTCTAATGAGGAAGTCATGAAAGTTGTCTTTTCTTTTGAAGGAAATAAGGCCCCTGGCCTTGATAGATTTCCTATGTTCTTTTTCAATGGTTTTAGGATATTGTTGAAAATGATGTTGTGAATGTTGTCAAGAAATTCTTTGGATCGAGAAGGATCATTAAGGAACTAAATGCTACTTTTGTGGTTCTTATTCCTAAGAAACTTGAGGCTATGGAGTTTGAGACATTCAGACCCATTAGCCTTTGCAACTCTTTCTATAAAATCATATCAAATGTTTTGACTTCAGGGATCCTATCTATCCTTCCTTTGTTGATTTCCCCTTAGCAAAATGGTTTTCTACCTGGAAGGAAAATCTTAGATACTATAGTCATTGTCCATGAGAATATACATTCACTTGTGGAATCTAAAATTGAAGGGTTTCTTCTTAAGCTAGATATATCCAAAGCTTATGATTGTGTTTATTGTGAGTTTTTATTTAAAATTCTTAGGGTGTTTGCTTTTAGTAGTAGAGTCATTCATTTGGTGAATCAATTGGTTACTATGGTCTCCACTTCTATTATTGTGAATGGATCACATTCCAAATTCTTTCAAAATTCAAGAGGCCTAAGACAGTGTGATCCCATCTCACCTATTCTATTCACAATAATGGTTGAAAGCTTGGGAAGGAATATTAAAAGATTGATTGAACATAGGTCTCTTGCTGGTCTTAATCCTTCATCTACTAATTTGATTTGTTCTCACCAATAGTTTGTTGATGACACTATGTTGATGGGAAGATCTACGGTGAATGAGGCTAAGACTTTGAAAAAAACATTGGACGTGTATGAGAAGGCGATTGGGTAGATGGTCAACAAAAAAAAGAGTTCCCTTTTTTTCTTCAATACCCCTGAGCATAGACAGGTCAAGATTGCAAGAATCCTTGGTTGAAGAGTGGAATCCTTACCTTCTTCTTATCTTGGACTTTCGTTATGTCTTAAACCTTTGGATTCCTTTTGGTGTTCACTGGCTAACAGGTTTAGAAAGAAGTTGATAGGATGGAAAGGAGCTCTTTTGAGCCAAGCTGGAAAAATTCAACTTCTTAAAGCTTCTCTTTAGAACCTCCTAGTTTATGGTTTAAGCCTTTTCAAAATTCCTGCTAAATATGTTGAGGCTATTGAAAAGATCCAAAAAATATTCCTTTGGTCTAGTGTGGAGGAAAGAAAGAGAATGCCTCTTATGGGGTGGGATTTGGTTTGCAAACTAAAAACCTTGGGGGGTTTAGGTCTTAGAAAAATTAGAATGATTAATAACACTCTTCTAGCCAAACAAATATGGAGATCCTTCTTGTCTGGTGGAGAATGGAAAGACATTTTAAGAAGTAAATATATGACCAATTGTGTGTCCCTCAAAGCATTGTTGGATTCTCCTATTCTACCTCATGGTTCAACTTGATGGAATGATATGATTGCTGGTAGAAAAATCTTGGAATCGAGGATAGGATGGCACATTAGAAGTGGCAATCAAGCCAAATTTTGGGTGGAAAAATAGCTTTCTAAGGAACCCCTCATCAAAATTGAAAGATTCAATAGATGGGCTAAGCTATGGAAAGCAACTTTTGGGGAGCTTGTCCAAGATTATTGGTATGAAGGAGACTGGGTGGATTTATATGTGGTTAGTTAGGAGTTGGCTCAACTTCAATCTTCCTTAAGGGCTATCAGTTTGGGATAGATTCAATAGGATGATATTCTTGTTTGGATGGACAACCCTTCAGGTAACTACTATGTTTCTTTGGTTGTCTCTTTGCTGTCCCTTTCTCAAGCTCCCCCTTCCTTCTGGTCTAAAGCATGGATAAAATACTTGACTCCTAAAGTCAATATCTTCTTCTAGATTATGCTTTAGAATAAGGTGCTTACAGTGGAAAATCTTTGTAAATGGTGATTTCAAATCGCCAATAGATGTTACCTTTGCAAGTGTGAGGCAGAGTCATCTAACCACTTGTTTCTCCACTTCCCATTTGTTTCCAAAATTTGGGGAAAATTATTAGCCCTCTGGAATATCTCTTGGGTGTTTCCCTTGTCCATTGAATATTTCTTCTTACAATGGAAAGCTCCAACTCAAAATCCCTTCATTCGAAGGCTATGGGATTTTATCTTCCCTTTTATTGTTTGGGAAGTTTGGAAAGAACATAATAACAGACTTTTTGGGAATAAGGAGATGATGAAGAATAATGTTTTTGAAAAAAAAAGGCTTATAAAGGAAAACTTCAATGTGATTCCCCCAAAAGCTCTTAACCTTGAAGTAATGGTGTGTACTCCCTATGATCTAATGATAGCAAAGGATTGGAATATTAAAATGGATGTTTATTTTGCATCCAATCCAGCTAAGAAAAGTAGGGAGGGTGTGTGTCAGACCTTCCCTCCAAATGGCTAGTCTAAGGCCAACTTTGATAGCACTGCGAAGGGCAACCCGGGGATAGCTAGAAGTGGAGGTGTGTTAAGGGACTCAAATGGTAACTTTATGGTCGCTATGGCCATTTCCCTAGGTCATCAAACCAACCATGTGGCGAAGGATATAGGAGATTTTCAAGTCTTAAAGTTAGCTCATAATTTGAATATAAAAAAATTATGGCTTGAAGGGGATTCTAAAAACATCATTGACTGTCTCCTAGGTAGGACCCCCCCTCTTGGTTGATAAAGAAATTGATTGATGAAGCAAAGTCTATTCTAGACAAGTTTGATAAAGTAAAATTCTCACACATCTATAGAGAAGCTAACAGCGTGGTAGATTACTTTGCGAATGAAGGGGTAAAGAAGTAAGGATTTAACACGTGGCATAATTTTAAGGATTTGAGAGCTAAAGTTAGGGCCTTACTAGATTATGATGCTACACATGGGAAAGAGGCAAAGACATTTAATGATCTTAAATGGAAAATGGTTAACTACATTGAAATCAAGAGATTTAATGGGGCCACGTCATATTACTTAGGAAGAAAAAGTGACACACTTTGTGGGTTCATTGGAATGGTTGCATAAATCTACAACAGGTGGTTGATGCTGGTAGAGTCTACAGTAAGGTGCAAATGAATATGGGGGGGACAAGAAAAGAGTTGATCCAAATAGCTATGAGGTGCACTCAAGGAATGATAAGGTCTGGAAGCAGGTTGTAAGAGGTGGTTTGGTTCCATTTCTAAAAAACTTCACGGGTCTTATACTATAGCCACAGACTATTTTGAGAAGAACTGGAACAATGGTGAAATAATTCTCTTTGGGAGAAAGGTGAAACTAGATGAGAAAATTATAGGGGAGGTGACTGGAATGTCCACTGAGGGTGTGAAGTTTTATCATAGTAGAAGGTTTTTTGATGAGGTGGTAATCAAATTCCCTAAGAAGGAAAAGGAGAAAATGAAACAAGTCAAAATTTCCAAAAACTATTTTGAAATTGGCACCATCAAGGCACTGTGGAGAAAGGTGCTTCATGTTATAATGGAGTATATTACCTTGGATGAGAGATTCACTAGAGTTTATGGTCATTATTTTTCTATTCCTAACCACTTCTGCCATAAGGTATGAATTTCTCTACCTTACTATCTATTCTGTTAATTGAGTAATAGCCTTGAGGACCACAAGAAAAATCCCAGGAGATACCCTATTCTTCATCCTAGTCTTATTAGGTTAATATATGAACACTATCAAATCCTATTGGCTTTATCGAAACTGGTTGCCTCCATGGTGTCTGAGGACTATGACACTGATAGTGGGGGCTGGGAGAATTAGCCTTACTACGAGAGAATTTTTGAAGCCCACCCATCCTCTGTGTTGTTTGGTAAGAAAATCCAACCTAGAAAACCCCACCTTGCTAAAGCTAACCCTGAGACCCACCTCGACTGGCCAGTCCCCTTAAAGAATCCTACTCTCAAGGGATCCCCTACCAATAAGTTGGTTTCCTACTCTGCAAACTCTTTGGAGAACAAAGATGAGAATCCTGAAGTTAGCAGAAACTTTGTGTCCTCCCCTCCTACCTCTTTCATAGTTGATGGTACTAGATTTCCTAGTTCCCCCAATCTGGATGATGTTAACCTTATTTTAGACTAGGTTTAGTTTGGCAATATTCTTGCCTCTGTAAGAAATGGCATTGGTGACATTTTCAGGGTTTTGAAATGGGCCTATCAAGAAATTAATGATCTTAATCAAACAAATAGGGTTCTAAATAGTAAGTCAGAGGAATTGGAATTGAAGCTGGCCACTCTTAGAAAAGAAGGAAAAATGGAAAAATAATAGTACTAAAATGGGAGAAGGTGACACTAAGGAAAAGTATAAGACTCTGGAAGCTGAAATTGTCAAAATAAAAAATAACATGAAAATTGTTGTGGGACAAAACCATAAAATGGCTAGGCACAATGCCATCATCATCAATGCAATGTCTGAAAAGTTGGAAAAGTCACAACAGGGCTCGCTGGTTGTTAACCTAGAAGAGGACAAGGATAAAAGCAAGAACGAGGACCAAGGTATATTGAAAAGGACCCAAGCCAACCTTAAGAGGAAAGTACCTGCTACTACCTAGATGGTTCATATCTTAAAGAAGGGGGTTCAGGATATGAATGATTTGGAAGCAGAGACTGCAAAAATATTGAAGGCCCAAATTTAGTTATTGTTGGCATTTTGTTTGGTCTTTTGGTTATGTGGCCTTCGCTGGCTTTTTTGGTGATTGTGGCTTTGTCTTGTTGGTGTATTTACAACCTTTCTATTTATGGTGTCTTTAACATTCTTATCTTTTTTTTGTAAACTTTTTGGTTTCGGGTCCCTGTAAAACCCCTTTTTTCCTCTTTCAAAAATATTTATTGAAATTTGTGTCCCAAGTTTAAGATACTAGGACTTATACACCCCAACTAGTGTATGAGTCTCACTTTAGCATGGACCTATTTTGTATTCAATTCTTGGAAAGATTGTATTCTCCTAGATTTGATGTTGTCTTGTAGTGTTGTAATTTCAAAAATTTTCCATAAACGAGTATAAATACAAGGTTATTTCATATATTTTCTCCTAGCAAGTTTACAATTCATCTAGCAATGAGCAAGGATCTAGAAATTCAAGTTTTCAAGAATATTCAAGAGCATTCAAAAGCTGATTACTAAGCGTTTGGAGTCACATTCAAGATTTAAGCATCATGTCAAATTCTTCATGCATCATGTGCATTTTTGAGATAACATTTGTGATGTAGGTTTTCATGATTCAAGCAAGCATTCAAAGAAAATATCTCATACCAAGATCAAGAGTAAAGATCCACATCCATTAGAGCCATTTCACACAAGTTTGCAACCTTTATATCAAAGGTTTGATAAGTTGCAACATTGCATATTGTTTATTATTCATTCCTTCATTTCTATTTCATTTCATGTTTCAAGGTTTAATTACCCAAATGGGGTTTGACCAAGGAAATCCCTTATTCCCTAAAATAACAACATTTTTCTCTCTTCATTTGTGATTGTAGATCTAGGTGATTTAGAGATTGAAGATCCTTAGAAGAAAAAGTTGCAAGATTGAAGAAAGTTGTCAAAGTTGTGAAGAAGTTGTCATCTTCATGAAAACTCACCTACAAATCAAAATTCAAACTTTTAGACTTGGAGATCGGACAAGACAAAAGCTACAGAAGATCACTCAAGGATCCATAAGTTTCAATCAAGCCTGAGTATTGGTACTAAATCAAGACCTTGGGTGTATGAGTCCCAGTGTACAACTTTTTAGTAATTTTCTATAGATCTTGGTTTGCCAACAAAATATTCAGGATTCAACCCAAAAACCCTAACTGGGAGTAAATCACCCAGTCTAGTGTATCAATCCCAATAACAGTCAAAAGTTATAATTTTAGAGTTGTAGACCCATTGTTGATCTCTCCATTCTTCTAGGCGCTTCTTTATTTATCAACAATTTCTTATTTTGATTTTAAGTTTCATTTTCTAGGTCATATAGCTAGATTTGCATCATGCTTTCATTTCCTTGTTTCAAAGCATTTTCTTAGTGGTGAACCCCTTTCTAATCACACCTAAGGAAACCCACTCTTGTGTCCTAGTAGTACTTCCCTTAATTGAATCATTGGGTGGAAGTCTCTAGGGTTCCCTTTAATGAACTAAGAGTGAAATAGGTACCCCCTAATTGTTCCACATCTTAAAAGGTGGAACCCTATTTCCTATGGTTCATTTTGGTGAACCTAACCTTCAAAGCCTTTCTTTCTAATTTGGAGTGAATTAATGTCCTAGATTTAGTGTACATTAACTTTGCAAATTAGATATTACATTAGTTAATTTTCATTTAGGGCTTCTAAATATTGCACTAGCTAAAAGTGCATATAGGTTGCATTTTTGCATCTTACATCATTGAATTTCATTGGAAAACTATAATTGCAAATAGTCAAGTCAACATACAAGTTAGAAACCTTAGAATCAACTCAAAATTTGTCAAATTTAGTGTGAAAACCATCATCTCAAACTCGTTCACCCATCTGGGCTATTTAGTCCTAGTATAGGTCTTTGCTCCTAATTTCTAGGAATACTATGCTGATTGTTTTTCACCAAAACCTACCAAAAAACCTATCTAGGACACATTCACCCATCTAGGCAATTTAGCCCCATATCAGACCTGAAATTGCTTTTTTATAGCTATTGGAACATAATGATCTACTAAGAGGGGGGGGTAAATAAGTAGATACTAAAACTTAGCCTTAAAAACCTTTGTGCATATTATTTCTTTTAGCTCTAAGTACTTTATGTAGATTTCCTTGTCAAACTCTTAATGTGTAGATTGAAAACTAAATATGCAAACATAAACATGCAAATAGACAATCAACGTACACATTCCCACAACACCAGATATACATGGGAAACCCAAGATGGGAAAAACCACGATGACCAAAGCTGCTTGAGTCTACTGCTCAAATCCAACATGACAAATAAAGTATCTATTACAATGTTTTAGGGATACAACCCAAGGAAGCATCAACTACCAAATTTAGAAGCAACCACTTCAAGGATGCAACAACACCCTGTTTTAGGAGCTACAACCCCAAGGATGTGACAATAGCCTAATTTAGAAACCATAACTTCAAGGAGACTACAATCCCCTAATCTAATCTACAACTCAGTATAATGATAACAATTCCAAATATGCATAGACTTGGTTTTGCAAAATCTATAATGCATCATTACATTTTATACATTGTTGCACTTACTGCAACTCACACTCTGTTGCTGAAGCTAAACTCTCAGCAACACACCCCTACTCTGCACTCTCCTTTACACATAGAACAATCATTGAAGTCTATCTTGCTACACTACACACTCTCTTCACCTTGAATGCAAATACTACTTAGAGGATATATGTATTACAGTCTAAGACTACTTTTTATATGCATTCTTTGTCTGCTGCACATTCCTCTTTCTCCACTCTATGTCTAGTACATATTCGACTATACATCTCTCTATTCAACACTCTCTATCTTTGTAGACTATTCTCATACTCGCAACAGATACAATTGCATCAATAATTCTCAGATTGTATTCTTTTTGCTTAACTCCATCGATCTACAATCTCTTCCTTGAGATTCACACCACCATTTAGATCTTCTCAAATCTCCTGCTAGGGTTTCCTTAGCTTGCAAAATTCACTGGAAAGTTACCTATACCTCAAGCCACATACACCAATGTCTAGTTCATGATTAAGATATTTGATAGAGTTTATCACATATTGCCATATCTTTCATCAAACCGCACAACATTAAATCTAGTGTAGAGAATCTTCCTTCATTCTCTTCCTATCAAACACTAAAATCTGATTATGTATTCAATGTACTCTCCTATCCATATGATCATATTTGATCTTTGATCATATCTATGATGTGTATCACTAACTTGAAGATCAAATATGTATTTACTTTGGTCGCTTGTGTAGCTATACCAATAAATTCCTTCCTCTGTGTCAGTTACTAGATGAAACCCTATTCAGATTGACCAAACCATTGTATATCTTCAAGTTTCAATACTAGTTGTTGATCTTCTCTCTTGTACCAAGATCCTACAATCCTTTGTTCATCTCGAGACCTTTAAAACACCATCGCTCAATTAGCTTCAATTTGAATATTGCCATTTATCCTCATCTCATGCCAATTGCTTATCACCAAAACACTTAGAACAATCCCATCCATTTTTGTGATGTTGCAATCACCATTCCTATCTATGATGCACCAAAACGTAGTGATTACTGTTGGATTAGCTATCGATCAATCTACATCATTCACCGCTATCCTATTGGCTCTGATAATGGGTTCACCAAATCCTTGTGGGCTAGAGGGCTAATGCCAAGTGCTTTCCTCTGATGTCATTCTCCACTACTGCTCAACACTCATCGCACATTGGTAGAAGCTTTACTTACTTTAAACTCATAACCACGATGAACTAAGACCCTGTGATGCAATGTCATCCATTGCATTTTCTTCATTTCAATCTCATCCTTACATCACATATCACTCCAATCATCTTGACTCAAGGATGTATAAACACGATACAATAACACCCAATGATGAAATAACCTTTTGAAACCTACCCTACTAATGTCATGTTCCACTATTATCGCTCATCGCTCAACTCTCCAACTGCTTCACTTCACAACAATGATGTGAAGCGATCGAGTGATATGATGCCATGTGTCACTAGTCCCATCAAGGCTCTGTTCTTCTTTATCGTGCATCATATAATCATAATGATCATGACCATTGAATGTCTTCATCGTGTATCATTGATCTATAGACCAATTTCAACTTTATTTCCACGATGTGTGAGATCTAGCAATCATCGTTCATTGTGTATCGTTGAACCACAAACCAATTTTCAAAAGCTATTTGTGATGAATGATATTCAATGATAGCCATAGGATGTGAACATGTGACATGTGCACTGCTTGATCTTCATCATCACTATCAACCATGTCATTATGACTGGGTCCCACTCAAAGCGCTACCTTCTCATTTCCAAGTTGGAGAGACATAGCCAAAGGTCTCACCGATAACGCTTCCATACTCCTTATCGCTCCATCAAAGAGACACTCATATAACTCCCTTCGATGACCCATTGTTTTCGATCGATAGTTATTAGACTGTTGAAGAGACTCGAAGGTGTATCCTACAAATATTGAAATTTCTCCATGAGCTACTGGATATGAGTAACCTTGAGCACTAGGTAGAGGATTCGGTCACCCTCACAAATTCAATGACATAAGTTGTAACTTATGTGACCAATTACCTACTGTTGATACTCAACACCGAAATAGAAGAACATATTGGTTTCCATGACTGTAAACCCATTAGGGTTTATCTATAAACCCTAATATCACCTGGGAGAAGAAATAATGCATTCTTGAATGCATCCTTCACTTTTAGGACCTATAGAGCACATCATTGGAAAGCTCTCGGAAAACCCACATTGAATATGTAGCTTGTTTCCTCCTTTTTTGTATGAGAGAATTTCTACAACTTCATGAAAACATTTGCAAGATGTGCACTTTAGCATCATCAACTAGCCACACACTTCTAGAACTAGGTTCACTACTCTCACATTCATCCTCTGTCATCATGCCAACAATCTCCCTTGCATGATTTAACTCATCACCTTTCTGATACCTTCTTGACATCAATGAAAACATTAAGTGCTCTTGCATAGGATCAACACACTTCTCCTCTAATCCTCTTTCATCATGCTAGCAATCTGCCTTGCATGATTTTCCCTTTTTACATGAATGGCAACTATATGCCAACAATCTCCCCCTTTGTCATTGATGGAAAAAACTTAAATGCTCAATGTCACTAATTAACTAATGCAACATTTGTACCACTAGCATCTTTACTTTCTCCTTCTATTGCTACTTTCTCTAGTGCTCCTCTCTGAGAATTTTCATGACTTTCTCTCCACCTTTGAAATAAATGGCAAAGGGATCACCCCTCAAAAAGCATTCTCCCCCTTCGACAAGCAGTGCAAAGGGTCTAATAGTTCTCTAACATTCTCCTTTGAACTGACAAAGTGACCTACCTCCCCTTTGACAATTCATCTCCTTTGCTCATCCTTATGAACATCTACACAAATTTCTCTCTTATGCTATACTTTAAGCACTTTCTCATCCTTTCTCCTCTTCTTTCTCTTAGGTCACCATACTTTTACATCCTTCACTTCTTCTTAGCGATGGCAAAGAGACTTAGCCCCCCTTTTGACTAATACCAACTAAAGACAATTTTTTTCTCACATGCCAATTGTTATATTCAACCTTTTTACTACAATAGAAAAACCATATGTTCCAACCACTCTCTACCAATTAACAATATCTGATTCCAGTTGGAGTGCCATTACCATCTCTAATATGATTAGGTCAAATACTAATTGTAAATATTCTGATTCATGCTCTGTACTAATTGACATCATATACTTGACACCAATTGAAGATATCATGCCCTGATACTTATTATCATTCTAAAACCAATTGTGAATGTGTTCACTTTATGATGTTGGTATGTGTAGGATCATCATGGAAGAAACATGCCGTTAAGTGGCAAAAAATTCAAAAAAATCAGAGTTAGGCAACTTGACGTAAATATTTGAATAAGTTATCTATATTATTTCAAAAATATGTAAGAATAGAATTTGTAGTAAATTGAATGTAGTTTCTAAACTACTAGGTTTATTTTAAAAATAAAATCTTTTTGAAAATTTGAAATTTCAATGTAGTAGTACTTAAATTTTAGGGGAAATAAGAAGTAGGTGTTTGTCTAACCACCCTAACCACAATAAATGATAATATTTTAGACATAAGTAGAGGACTCATGTCCTGATGTGATGCATTTTTTTAATTTTTTCCAAGTAAATAATTAATAATGATTTTTTATTACAACTTTTAAAAAATATAGAAACTCAGATGTCGACCACATTAACTTGGTAAAAAATTCATGAAATTCATTTTTCTTTTTTTAATCCTATAGTATGTGAAGCATAGAATGTGATGCATGTTTTGGATTCCAAAATGTGATACTATTTGAAAGTTATAGATGTTTTTCAATAAGCCTATCAATTAGGACTTTAGTTGTAATTCAAATAGAAAATGAATAATAATTATTTATTAAATTCAAAGTAAAGCATAATTTATATTGGTGGAAAGTTGAGAATCTCCTTTAAAAATCCATTTTATTTCATCAAATTTGGGTTAAAAAAAAGTCGTCAACCACATAACCTACAAATACCCATCATATTGCCACTTTTTGGCCCATCGTGATCCTGCACATACCCATGTGTATCAATTGATATCTTGGACTACACTGTATCACGTATAACACTAATTTGATACAACTAGCAGCTCCCCCTTAGACCTTGCTCCATTCTTCACTAGCTTCATTTAGAGTGCTCTATACAAACTAACCTACTCTAAGCAAATATATAGTGGTCTGATACCAATTTAAAAACAAATATACAAAACAATTTTCTTTTAGCCATAACTCTTCTTCTTGCATGCAAGAAGCGTTTCTCTTAACAAAGCATCTACACCACTTTTTCTTCAATAACTATTGCCAATGGTTGATATCAATTATTTCTATAGCAAACTATCCACCATCTACTAATTTCCTTACACCTTGACAAGCATTTAAAGGAGCAAGAATGTGACCATAAATTTGTAACCATCAAGTCATTAGAAAATTGTAAAATATATATTTACTTGACTTGATCTCTCCTTCTTCATTTCTAGGGATGAATGAAACTCTAATTTAGCTCCCCCTAGACTCATGCCCTATCACTGCAAATTAGTGGTGTAAGGAAGAAGTAGCCATATGGCATTGTCTTCCAGTCTTTCTCTCTCCAGACCATCTTCTGCACCTTCTTTGATACATCAACCTTCCTCTCATGAATATGTGAACCATTGTTCACTCTGGGGGAAGTATCCTTGTATCCTTCCTCATTCTCTGTACTACAGGTCTTACAAGATCTAGTCTATAGTCTTTAGCTATGTCACCAAGGTTGTAATACTTTAGCATACCGCATACATATTTCTTATAGGAGCAAATGAATTTCTATTTATACATTTAGTTCTCCTTCTAGGTGCAACTCTACATTCTCTAGCCCTATGACCAAACTAATTACAACTATAGCAATAACCATGAAAACATGATGAGTACCTGGTCATAGTATTTCTTTGAGTGGGATGAGGTCTTCTTTTGCTTTAGTTCTTCATGTATCTCATCCTTATGAATCCTTCTGAATTAGCTCCCATAATGTTTTTTCTTTTCCTTTGATTCCTTGGGACTGATTTCTCCATCTCCTTATTTGTTGTGGGCTTCTTCTTTTGAAAAATAGAAGTTGAATATTTATTGTTCTTCTTGTTTGCAATAGGTATCTCTTCATATCCAACTCTCTTCTTATCAGAAGTGGGCTTCTTTTCTAATTTTTCTTTCTTCATCTCAGCAATACCTTTATCTAGTTTTCATTTCTACAGGTACTTTCTCTAGAGAAACTTGTGTAGGCTTCCTCTTTCTCTATGCAACTACTTTCTTCTATTCTAAATATGTCATGTAAGCTTGTAGAAGTACTGGTTGAGGAAATCATTCCTTTCTCAAATCCAAGGCCAACCTTTTCTTTTGATTTTGGATGGCTTTTGTGATTTTACCAATTCATCTAATATTTAAGTGCCACCTTTCAACTTCAGGCATTTATCAATCTGTTCCTTGGCTTTCTCTAAATCTCTTCTCAGATCAACTATCTTTTCTTCTAGCTTCATGCACTCATCTGATTTAGATTGTAGTTCAATATGAACTATATCTTTCACTCCTCTTCCTTCTTCCACCTGAGTCTTCAAGATGATCACCATTTGATTAGATTCTTCACGACTCTTATTCAACTCTTCTATCTCATTTTGTGCATGCAACTTTTTTTCATCATTCTCTTTCTTCAAAATTTTAATCTCATCTAGAGTATTAATGAGTTTACCTTCAAGATCCACTTCTTCTTGTTCATCAAACCTTTTATCCTCATCATCAGAGGTCACTCCAAATGGGAAAGAAACTTCCATGTTCATCATCTGATGTACCACTGACATCAAATGACCCTTTTTCTTCACTTGCATGCAGATCCTTATTCTCATTCTCCTTACTAACCTCTTCTTTCTAAGGATTATCCTTTTTACAATGAAAGCATTTAGTAGGTATAGGACTTATTCTACCAAACTTTAAACTTTTAGTGGGTACCTTACCTCTATATTTTCCAGATCCTTTTCTCAATCTCCTAATGTAATCATCTTCAACTTCATCAGACTCCTCAAATCTAGAAGTAGGTGCTTCTTCCTCATCACCTCTAGCTATACATTCTCTACTAGATGTATCCACTGTCTTCTTATCCTCATTCAGCTTCACATTTTCAGAATCTCTTCCATATGTCTGAATCTTTGTCTATGCTAAACTCTCATAATCTCCATAAATACTTTTCAACTTATTCCACACTTCATGTGTTTTTTGATAATGCATGACTTTGACCAACACTGAACTTGACAACCCACAAAGAATTGCACCCATTTCTTTAGCATTGTTCTCATATGCCATCTTGTCATCCTCGATAGTTCAAGGTGTAGTAGAAGTTGTATATCCATATTCCACTGAAATCCACACATCAAACCCTATGAATCCCAAATGTAACTTCATTTTGAAGCTCCACTATATATAATCAACCAATAGCAAATTATTTTTTAATTTTGACCGCATAAAAGTGGTGTCTATGTTTTGAATTTAAAAATGATGTAAACTAATGAAATATAGATCTTTTTATGAAGTTTATTCCTATAATTTTTCATATTTAAAAAAAAAAAAATCATTACTTTTTCATCAATTTAAGAAAAAAAATTGGAATGCTAAAAATTTCAGAAAAAGGTGACTTCACGGGCCATCAAGAAATAAATTGTGAAAAAATTCATTTCTCCCGTTTTTTTTTCTTCAAATAGGCAACTTCAATGTTTTGTGCATAGAAAAAAAATCAAATTTTGATACATATTTTTCTTGTAATAACATTTTAAAGTCAAACATGTCAAAATTTGATAGTTTTCATGGGATGTCAACTATTGTCTAATTTTTTAGTTGAGGTTTAAAAAAAATATACCATTTTGAAGAAGACTCTCTCATCTTGTGCCTAATATATATTTAAAATTAAATTAATATGTTTTACTATTTTTTTTAATATCTAATCAACCTCTTTTTTTAATTTTAACAACCTACTTGCATTATTTTAAAAATAAAATACATTAAAACTAATCAAAATATTTAATAAATTACATATTAGGATTTACCACTCCGAGCTCTACAACAAGGTATTTTTCCTTTTTTAAAAAAAAATCCTAAGTAAAGAAATAATTAGCTAAAGTTGAAATTTTTAGAAAAATTTGAAAAAAGTTGAGTTGGCTAACAACTAGGATGCCACATAGACCTTTTCTGTAGTAACAGTTTCTATAGAAAGTGTTTCGATCAAAACCCTTTCTATAAAAACCTCACAGAATAAAAATAAACCAATGTGAAAGCGACAAAGGGAAAAAAGTATATTTTTTGGATTCGTCTGAACATATTCAGCTAAAAACCTATGTGCCACGTATAAGCCACATGGTTTTGGGCGAAACCTATTCGACCAAAACATTTGCAGCCAAAAATATTTCGCTCAAAACTATTTATCTAGCTAAAAATGTAACAAAGATTTGTGCTTTTATTCCCCCCCACATTCCAATAGACACCCAATATATTATTCAGTAATTCAAAAATATTACAATATACTTGCAAAGCAAGCTTCTCATAGGAGTATCACCACTTAGAGATCAAGAGACAACACAACTATTATCAGACTCTTAGAATACATCATCATCTCTCTCTACTACAACCATAATACAATGCCATCATTAAATAGGATTACATTCTAGGACAAGACATGCCAACAAAATATCCACCATTAGATCTAAAACCTAATAATTAATGGTCTAGATTTACAATGTATCATTCATCTAATGCATGTCATCCATTTTAGAAGTTTCTTAAAAAAGTTAACAAAAAATTATTCACACACATCCCACTCTCCCCCTTGTTTCCATTGTATACTACACCTATTAGTGTAACTAGGAATATATATATATATATATATATATATATATATATATATATATATATATATATATATATATATATATATATATATATATATATATATATATATATATATATATATATATGTATATATATATATATATATTCATTTATATCCTATCCACAATAACCATTATATAATTGCGAGTTTGAGACACATTTTCCAACCAAATATCCCACTTATTGAACACCTTGCAACAACAACAGGAGGGAGTAAACATTGTCTCTTAATTTCTAGGGGACGAAAGGCCCATGATCTCAAAACACCATTAGAAATTCTCTATGCTCATAGGCTTAGTTAAAGAATCAACATTCATCAAATTCTCTACCTTAACCAGCTTCACCCTTCCATTTTCAACCATATCTCAAATGAAATGATATTTTAAATCAATGTTCTTAGTCCTCGCATGAAATGTCAGGTTCTTGGCTAGACATATTACACTCTAACTATCACAATAAATTGTCACTACACCTTGTTTTATTCCAATATCTAAACACAGTCTCATAAGCCAAATAGATTTTTTACAAGCATGAGAAGCTGCCATATACTCTACTTCAGTAGTGGGAAAAAAACCACATCCTGTCAATTACTCATCCAAATAATTGCACCACCAAATAAAGTAAACATATAAGCACTACTCAATCATCTACTATCAATATCACTTGCTGAGTCTAAATCCACATAACCATGAATATCAACGGAAATTTCATCTTTAGTCATATTACTATGTAACACAAGGAATAATATGAAGTACCATGCAAATATCTAAAGACCCTTTTAATTACATCCCAATGAACTCTACTAGGATTAGATATATATCTAGAAAGAACTCCCACTACTTGGGCAATGTCTGTCTAGTACAAACCATACTATACATCAAAATTACAACTACACTTTGGTAAGGCACTCTACTCCTATCTTCCATCTTTGATGGAGATGTTGGATAGTGTGAAATAGATGACTTTTCTCCAATAGAAAGGGGAACACACAATGCTCTACAATCTTTCATGTTAAATCTCTTTAAAATTGAATTGACATACTGACTTTTTCCAATCCATAGCCTTATGTTCACTCTATGTCTTCTAATTTCCATCCCAAGAATGTGTCTTTCATTTAAAATTTTGTAGAAAGTTGGGATTTTAGTTTTGAAACCATACCTTTCCCTTTGCCAATAAATAGGAAATGTTCACCATCAGTTTTATAACAAAAACAATGATCTGATTTAGAATGCTCAAATCCCAAAATCAACACATATTATCAAATTTTTGGTACCACATTCTAGAAGTTTGTTTTAAACCATACAAATATTTCTTCAATTTGCAAACCAACTTAATTTTATCTTTCACCACGTAGTGCTTTGGTTTTTTCATATAAATATCCTCTTCCAAGTCACCATGAAGGAAAGCAATTTTCACATCCATTTTCTCAACTTCTAAATCATAAGCAACTACAATAGCAAGAAAAAATATAATGGATGTCATTTTTGCAAAAGTAGAGAATATCTCACCATAATCAACACACTCAACTTGAGAGTAACCTTTTGCAACCAACCCTACTTTGTACTTCTCAATATCTCCACCTGAACCAATCTTTTTCGTAAACACCCAAAAGCAACCAATAGGTTTTTGTCCTTCATGAAATGGTACAAGATCCCTTGTATCATTCTTTTTCAAAGATGCAATTTCTTCATCTATATTAATCTTACAGGATTCTACATCATTCAAACCTAATACCTATTCTATAGATTTGGGTTCATCCATGTTAGTATTCAAAGAAAAAATACATATCCAATGATCGAATATATACCTTTCAAGTGGTTGTCTATTCCTTGTAGACCTACAAACAAGTTGAGTTGGAGGTTCTTCCTCCTCTTCTTAATATCTCGAGCTAGATGAGCTCTCCTCAACTTCTTGTCTATCCTTGGGCCTTGATTCAAATTTCTTAGGTGTAGAAGGAAATTGAATCGCATCTTCCTGTTTATTTTTTTATCCCTGAAATGTTACAAAATAAGGCTTAGTTCCTCTAAGAAAAACACTTCTACTATATATTACATTTTTTGCAATAGGTTCCCATATCCTTTGACACCATAACTATATCTGATGGAGATATATATGACAACCTTGTTCTCCAAATTTATTCACTTCTCCTTTGGAACATGTGCATATGCCTCACAACCAAAAAATCTAAGATGTATTAATGAAGGATTGTGAACTGACCATGCCTCTATAAGTTTCTTATCAACAAGAGCTAATGTACGAGACCTATTAATGAAGTAAGACAGTGACAATAGATTCAATCTGAAACCTTTATTCTAGGCCAGCACCAATCAACATTCTCCAAGCCTTCTCCGTCAGTGTCCTATTCATTCTTTTTGCAGCTCCATTTTGTTGTGGATAATACAAAAAATTTCTTCTATCTATAAATACCACAATCTTTACAGATTCAAGGTTAACCCTAAACGGTATAGGGGTGATCTAATATTTCATGGTCAAAGTTGCTCATAAATATATATAGGTATAATAATAGTATATAGATGAAGTTTCATCAACCCCCTACTATATCATACCATATGAAGAATGCATGAGAAGAAAAATTTAAAATAAAATATTGGGCCAACATGGAAGGGAAGCCTAAATTCTACACACTTTACATCATCCCCAATTTTCTAAAAATCAAAACAAATAACAGAGAAAGAATGATGCCACAAATAGAGGAAGTTTTACGGCACATAATCACTCTTGTATCCAAGCACCTACAAGGGTGGAAAGGGTCATCTAGGAACATATAAAACAAGCACAGGGGAACACATCACAAACACACATCTAATCTAAAGATAAAGAAGAGGTGCCCCCTAACACTCATCAACCAAGAGGTTGTCTAGTTCCAAATCTAGATCATTATATAGGGAAGGCAGGTGAGCTTGCAATAGTGGAATATTAAGGGGGGAACCTTTCGACGCTCCCGCAAAGAGGAACAAGGAAGGGGACCCTTTAGGGTCTTCTCCACTTGGTTCTTATGGAATAATTGTTAGCAATTTTGTGAAAATTGTGAACAAGGCTGCGACCTTGTCCAAAGAGTTAGACATGCACTTTACGAGAGTTCCATATGTTACCTCAATGGGAAAGGAATGTAGCACTCGAGATTCACTACTTGGCTCATTGAGTGACTTAGGAGTAGTGATGAACTTAGGGAACACTAGAACTAGCTCCGTCACAAGGATGACACATGCTAGTGTAGGACCCTCCTTGGAAGATGATGTACTCCTCTTACAACCCCCATTGCTAGAAGGGCCAACCTCCACTTTCTACTTCATTGAAAGATGCGAACTCCCCACAAATGAGGGAAGAGGCATGAAGGAGGAGGAGAAAATTGTAACAGTCACCACCGAGGTGTTCGACATGGCTACAAGTTTTGGGAATTGTAGGATGTCTAGAAGGGACATCAAAAGAGGCATCTCATCTAAAGGAGTGATGAACAACTACACCTTTTTAGGGTCATGGGTGCTTACGCTCATAGCAAGAGCTGAAAGTAGAACCAAGGTAGAGAGGACAAGAGAGGAGGACACAACAAGAGTTCCTACAATAGGAGTGGTTGGATCCCCTTCTTTCCTCTATAAAGTAGCCTACTCAGCTACTAGAGCCTTTTTCTAGTGCTTGCAATCATGTGCAAGGTAGTTTCTATGACTCTTGGAGCTAGAGGTCGGGAGTTAAGAAGGGACAGAAGGCTCCTAATCAGCCATAGGAGTGTCCATCATATCCATCTTCGACAAAGGGACACTCTACTAAATGAGTATAGTAGGAGGTTGAGGGACAACAAGGGGAGTTGTCTCTAGTGCCTCGATGGGGAGACTCTTCCCATTCACTGTTTTAGAAGTAGAATTGGTAGGAGGTTGTGGGGGCCAAGACATAGAGGATTCCCCATGAGGACCCCTCCTCCTACCATATCAAATAAGGGTAGGATATGTGGGAAAAATAGGAATTTTGAATGCAGGCCGCATGGGATTTCACCAATTGGACACCATAGGGTTCTCCCACAAAAATGAAGTAGAATTCAATGATGTATTAGGGTGAGAGGGAGTAGCAGGCTAGAAAGAAGAAGAGGAGAAAGAAGAACCTCAAGAGTGCTTCTCTTCTTCCTTTCCATTTGCCCTATGTGAGACGACATAAGGAGACAAAGGTTATCTCACTCTAGGCATTAAATGCTCTTTCTTTTACTTTTCATATGTTCAATACAAGAGGTCTTTCATAGGAAGAAGTGAGCCAACAGGTGTAGGCCAAAATTGGTCTAAGGAATAGATACCATGCGAAACTAGTGGATTATATCCAATGTCATGGATGATGTGCACTAAACCCCCATGAATAAACTTTAGGCATTTATGCAAAACTGAGGGAACTGCATGCATAGCTACTAACCGAGGGATACCCAGCTTCACTCTAAAGAGCTTGGACCCCTAGATTATATCAAAAGAAAGTTTACATCTGACTTAGGTCCAACAAGGACTGATAAGGTGATGCTACCAAGGGAAGGCACAAAAAGTTTGTTATGTGTACATATGGTACTTTTAGGTGCGTCATCCCCATATTTATGCACGAAGTTGATTAACATGGTCTCCTCAATTATAATATTCACTCGACACACCAGGTCAATGAGAACAGTTGCTACATTATTTATTTTGATTCGTGCAAGGATGTAAAGAGGAGATGGATCTCTATTCTAACCCATCAACATCTCCTATGAGATGAAAGTTATACAAGGAGCACTACTCATAGGCTTCACAGAGGGGATAGTTAGATGCAAAAAGGAAGTCATCACATACACTAAACAAAACCTTCACATAGCCCCTAAATATTTTGCAGTGAAATAGTGACCCAATTAAGGCTTGATTCTGCAATGCCTATTGAACCTTATAACAACGCTTGCTAGGGGTGTAGGTTGGGTTGTAAGGAAAATGCCTCACAACACTCACACCTACAATGCTCATAGGACATGAGGAAATGAGTTTTTAGCACAACTAAATGGAACCAAAATGGTTCATGTAGGGTTCACCAAAAATGTAAGAGAGAGGAACCAACCACATCAATGCTCTAGGTCATGGAGAGCTGAGAGCAGAGGGCTGCCCTCGCTTACCTCACTATAATAGATGTTTTGCTGATGAGGATCGAGAATGAAGAGCACTCTCAAGTGCTTCTATCTGTCTATAGACTTGAAAATATGATTGGGACTAGATAAGCTAGTTTTTTGAGTCCAAACTGTACCTTAGATAGTTGTCTATCTGAGGAAAACAACACAGGTCTAGGATTATAGCATGACATGTTGGTTTTTTTCTAGTGCATTGGAATCTGTATGACCAGAAAATGTAAAGTACAGTAAGAAATGCAAAAAACCTACTTAACAACCTAGCTAATTAAATTTAACAAAAAGAACATATTGATATAGTATGAAAGGTAAATGTGGAAGTGATAAAGTAAGTAGATAAAAATTAGGGTGACGAATATCAACTCACAAAATCACCAGCTCACCAACGAGCTCCATGCACATGTTCACCTACACATAAGCAATAAGAGGAAAATCATTGGGGTTGTATAGGGGTTTTCCTCAGTCAAATTACTACTTTGGTGTTTCCACCTCCATAGACAACCAGAAAGCAACAGAGTAGAAAGTATGATAAAGGAGATAGAAAGAAATGCACTAAACACTAGAAAAGATAAACACTACTTTATCAAATCACAATGTGAAAGTTAAATGATGCTATACCACCTCCACCAAAAGGCACTCAAGGCCAATGAAGGGAGGATGCAAGCAACAAACTCAAAAAATTCACCACAACCGCAACGGTGATGCAAGGATGTCTTATAAGACTCCAAGCTCGCTACTTCTATGGTTGCACCACATGTACAAAAGTGAATTTGATGGAGGATAAAGCTACTGCAATGCTCAATGGGGTTTTGTAGATTGTTGGAAGTGTTAGAAGATATGAAAGATGGAATGAAGAATCCTCAAGGATGTGAAGAAGATGAAGTTAGTGTGAAATGAATGGATTTGAATGAGTCAGTTGGTCACATAGAGGCATTACAATTTGATCCCAATGAGGTGTGTAACATCCATGTGGACTTAGGGGTAGGAATTTTTCAAGGATGGTAGTGCACCACACAGACATCCAAGCATTGCTCTCATGTCCCTGATGAAAATTCCCTCACTAATACAAAAAATAGGTGCCAAGTTGATGGAAGGCAGGTGGGTGATGTGGAATTTCACCTTCAGATTTGATTTTCTAAGATGAGGGTATGCAAAAGGGGAATTTATACAAGGGGTGCAAATTTTCTCCTATTTAGTGAGATACCTACAACTTGGGGAGAGGGGTGAGATTCATAGGGGGAGATATAGAGGTGAGAGAGATATAGGGGGAGAGAGGTGGGTAATGAGATAAGGAACAAGAGTTAGATAAAAAGGGAAGGAGGGAGAAACCTAGAGATGGGGAGAGAGAGATGTTGGGAGAGAATGGTATGGATTGAGAGAATGGAGAGATATTGGGAGAGAAACAATAATGGAGGGAGAGAGAAATAAGACAAAGGTAGGGAGGTAGGGATAAAGATGAGGGTAAGGAGGGAAGGAATGGTAGAGAGGGAGAGAGGGTTGGATAAACCTAAAGAGGGGAGAGAGAGGTGAGGGAGAGAAGAGAGGGAGAGAGAAAGGGAACTATCTATAGAGAGGGAGAAAAAGATAAAACCTGAACTATCTATCATCAATCATAAACCCTAAAATCTAATACATAATAAAAGTAGGAGAGAGTGAGAGAAAGAGAGATAATTTGGCTCTAGCATTATAAAAACACATTTTTATTTGGTGAGCATCAAGTTTGGTAAGTGTCAAATTTTGTGAGCACCAATTTTGGCGAGTTCCAAATTTGGAAAGTACAAAATTTGGCACTCTCCAAATGATTTTCATTGGGAAATACCAACCCTTTGGCTTATATTTTCCTTGGGCAAGATTTTCATGCCAAAGATGTGGTTTTTGAAAAGGTAAAAAAAATGACACATTTTTGGTTGTACTCTCCATCATGTTTACATGTGTTCCAATGCAAATTTATAAAAATATCATGAAGATGTTAAGCTCTCTCTTAGCTATCTAACCATATGACTTTTTTCACGTTTTAATTATGTTAAGGTTTTCATCTTTAATTTTTTGTGTTAGTGTGTCCATTTTTGGTCAAAAACCAACATTTGGTATTTTGGGTATGGGTTTTTCCATGTTCACCAAATTTTGAAAAAAATTACATTTTTAGAAACTAGATCCTATTCTACACATTAAAAAAATAAAATTGATTTTTTATTAGTATTCAAAAAGGTTAGGGGGGACCACACTCAAATTTCTATTTTTAGGATGTGTCCACTTTGAAAATTAGTAAAAAAAAACATATATTTGTTAAAAAAGTAACTCAAATATCTTCCATAAACTAGATGGTATTAGCTAAATTATCATTAAAGTGATTTTGGAAATTCTAAAAATAAGTTAACATTTTAGAGGGAGCACACCAGACACTATGCTATATTGTTTGTAAAAAAAGGACCAATCTATGTGCTCTCCTTTTTTGAAACCCTTAATATTCGCGATTTTAAAAAAAAAATAGTAGCTTAGAAAGTAGATTTACAGCACTAAAACTCCCATTCTTGTTGCATCTTCAAAATTTGAGCATAACTATCTTCATTTTCTACATTAATAAAAGAATTTTATGATTTCAGAAAAAAGTGGCATCTTAAGACCCCCTTTTTGTATCACATCTTTGTGCACTTACCTAAGAATGAAGAAGAGAAGTCTCTATGCCATCTAAATGGTAAAGACTTGCAAAATACACAAGATCCTCTAAAGTACCATCATCAAAGGGTATATTTCTTGCATCATCAACTAGAATGAGTCAATCTAAAGCAAGATCATCTTGGAATGGAGAAATGTGAGGGTCTCCAAACATCTCCCAAATACTAGTCCCAAGTGTGTGGGGAAAATTAATGTCTACTATAGCCCACATAGTGTCATTATCAACATGAGAGTCAATCAATCCTAATAGATGATCAATTTTTTTGACCCATATTGATTTCCTTCTAAGTTTGTTTGGTTCAAGCATGATTCCATAAAGGTAATGAAAATTTTTGAGCCATCTGATATGGCTTACAATTTCCTTTTTCGAAGAATCATAATTGGCCTTATCTAGAATTATCACAAAAGGGTGAATACAAAAACCCATGATTTTATCCTCAAGTTATTGCAAAAGACAAAAAAGAAAACAAACACACCCCTACCCTATTCACTAGTATCAAAAATCACCCCCCAAATATTATAAGGTTGGCACTTTATAGTTTAGTGTGTTTACAAAGCTTTTTCCAAACTACAATGCTCAATAGGCCCACAATGGCCAAAATTACAAATTCTAACACAAAATGAACCTGAGAAAAAATATTGAAATATTAACCCTAAATAGCCTTATAATTCTCTTGAATAAATTTTTAATGCCTATTTGTTTTTGAAAAGTGGAGATTTTGGGAAAAAGTTGTGAATTTTTAAAAACTGTAAAACAAAAACCATCTACTTGCAATATTTGGTAGAAAATGGAAAAAATTATTTTCAGTACATTTTTGGATGGGAAGTTCTCATTTCTAGCTTTCTAATGATACCTAATCTACCAAAAATGGACTCTATGGTGAAAGGTGAAGTTCTTTTTCTAAATGGTTGAATTTAGCCTGTAGTGATGACCCCCCTACCAAAATAAAAAGTTGGGAAAAATAAAATTCATCTAAAATAGAAAAAAAATATATGAGAATGGGGCTTTTCGGCCACTTGAGCATAATGAAAATATCCATTTGGTCTGAAAATACACCAATAAAAATCCGTTCACCAGATTTCAGTTTTAAACCACAATTTGCAACTATATCAAATGATTACAAAATTGAGTGAAAAAATAAAGCTAGATCTAAATTTCTTGGAAGCTCAATAGAGAGCTTATATTTACACCAAAATACTCAAAAATAAACTTGTAATACAAATACACAAATGGAAAGCTTTAAATCTAGTATGTCTATCATGTTTTCTAATTATCCAGGTCATTATATGATGCAAGAGAAGAACATACTCAACTTTTCAAGATATGACATACAAATATCAAACCCTCAATTAGGAATATATGAAATTATAATTTTATCAAAATAAATTCTCAGATACCACATTAAAAATATGAAATAGATTGAATAACCTAAGGAACTTTTTAAGAGAAAGTTAAAGTTACATAAACTGGTAAAACATAAATAATGCAAACTAGAACTCTAAGAGATGCAATTTCAAGATGAAAAAATTGCATTAAGAGATTCTAAGATGAAAATTATAATCTTCGTAGTGAGTTTATATAGAAATAATGAGAGGATAGAGGTGGTGAATCCAACCAATAGGAATCAACTACCAAAAGTGGAGGATACCACATCTCTTATCTCCTAGTTACTAATTTCAATAAATTCACTATATTATCCTAAGAAAGATTAATAAAAGTGTAAGGAAAATCCTAGTACTAAGGAAAAATAAATTAACCCACTAGGAAAATAAGAATCTACACCAACAAATTGAAACCTAATAAATTGTTACAAATTTATTACCCCTAATTTTGTAATAAAATACTAGAAATGAGTCAAGAACCATCCAAAGATGGGAAAAAATTTAGGGTTACAGTTCTTTAAATAAACTCAACCATGTTCAAGTTTCTAGAATTCTATTAGAAATATTAACAAAGAGATTCAAGCTGGTTAGATTAGTATATCTCTATAGGAACCTTTTCAAACATTTGTAATTTGGATTTGGGTAGATTACTGATGAAGAATTTATTTTTGATTGTGGATTTGGTAAGAACCATTTCTATAAATTATGATGCAAAGTACAAAAAAATTTTGAATGAAAAGGGTACTATGTTGACAAGAGTGGATAGGGATTTTTGTTGGAGTAAATGGTTTTTACCATTTACCTGCTTAAGTTTACTTAGGCTTAATTTTGCATTTAATATCCCAGGTGTTTTTTTCCCATGTGGGTAGTTTTCCCACCCATCATACATTTCATTTAACTTTATAAGGCACCATTGTACAGTATGTAAATCATCTCAAATTTATTCACTCAAAATTGGTGAAATGGCCTTGTATTGCCTCTCTTGTTTCTTGTGAAGGTGATTTGCTATAGTTGGTGATCTTGGGCTCACACCAACATGGTATCAAAGCCTCCTATCTTAAATTCCTTTCTGAGAGTTTTCATCAAAGTGCTTGAGATTGATTTGATTTTTTTCAACATTTGAAATTTATTAAATTTTAAAGTTGCCTTATTTTCCTATGCTCATCGATTTTTCTTTTGTGAATCCTTGTTGTTAGTGAATGAATTGTTGTGATTTAAGGTTTCCAGGCTTGATTTTCACTTTAGGGAGCTGAATTGCTTGTTGCAATTGATGTTGTTCCTTTCTATTTCTTCATAAATTTGAGGCGCAAACTTTGATTGAAGGGGAATTTTTGCTCAGAAGGCCTGAATTCCTAGGTGTATTGAAAACGGGCTCATTTTCCTTTGTGATGGGAATATTTTTGTGTTCAGAGTGATTTTCCTCTTGAGATGCCACAGTTTCTCCTCTGGTGTGATTTTATTTTATTTTAAAGAGGTTGTTGTTTCACTCATTTTGGAGGCTACATT
Source organism: Sequoia sempervirens (assembly GCA_007258455.2). Taxonomy (NCBI): domain Eukaryota; kingdom Viridiplantae; phylum Streptophyta; class Pinopsida; order Cupressales; family Cupressaceae; genus Sequoia; species Sequoia sempervirens. The sequence goes on along the minus strand of VDFB02353493.1, from coordinate 344,063,400 downwards.
CAAAATTTGGAGGTAGGTTTCTTCTATTTGTGGGCCGATTGGATTCCTCTGAAAGGCCTAATTTTCTTTTGTTGGGAATGATTCAAAATTGGAGAGACTACGATTCACATTTGGAGGCTCATTTCTTGCAAAAGTGACTCATTAATAGGGGAAATTTTTAATCTTTGTGGCTATGAATTTGTGGTTGGTGTGATTCTATCTAGCTTGGTTGATCTGCATCTAATAGGCTGACTCCTGCTCTCAATCATTTTGGTAGTTGTTGGGCATGATTTCACTAGTTGGAAGGAAGCAATTACACTATAGTTGGTCATTCCTTTCATGCGGTGTTTTCATTGTAAAGCTCAAATTCTCTGTGGAAGAGGCATTCACAATTTTGAAGGCATTAATTTTTTGCTATGATGTTTGGAAGGGTGCTAATCCATTGCAGATCTAACCCTTTGGAATTGTGAGTTAGAGAAGGAAACTTTGATGCACATTGGTTTCCTGGAGCTAAACATTTCTAGAGTTGTGCAGAGGCAGATAGATTAGAGGCTTTTGATTGGCCAATATATCCAATTTTGCATCATACTTTATATATTTTAAAGTTTGATATCAAATATTTTTTTAGGGTTTCGTCTGCGGTGGACCCGACCACCATTCCTTCTAGTGTGGACTTTGGACATTAGTCCCACATTTTCTAGGAAAAGGAGTTTTTTATGCCTTATATATCCTAGTGCATCTCTCCTAACATGAGTGCTTGTAAAGGATCACTTTTGCATGTGTAAATGGATGTCTAACTCAACCATTAGCTAGATCAAAGTTATTGACTCAATTTTTGGTGACTTCAAGCTCTCCGTGTGTGACTTGGCAAGGCCTGATTGGCTATCTGACTTGTTGATTTGGAGTCCGCTTGGCTCAAGAGGCTCTTTTTTTAGCCCCTATGCATTTTGTGGTGTGACCGAGAGCTCTAGAATATTCTGAAAGTGCCTCTATAGGCCATTTATTTTCATTTTTGTATATCTTTTCTAAATGAAGGCCATTTTTTGCAAACCACATATCAACGAAAAAGGTACTTATGTCACCTTTGTAGTGGTTGAGAAAATTCTTTCATATTTTTCTATTTGGTAGTGCTTTTAATTTGCTAAAGTTTAATATTGGTTTTGATGTGCTCTTTGGAGTTGCTTGATTATCATCCCTTTTTTGCATTATTGCTTCCTAAATTATTTTGAGAAGGCTTCATTTGCAGTATTTGGGAGTTTCTAATTATTTTTGAAGGTTATTGTCCTTGTATTCTTGGATATTTTCCATAGTTGATTATGGGGTTTTCATTTCATCCTGCTATGATAATGTTGAAAAGGGGAAACTATAAACAATGGAGAGATGGTATCATAAAGCATCTCATATGGATTCATTTTTTTCCACATTTATATAATCTTGTTCCCCTTGCCTCTTATGATAGTAAGAAATTTACATGGAATTGCAAAAGGGATCATGTCCTAGGAGTTATTACAATGCATACTGATGATGGCACTTTGAATGCTATTGTCCATTTTGTGTGTCCCAATATTCTTTGGACTAAAATTTGGGAAATACACAGAGATCCTGATACTCAAGTATTCCTTGATGATCATGTTTCATATTGTCTTGTGCCTCTTGATTTTTCAGACAGGATACCCTACGATCATGCTACTATGCAAGAGTTTGAAGTTTTGAAATACTTTGAATCTTCAAATGAGGATGACGAAGGCTCTTTAGATGCTCCTTGTTCTTCATCAGGGATAGTTGATGTACCTTCACCTTCAATGATTCTTTGTGCAGACTCATTGATTGAGGCTCCTATTATTTCTATTCAACGAGACCATTCATCTTGTGTAGGTGATTCATTAAGCATGTACAATGACTCATCACAACCAATATCTAATTTTCTTCCTAATTGGGATCTTTATTTGTCAAACATTGGTTCATTATTCATATAATCTCATATTTCTAACTTAGAAGACACAATTGAAGGTATTTCCCCCTTATTTGTTGATATTTTTGGTACAAGTATTGTCACCCCCTCTCAATCTCTGGAGAATGTTCAAAATAAGTTTCTAGTGGTACCTTATTTTTCACCTCCTATTGTGATTGGGTATGTTCTTGATTGGTTCGTGGCATCATCTTCCAAGGTATTAGTGACACATGAGTAGATTCTAGAGACATCATCATAAATTTTCATGATTTTTTCTTTCAATTCATATCTAGGTTGGGAAGCATTCCTCCATTTGTATTTGGTTCTATTTCTTCCAAAAGGGAGACAAGTTGTTTGTCGACATTGAATCATTTTTTGTTTTCAAGCACTTACAATTCTTGTAGATGATTACACATTGTGTGGGGGCTACATAGTCTCTCTATTTTTTCCTTCCAATGGGGGATCATTGATTGTATATACATGATGTATGTAGTCCTTGGGGGGTGTTATTGATTCCTCCATCCATAAATCATTTTTTCTTTTCGTTTCTCTCTTTTGGAGAGGGGTTTTTCCTACAGGGTTTTTCTCCTTCTCTTTGGTTGTGAGGGATTTACTTTTTGCTTTGTAAATGGGTACCTAACATGTTTGTGTAGCTAGGACCCATATTGCATCTTTATTTTTGTATCTCATTTTCCCTAAGTTGTACTTAAGGGGGGTGTTGGAGTAAATGGTTTTAACCATTTACCTACTTAAGTTTACTTAGGCTTAATTTTGCATTTAATATCCCTAGTGGTTTTTCCCATGTTGGTAGTTTTCCCACCCATCATACATTTAATTTTCCTTTATAAGGAACCATTGTAAAGTATGTAAATCATCTCAAATTTATTCACTCCTATTTGGTGAAATGACCTTGTGTTGCCTCTCTCGTTTCTCGTGAAGGTGATTTGCCATAGTTGGTGATCTTGGGCTCACACCAACAATTTCATATAGGAAATGTTTAACCTAAATGTAGCTACAATAATTCTAATATATTTGGATTCACTATGTAAATAATATTCTAGGGATAAGCATAGTTACAGAGTTATGTGGTTACCTCATCATAGGAGGAGAGATAAACATAGAAGACTTGTGAGGTTTACTCAAGATGAAGCTAATTAATTTAATTATGATATCTTTGAGGACTAACTCATAATAAAATACTTTGCATTGTATCAAGTTATTGTTTTGGTTTTTAAGGCACAAATTCTTATGCATCTAATGATGATGGTAGCTAATATCAAGTATAAAAATTTAAATAATATTTTGATTTTGTACTTTTATTGGAAAATGGATTCATAATAGGTTGATAGAAATTAAGGGAGATAACAGAGTTAGATACTTGAAGTGATATTCCCTTCTTCTCCATATTCTTCTATGTAGTGGGATCCCTATCTAGATTCCTACTAGGAAAGTCAATTTCTAAGATAATGAAGGAGTATTACTATGAATTCAAAAGTGAACACATATAAAGGACTTTCATTATCTGACATCATATTACTTTATAGTTGATGGATTTTTTTTTAGTTATTAATAGACAATTTGGGTTACAAGAGTGCCTAAATTTTTTGAGAAAGAGTGATGGGCTGTATAAGACCTAAGGAAAGAACACATGATGTTGGAAATGACCATAATTAGGGAGATTAGTTTTTCCATTCAAACACAATAGTTATAAAAATAAATGGTGCTCAATTGAAGCCACACATCCTTACAATGATTTTTCTTTATAGTATTGTCTTTTTGGAGAATATGTGGAAATTAAATGAAATTACTACATTTCAACTCAGGAAAAATAAGGGATCATTGCTAGCTTCCAAAAATATATTTACTTTTTTTTTAATTACTACTAATAAAGGGTTAAGGTTGATATATCCCTTACTACAGCCCTACAGAGTGAGGGTGGATTTATAAGAAGAGAAAATGTGACCTAGAACACTTCATAAATCAAGTAAGGGAGAGAATAAGATGAGCATAGTTCTAGCATGAATTTGATAAATTGGAGGATGAAATAATTTTTTTCCTAGATACAAATTTACAAAAAATAAATAATTTAGGGATAAAAAATATTAGAATAAAAGAATCAATGAAATAAGATAATCCTCATTATCTATGAGCATATAAATAAATTGAGGACCCTATTTTCACAATGCAAACTATGCTTCAAATTTATTTCAATATTTATCTTAGGGTTCCTAAATCATCTTAGAGGTCAATCAAAGTGGAAGAAATACAAAGGGAAGATATGTGGAACAACCTATAAATCAAATTGAGATGAAAAAATTATCAAGTTTTCTTTAAGTAGCTCCTCGAAAAAGACCAAGTGTCATAAATCCTTGGGAACATCATTCAATTGATTACTTGGAGAAAAAAATTAGGGAGAATATTCCATATCTTTATTGGGTAAATAAAATTATTGCCTCAATAACAAGAATCAAAATTGAGGATCTTGCTCAAGATAAGCTATTGTTGAACATTAATAGATGTGGAAATATAATATAAATGAGATAAGAGATTTATCTTGCAATGAATTCCTCTAAGATTATCAATTTATTAATTCAAAGTAATCCAAAGAATTAATAACTAGGAATAAGATTTAATCCTTCCTCTAAAAGTTGAACAAGAATAAAGGATTCACACAAGAACAAATGCAAAAAATGACCCAAGAAGTTCATAATAAGATGGAATCTCAGGTGAGAAAAAAATATTGGACATTTATGAGAAGGAAACTAGGTAGATGGTCAACAGATAGAAGAGCTCCCTTTATTTCCTTAACACCCCTGAGCATAGATAGATAAAGATTGCTAGAATCCTTTGTTGTAGAGTGGAATCCTTACCCTCTACTTATCTTGGATTACCTCTATGCCTTAAACCTTTGAAATCCTTTTGGTGTTCATTGGTTGATAGGTTCAGTAAGAAGTTGGTGGGATTAGAAGGGTCTCTTTTAAGTCAAGCAGGAAAAATTCAACTCCTCAAAGCTTCTCTTCCAAACCTCCTAGTTTATGCATTAAGCGTTTTCAAAATACCTGCTAAATATGTGGAGGCCATTAAGAAGATCCAAAAAAAATTACTTTGGTTTGGTGTGGAGGAGAAAAAGAGGATACCTCTAATAGGATGGGATTTGGTCTGTAGACTGAAATCCTTAGGACGATTAGGTCTTAAAAAAATCAGAATGATTAATAAGACTCTTCTTGCTAAACAAATATGGAGATCCTTTTCATCTAATGGAGAATGGAAAAATATCTTAAAAAGTAAATATATGACCAATTGTGTGTCCCTCAAAGCCTTGTTGGATTCTCCTATTCTTCCCCATGCTTCAATTTGCTGGAATGACATGATTGCTAGTAGAAAGATTTTGGAATCAAGGGTTGGTTGGAAAATTATAAGTGGTAATCTAGCCAGGTTCTGGGAGGACATATGGCTTTTTAAGGACCCCCTAATCAAAATTGAAAGATTCAACAGATGGGATGAGTTTTGCAAAGTAGCTTTTGGAGAGTATGTAAAAAATTATTGGAGTGAAGGAGATTGGGTGGATTTGTGTATGGTTAGCTAGGATTTGGCTTTGCTTCAATCTTCCTTGATGGCTGTCAGATTGGGAAAGAATGAGTTGGATGATCATCTTGTCTAGATGGAAAACCCTTTAGGTAACTATTTTGTTTAGTCGATTATTTCTCAGCTGTCACTTTTCCAAGCCCCCCCTCCTTTCTAGTCTAAAGCATGGATAAAACACTTGACCCCTAAATTCAACATTTTCTTTTGAATTCTACTTCAAAATAAGGTGCTCATAGTGGATAATCTTTGCAAAAAGGGATTACAAATCCCCAACAGATGTTAACATTGCAAGAGTGAGGTGGAGTCAACAAACCATTTGTTTCTCCACTACCTATTTGTTGGTACAATGTGGGGAAATTTTTTGGCTCTCTGGAATATTTCTTGGGTGTTCCCCCTATCCATTAAACATTTCTTCTCACAATGGAAAGCCCCATCTCAAAATCCTTTCATTCGAGGATTATGGGTTTTATTTTCCCCTTTGTTGTTTGGGGAGTGTGGAAAGAACATAGTAACAGACTTTTTAGGGATAAGGAAATGCTGGACGTTAATGTTTTTGAAAAAAAATTAGACTTATAAAGGAAAACTTCAATGATATTCCCCAAAAAGCTTTTAATCTTGAGGTTGTGGTGTCCACTCCCTATGATCTAATGATAGCCAAGGATTGGAATCTCAAATTGGATGTATTTAAGGTATCCAAGAAAACTAAGAAAGACAGGGAGTACGTGTGCTGGACCTTTCCACCAAATGGCTAGACTAAAGCCAACTTTGATGGCGCTGCGAAGGGCAATCCAGGGATGGTCAAAAGTGGATGTGTGTTAAGGGACACAAATGGTAAATTTTTACAGTTGTGGCCATTTCCCTTGGTTCTCAAACCAACCATGTGGCAGAGGCTATAGGAGGTTTTCATGTTTTAAACTTAGCACATAGTCTAAATATAAAATATTTATGGCTTGAAGGGGACTCCAAAAAACATCATTAATTGTATCCTAGGTAGGACCCCCCTCCTGGTCTATTAAGAATTGGATTGAAGACACTAAATCTATCTTAGATAAGTTTGAAAAATTTAAAATCCCCCATGTATACAGGGAAGCTAACAGTGTGGCAGATTACTTTTCAAATGAGGGGGTTAAGAGGGGAGGTTTGAATACGTGGCAGAATTTTAGGGACTTGGGAGCTGAAGTCAAGACCTTATTAGAATATGATGTTATGCATGGGAAAGAAGCAAATATATTTAATGCAGATAGGGAAAATGTCTAAGTACATCAAAATCAAGAGATTTGATGGGGTTGTGTCAAATAACTTAACTGTTAAGAAAAAGTGACATGCTTTGTGGGTTCATTGGAATGGTTGCATAAATTTTCAACAGGTTTTCAACACTGGTAGAGATTGCAGTGAGGTGCATGCGAGTATGGGGGTACAGGAAGATAATTAAACCAAATAGCTACAACATGCACACAAGGAATGCTAAGGTCTGGAAACAGGTTAAGCGAGGAGGTTTGGTTCCATTACTGGAAAAACTTCATGGGTCCGATCCTAAGGCCACTGACTAGTTTGAGAAGAACTGGAATAATGAAGAAATTATCCTCTTTGGGAGAAAAGTGAAACTAGATGAGAAAATCATAGGAGAGGTGACTAGAATGTCCACTAAGGGCATTAAATTTTTTCATTATAGAAGGTTTTTAGACGAGGCGGTAATCAATTTCCCAAAGAAAGAAAAGGAGAAACTGAAACTGGTCAAAGTTTCCAATAGCTATTTTGAAATCGACTCCATCAAGGAACTTTGGAGAAAGGTGTTCTGTGTCATTATGGAGTATATTACCTTGGACGGGAGATTCACCAGAGTTTATGGTCATCATTTTTCTCCCCTTAACCACTTCCACCATAAGGTGCAGATTTATTTGCCTCATTACTTATTCTTCTCATTGAGCAATGGCATTGAGGACTACAAGAAAAATCCCAGGAGATACCCTATTCTTCATCTTGGGCTTATTAGGTTGATTTGTGAACATTATCAAAGCCTGTCACCTTTATCTAAATTGGTTGCCTCAACAACGTCTGAGGACTATGATACAGACAATGGTGGCTCAGAGATTCATTCTAATCCTAACTCAGAGAGAATTTTTGAAGCCCATCCGTCCCCTATCCTTTCTAACAAGAAAAGCCAGCTTTGTAAACCCTAGCACATGAAATTTAACCCTAAGAATTACCCTGGCTTCTCGACCCCTTTATAGAAACCGACTCTCAAGGGTTCCCTTGCCAAAAATTTGGTTTCCTACTTTTCACTTTTTGGAGGATAATAATAAGAACCCTGAAGCTAGTAGAGATTTTAATTCTACCCTTCCTACCTCTATTAGAGATGTTGGAACCAGATTTCCTAGCTCCCCTAACCGGATGATTTCAACCTCATTTTAGATCGAGATCAGTCTCGAGATATTGTTTCCTCTGCTAGATGTGGCATTGGTGATATTTTTAGGGTTATGAAATGGGCCTATTGAGAAATCAATGATCTTAATCTCAGAAATAGGGTTTTAAATAGCAAGTTGGAGGAACTGGAACTGAAGCTGTAAGCTTTGAACAATGAAGAAGGAAAACAAAAAAAGAACAATACTGGGATGAGAGATGATGATAATGAGGACAAGTATAAGACTCTAGAAGCTGAAATTGTTATAATAAAAAACAATAGGAAAATTGTTGTGGAATAAAACCATAGAATCGCAAGGCACAATGCCATTATCATTAATGCAATGTTTGAAAAGTTGGAAAAGTCGCAATAGGGCTCGTTGGTTGTTGACCTTGAAGAGGACAAGGATAAAAGAAAGAATGTGGAAAAAGGAATATCAAAGAGAACCCGTGCCAACCTTAAGAGGAAACTGCCTCCTACTTCCTAGATGGTCTAGATCTTAAAGAGGTGGGTTTAAGAGATGAACGACATGAAAGCTGAGATAGTGGAAATTTGAAAGTCCCAAGGTTAGTTGCTGCTGGTGTTTTGTCTGGTCTTTCTGGGGTCTTTTTTTGTGGCCCTTGCTGGTCTTTTTTGGTGGTTGTTGCTTTTTTATTTTAATGTCCTCTCTACAACCTCTTTTTTTCTGGGTTCTTTGATGTTTTATCTCTTTTAATTGTAACTTTGTGGTTTCAGGTCCCTATAAAACCCATTTTTTCCTCTTTCAAAAAAATTAATCCTCAAAAAGGAAGAAAAAATATGTAGGATAGTGGTTTCTTTTTCTTTCCAAGATGGCATATAGATTCTTCCATTGCACTTAATACTATCAATAATGTGGACACAAATGAAGAAATACTCACATCTAAAGAACAAGAAAAGGATTTATAAATTTTGGATGATGATTGTATAAATATTTGTACCCCTTGCAATATGGGAAATATCTCTAGAAACTCAAAAGCCATAAGTTTCAAGTAATGTTAGGGATATTGTAGGAAATATAATTGTTAGAATGTTAGGAGATACAACTATACCTCAAGTTACATCTTGTTGGTCAATACAACATTATTTAGTTAAACTTTAGCTAAGAAACTACAAGAAGACTTTGAAAAGTTGTGAAAGGTCATATTAAATTATTTTAATTATAAAATAATGTGACATAAATCTATCTTTGTCCTCTAAAAATTATATCAAAACCTACCACTCCACAATCAAGCTTAATGGACACTTCAATTAAGGATAGGGCAACACTATCATTGAGAATAAAAGGGATAAAGGAGCAACTAAGTCAAAGGAAAGAGGTAAAGAAGTTAGAACATAAATAAGGAAACAATAATATGACTTATCAGGTCTTATATTTTCATGCATCCTTCACAAATGAAATGACACTTGGACATGATACACTAATTTAGTAAATTATTATATCAAGTATATGCAACATGAGAAGAGTTTAAAGAGAGTATTAAGTACATAAACCCCTACAGTATCAATAATAAATAGAATATACCATCAAGAAAAATATCAAAATCATTCTTCTAAGGAATTGGAAAGTATGCATTAGACTTGATAGGCCTATTGGGGGATATTAAAATTCATCAACCAAAATTGGAGATCCAAATAAAAAGTAAGTTGAAATATTTTGAATCAGTACAAGAGGTATTTATTCCTAAAATTTTGGACAATAGTAGGATTTTTAAATCTTTTTTATTAATGGAAATTTATTTTAGCACAAGCTTTCCTTCTCCATGCTCATTTGTATATGAAAATGGGGAATGCGATTCAACCTTACTAAATAACATGGATGATTTAAAAAAAAAAATAGAATACGACTCATCCTAGTACAAGATCTCAAAACTAGGATATGTTTAACCTCCTCAAGTACGATGATTGGGAAAATCTTACTAAGTTGGGTTTTTTTATTTTATTAAAAAAATTTACTCTATTGTTGGCTAGCAATAAGTTTGTTGCTAGTAGCATATGACCTTTCACCTTGTTTTTATTTTTCTAAGTTTTTTCCCCTTTGGTGCCTTTTGTGTTTAGGTCTAGTTCCTTGTAAATGTTTCTTATCTTATCAAACACACGAAAGAGTTAATAAGGTTTGAATCTAATTTGGAAAATTTTAATAAGGAAGAAATGTATATCTTACATAAAAATTAGAATGCATGTGTGAATAAGGTAGTCAACTTTATTGAATTGAAATGGCCTTCAAAGGATATAGATATGCCTTATATCTTGAAATATATCAAGAATAATTAGCTTGTAGAGTGAACATGGTCAACATTTTTTGTTTTTGGTAAGTTCATCAAGATTACATGTTATAGATGTGTCAGTCTTTTCTCATAAATTATTTGAATCCATTGGTTTATTCACCAAATCTAGAGTTACTCTTTTGTATTTTTAATAAAAGGAATATATTTTATTAGTAGGTTATTGCACTATCTAGTTGTAATCTAATTTTGTTTTTCATTTATGACAAGTGTCAATGTTTCTCCTTAATCCTATGTTCTTGTCTTTTTAATATAATATGAGCCCTTATTCTTGTTAAAGTTCTAGGAATTGTAAATTGAGTCAATTATTTAGTTTGCAAAGTTTTGGTAGTGTTTTTTTGTCAAATTTTGATTTTTTTTCTATAAAATAACAATGTATCTTTGATCAAGGAATATATGAATTCATTCTTTCATCATGAAATCGTCTCTGAATTTTCAAAGCTATAACTTTTATAAATGAAATAATCAATAATAATTGATTTCTTCATTCCAAATTTCTTGCACTATGTACTTTTATAGATAGATTTTATTTAATGAACAAAGTAATTTATTAAAATAAAAAGTATATTGTAATTTCAAATGGATTATTAAGTAGGATTATGGTTTAATCCATTAGTTTTTCATGCTATTATAAGGCAATAACAATTTTTTGACTATCAAAACATGTTAAAATTGTTGTCATAAATATTTTTATAATAGTTTAGGACTCTATAACCCTAGATAGGGACTGATCAAATCAAGATAATACTCATGAATCCTATATAATTATTGTTGTGTCTCACATAGAGTCTCAAATATTTGAAAGGATATTAAAGATTGTAATATTTCTTTGTGTAAATCCTTGTCACAAGTGTATGTGAAGTAATCTTTTAAATATCATTTTATGTTGTATGTAAAATACTTAATTGATATTATAATGGAAACCCACCTAGGTTTTGTATATCCTACAGAGGAAATTAATATTAACAAAAAATTATGTTAATTGGTCAATCTCAATAGCCTTGAGTAAATATATGGCTAACCTTTAGAGGTGTTTAAGAAATGTGTTGGAAACACCAACATAATCCTAATAGAATATCTATTTTGAAGTGAATATATATATGATATAGGTAGATTGAGTATTTAGTACAAGTTTATTGGTTACTTAGTTTCCAACCCCTTCCTCAATTTTGAACCTCAACATTGTGTGTTTTTTACTTTTAATTTTTATCACCTTATAAATATACTCACAAAATATTAGAGAGATAACTAAGGTAGTTTCAAATAGTTAATATTGAAGGATATAAAGTATTTTTGGTAAAAATAGTAAAATTGGTAGATTGAAATCATCTTTTACAATATGTTAGGTGGATTAGTATGATAGATTATATATGCCAATTTTTCAAGTAGAAGCCCGTTCTTGGTTACGAATTCTCATCTTCCAAAAATTGAACATTTCAAAGCCTCAATTTATGTCAAATTTTATAGTTTCTTTCTCTATTTTGAAATAGTCACTTTAATACTCTATGGATTTATCATAGAATGTTATAATTTCATAAATTTATTGGTTCCTAGTTTTATAAGGCATCACTGTGAGAAAACACTAGGTCACATGTTTGAATGCAAGTTGAGAGTATACAAAAAGTAAATTAAATGACAAATTTTATCCATAACTTTCTCAAGTTATACTAAAAATCACATAACATGATGATGTTATGGCTTGGTAAATACCAAGCCATAATGCAACCATATTTTATGACTTACAAAATTTGAGCTCATTTGTAACAACAAAATATGAGCATGTTTTGCAACCAAAAAACTTGATCACATTTTGTGGTGAAAAAATTAGCGTACATTTTATAGTCATCAAGAGAAAAAGAAAATAACACAAGAAAATTTTATAAGAAAAAATGCATTCATGTTTTGTAGTTACATAACATAATTATAAGGTGTAAAAAAAAATATTTTTTCTCATTTTTCCTGAGAATAGGTTTGGAAAATGAGCCTAAAGTCTTAGATTGTTAATTTTTCTTCATTTCACTTATTTTTGACCTTGAATAGAGTTTATCTATTTTTTTATTATCAAGGTTATACATGGTATAATAATATTTAATAAAATTGCCATTAGAATTTCATGTCCTATTAACTTTTTAACCATGTAATTTTTTTTGTTTGAAATACATTAACATTTTTATTTGGAACTTACTTTAACAATGATTCTATATTTTTCATGTACATAAGTATTAATTTTTCTTTATAACTTTTGGTCTGTTTACCAAGATTTGAAGAAAATATAGTATTATTATATGCTTCATTCTTTACATATTTAAATATATATTTTCATTTATTTTTGCACAAGAATTGTAACAAACATGCTTAATAATGTTATTTTAGAATGTATCCACATGTAAAAATTATAACAAATAAATATTCAATTATAAATTATAAAATGTGTATAACTTTTAGTAATCACTATTAGCTATATTTTAGTCAATTGAATTTTAAAAATACTAAATGCAATAAAAGAATAAGGGCTGCACACTAGACTATTTTTTATTTTACAAAATATTAAGACTTTTGTGTGCATTCTATAAGTCAACTATTAATATTTATCTAATTGGAGATAATATATAATAGTTTATAAATATGACTCACGGTACTAGAATTCATTTTTTATCATATCTTCAATTTTTGAGTGTATACATCTCAAATTACTCATCTAAGTTCAAATTTATCTTATTAAGAAAAAAAAGTTGCCACTTTTGACACCATTTTTGTATCACATTTCCATTCACTTACCTAATTAAGAGTTGCATAGACTCTCCTTACATACCTTGTCACTAATTAAAGACAACTTAATATATATTTATTTTCTTTCTCAAAGCCACTCAAAATGTCTTCACATATTTTTGTTCCTTTCACACCTAGCTAATTCACATGAAATATGATTTCAAATGAGGATTATGTCATGATTCATTCCTATTTTAAATAAATTTAATATTATTTAGATACAGTGATTTATTGAAAGATGGAATGATACAAATAATAGCATTTTAATTCATAACTCTATTAAAATTTATTTCTCTCTGGCTACTAGAATATCTATATTGTCAAATAGTATCTTACATATTCAAGTGGAAGTTGATAAGATGTAATTTATGATGGAGTAAATCTAAAACTAATTCATCTAAATTGTTCTTATTTTTATCTAGCTACTTGTGGTAGTGGATTGTGCTAAATGATGAGGGAGTCCCTTGATGCATTTAATATGCTCTCCACATATTTTCAACATCAATTGTGAACCTATAATTTTCTTATATGGGCCCTTCTTATCATCAAATTAATCCATTATTATCCCTTTCTCTAGATTATGGACATGACAAATAAAATAAAAAATTGATGATGTTTCATATTTTTAAGATCCTATACATGCTTCAAGAAATTTTCATTTTAATAATTATAATAAGTTAAAATAAAGTTTATTGACTTTGACATTTTATAGTTCTCTCATAAATTTTCTCCCATAACTATTTTTCAAACATTTTTTGATATTTTAAACTTTATTAGCTTATCGTGTTTCCCTTAAAGCATTATGCAAAGAATTTGTTATATTTTTTAATATTAAAATATAATTAGTCCACTTTTATATAGATGTCGTGTTCTTATTGTGGTTCAACTACTAATGGTTGTGGCTTAGTGTTACATGTTGACATAATCACTTAGATGAGTTTATCACATTCTTTAAATATTTTGAACATTGAATTTCAACCTATAATGTTGTTATATGGGCCCCTTCTCACCGTCATATTAAACTATTAGTATCACCCATACTTATCTATTATTATCCCTTTCTTTAGCTGATAGACATGACAACTAAGATAAAAAAATGATGATGTTTTGTATTCTAGAGATCCTATATATACTTCAAGAAATTGACATTTTAATAATTATAATAAGTTAAACCAAACTATTGACTCTTGACATTTTTTGTTTTGATGATAATTTCTCCCATAACTTTATTTTTATTAGTATTTGCTACTTTAAACTTTATTATTTTATAGATGACCATTTCCTTAAAACATTATGCAATGAATTCTATGTTTTGTTTAGTATTAAAATATAATTACATCACGTTTATAATTTAATCTGACCTTATAAGACCCCAAATTCTAGTTTGATACTTCATATTATTCAATATTTAAAAGACCCCATTTTTAAAAAAACTAGAATAAAAACTTTTTAAAAAGGACAAAGATTATATTTTAATATGCTATAGGCATTAATAAGTTACATATAATTTATAAAATTCTCCACTTTAGCACTACATTCATTTTTCAAATAAATAAATTTTGTGAAACGTTTAAGACATAAATTTATCTTCGTTTGAAAGCATTGGAAGTGGACGAATACAATGAATATACACTTAGGATCGACTTAAAGGGCAAGTGCTCAATCACCGTTTCCCCACAAATGGTATTTTGGAAGGAAAAAGGAGAACCCACCACGGCGATAATGACTACACTAACAGCTGATGAAGCCCATTCTCTGAATGCAATTGCCCAGTTTTTGCTTGGGGATGATTTCTCCGACGAGACGACGGATTCCCCTTTACCGACAGCTACTATTGTTGCTGGCAAGGATCGTAAAAGGCATTACAGGGGAGTGAGGTTCGTTAAGGCTCGCCGGAAATTTGCCGCAGAGATTCAAAACCCTAAGAAGAAGCGTTCCAGACTTTGGCTTGGCTCCTTCAATACAGCCGAAGAAGCTGCAGCGGCATATGACTGTACGGCTTTCCAACTGCGCGGTTCGAAGGCTATTCTCAACTTCCCTATCAACGTTCAGTCAGGACTGTATGTGAATCCCTTTTCCCAGTCCTCTTCAAACACAAAATCACAGGAGAAGGAAAAAGAAATATCCCACGAGAATAGGATGGAGTGATCCGTAATTCTATTACGAATGAACAACTATATCTCCGCAGGTTGAATAAGTGTCCTAGAATTTGTAGATGTGTCATCATGAGTCAGTTTGATGTCAAATTGATTTCATTTAGCTGTCAAGTTACTTAGCAGGTTTGTAAGAGGTTGTTGAGCTCTGGTTTTAAAGTTGCAAAGGGTCTAATCTCTGTCTTATTTTCAAGACCTTCCTCTGTATAACCGCTGCGATTAGCTGTAATACGGCAATACGTTTCGGTGATTGAAAATCGACTGTGCCTGTAAAGTGTGATCTGCTGATTTCTCCAGTTACGTGTGATCTCTTCAGCACAGATTCTGTAGCTAAATATCGTTGAAATTGTAAATGACGTCCAAAATGAAAAAGCAAAAGAGAAGTAGAAGCCCAAGTAAATGAGGCTTTTATATCTCACTAAATCCACCTAGGTTGAATCTATGAAGAAATTTACTATTTGATGATCATGTAACCTCTCGAGCTAGAGAAGAATAGCATTCATATTAATATAGAGGAGAGCTTGCTCTTGATGAAGGCCAAGAATGTGTGGAATGTAAATAAGTTGAGGACCAAATTCTAGGGATCACGACCTTCATTAGGAATTCAGTGCTTTCAAGCCTTAGTTGGCTATAATAGAAGCTGAAAAGGCTAAGGGTGAATTAAGAGAAAGATTAAAAATTTAAGTCATATGGATGTCCAAGGTAATAATTAAAAGGATCCAAATATTGCTATTGGTGGGAAGATTAATAGTAACCATGTCACAAATAAGAATGGACATTACCTTGCGAGAGCTTCTCTGAATTTGGAAAGATATAGACAGTTGGATTTTACAAGAATACCTTGTTATCCCTATCCTATTCTAGTTAAAGTGAGATCTAGATATAATAAATTTCAAGAAAATAATGTCATCTATGGTGAAGATCACCTAAGATCCCTCAATAACTTAATTGATGATTTTTAAATTAAAGATGAAGATATCCTCATGAAATTATTTGTCTACTCCTTAGTTGACATAGTTAATAAATGTTACAAGGGTTTTCCCTATGCAATGATTGATTCATGGGTATAATTTTAAAGGGTGTTCAAAGAATACTTTGGTGATAAAATAGATCTCAAGTTCATCATCAATGATTTCATAAATATTATTAAATTTTCTACAAAACCCATTTTTTATTTTAGTATTAGGTTTACTAGAATTATGCTCAAAATTTCTACATATTTGAGGCCAAATGAGTAATATATTTACTTTCATATTCTAATTAACATGATGCAAAGATGGGTTATTTGCTAGGGTACTAATACCCTCATACATTGAGAGAAGCATATACAATGGCTCCAAATATAGAAACTAACTAAAGGGCCTCGAGAAAGGTTCATAATAGGAGTAATAAATAATGATAATCCATATAATTATTGACAAGTACTTAATAATGATAAAACATTGATCTCTAAAACAAAATAATTAAGCCTCTAATATCTCCACTATCCCTAATCCTCTTATTTACCATTGGGCATCCATATGATCGAAAAAATTTAGACGACGAATCCTCTAATATTGGTTTGAGTTTTGAACAAAATAAATAAAAAATCAAAATTATTTGAATATAAAAATAAAATTCATGACACCATGGAATACCTAGTGGATGATAATATGTAACAATCTAAATTCATAATCTATCCTTAGGTATATTGTAAAACATTGCTTAATTTTTCTAATGCTTACACATATATAGGTTTAAGACTTCAAAGGACTAGTTTATTCTCAAATTATTACTCATAGGATGACAAGTAAGTAGCATTAAGCCCCTAGGTGATAGGTGAATTTTTAATTCCTTAGAGATCTTTATTTCTCTATGCAAAAAACCAAAGGGGAACAATTTTTCATTTGAATAGGAGATAGGTGAATTCATCCTAATGAGTTAAAATGATTATTGGTATACATTTATTAATTAGGTGTTGAAGGAAAAAATTTATGTCTTGTATAACATTTTCTATAAATGGTGGAACATGCAAATCATTTGAATGACTCATCGTGTTTTAAATTCACCAATATGCAAGATATTATTAGTTGTCAAGAGTTTTCTTATGATTTTATTAGTTTTATATATTCAAATGAGGAACATGAATATATTTATAGTGAAATACAAACTTTTAGAGAAGGTTTATTCTAATATTAGCACTCATATCTATGTAGAATCAATGTAAATAAGGATTCCCTTTATCCCCACTTCTCCTTTATCTTAATTTTTTTCCTATTATAGTAATTCAAAGGTTAAAATTGTAGCATAAAAAATTGTCACCCTTGAAAATTTCACACTATGTTTTAATACCCCTAAATTATTGAGATTGATTGGATCACTAATTTCCTAAATTATGCATTCCAAGGCCTATTTTTATCGCTTTTTGACAAATTGCAAGCATTGAACAAATGCATTCATCTAATGCTTTTCCCCTGATACCATAAATTCTAGGAAATGAGGCTAGGACACATATTCCCAATGGTTGCACTATCCCCCTGCTCCATTTCCCTCTAAATTTGGACATGTTGGTGTTGGTGTCCTAATATTTGAATTTCTAGTTGCAAAGGTTGGCTATTGAGATCTAATTTTTAGGAAATTATATAAATTCCTATAAATACCTAGTTATTGCATCATTTGAAATCTAAGTGAAAAGAATCTAGAAAGAGGTGAACATTAAGAGCATTCAAGAGAAACATTTCAAAGACTTATTACACTAATTCAAGATCCTAACATCATGTCAAATCCTATGTGAGTTTATGTTTGTTCATGTTATCATTATTTTGTGAAGGCTAACACTTTTGTAGGTCTCCAAATCAATTCAAGCAATCAAGCAAGCAAGATCCAAGACCTTGAGTTGATACATGTATAACTTCATTCCTTCAAGGAAGCCATTGAATGGTGGTGAGTTGCGACACTTTGTGATTTCACCATTCCTTCCTATCAATTATCATTTTAACATTGACATTGCGATTGTGGAAGTGGAGACACTAAGAATGTATTAGACTAAGGTAAGTTCCTAAATGGCACAAAATTTCCCCTCTCTTTGAATACATAGGTTTCTAGCTTAAAGAGGATTAAAGGAAACTTGAAGATAAATTGTTCATCCTTCAATAGTAGTACATCTTTTCAACTCATGGAAACTCACCTACAAGATTATCGGATAGTGTTCCGACAACTCTACAAGCGAAAAAATAGATATCAAATATGTCATTAGAGGACCTCAAAAATAGACTAGGAAAGGTGTACAAGGACTCATATGCCCTTTAGTGACTGTTTCCTTGTATTTAGATCAATACCATCTTTTTTGTGAAAGTACTCAATCCTCTGCACTTCCTAGATCTTCCTATAGAATGTTGTTTCTCCATCTTAATGAAACCCTAGAAATGAAGGCAATCAACCCTAGGTTCTATACATTAAAACTTAGGGTTCCATTTTTCTCTATTTCATTTTGGTGAACCTTACATTTTGACATCATATACCTACTAAAAATTAACCCTAGATCTAGGTTTTGTTTTATATTACTTTACATTTCTCATTTAGGGTTTCATTTTTAAATCATAAAAACATACAAAATTAAAAATAGTTGCATCTCATATTGAAGAATCCCTTGCATTAGGGTTTATTTTAGTCATTTAGGTTAGATCTACATTCAAAATTGTATTCAAAATTTCCTTTTATTGTTGCATACTTACATATGAGTCATATTATCTTAAATTGTGGAAATTATGGAAACATATTCACTTTCAAACATGTTTGCAGACATAAGTAGAACCTTTAGATAGTATAATAAAAATTCAACTTTTGAATTTCAAAACTCCTATCAAGGACTCAAACACCATGGGGTGCCTCTATCCTCCTACACTTGTATCACTAAACATTTTCACACATATTTGTCTCTTTGTACTTAGTCTATTTGTGCTTACAAATCTCTAAATTGGAATTCTTAATTGCATGTGTTTAGGCATCTTTCATATAGTTCAACAATTGAAAAAAATTGCATTGTTTGATTTTAAAATTGCATCAAAATCATCATCTTCAGGTTGTTGCATCTTAGAATCAATCAATTATTTCATTATAGATCTAGAAGTTACATTCAAAATTTTCAAAAAATATTGCACATTATTATACACTTGCACTTTAATGTACATTGTCTTAAATTGAGAAAAAGATGGAAAAATATTTGGTGTTAAACTTTTTTGAGAGCGAACCCATAATCCTTTAGTAGTACCTTATGCAATCAAACATTCAAATTTTAAAAAAAACCCTATCTAGGACACAAACATCCTTAGGTTCCTTTTTGCTTTTTGGGTACCTCTATCATGCTAGTTTTGGTTTAAGTTATGTGAAAGAGGCCTTTCGGTAGTGTCCTCTATTTAGATCAAATATATTTTTTCCAATTCTATTTACAAAACTATCTGATGTTTATCATTTGAGACATAATACATTGAAACAAATAAAAATAGGTTGGGAGACCCAAGATTGATTAACCAAATGGATGCAACCTATTTTCATTCAATTATGAGGGTCATGATGCATAAATGAGTTACATAAATCAATGCTAACCTAAATATTAGTAGAAAGGAAAGTGTTAAGAAGGTGAAATGTTGGCTACCTATTGCAATTAGTTTTTTTTTAGGCCTCACTTAGGACTCATTCTTGGTCGTGCCCACAAAAAGATATGAAAATCACAGTAAAACCTTTCCTAGGAATTGGACATTCCAACAGGTGACTAATATCTCTCTATGGACGTTCATTTACTTGTCAAACCAGGGGACGTATACTTTAAATGGTGCAACACAATATATGCACTAAGAACTGGTTTCAGTCAAAACTTAGCAGAAATAAATACTTGGAAGGAATTCTATCTATACTACAGGAAGGTAATGCAAAGTTCTTTAACTCAACTATGATTTGATTAAAATAGAAACCATAACAGATACGACTAAAAACACAAACTATGAACTGGCCTTATGCTGCAGGAACAGGCACAGGGATGGATTCCCTATGCTGTAGGAGCAATACAAGACTGAGTTTGTATGAAAATTTCAAAGATGAAAGCTAACTGAAGATCAACAGAAAAGAACAGCTAACTAACTAGCTACATATACTTACTAAGTGGGCCCCCTTAGCAAGCATCTACTGATTACGCAGGTGCTGAACTCAGAACTTCATCAAACTTTATTCATGAAAACAGAATGGTATACATTGTTTTGTTGATATAAACTAACAACAAACTCTGTCTCTTGTCAAATAGATTTTGCTTTTCATTATCATACTAACTCTTACATGATATCTGCTATCTTTCTATCACTATGCTTCTATCTTACTCTAAGTATCATCTCTCTCCTCTCACTCACGCAGGAGGAGAACTTTATTTAAAATCAGGAGAGCAACTAACTAACTAACCCTATCAAAGAAATACATGGAAGTAAAGTGTTTCCAAGAATCAAGGAACAAACTTCATAAATGAATTTATGTGTTCAACCCGATCCGGAGAGAATCTAGCACTCCACTCTTTCCAGATTGATTGTCATTAAAAATCTTTCCCAACAGTTTCGGTCAAAGAGTCTTCGCCAGAGCTTCGTCGAAGTCGTGCAGGAAATGGACTTTACTGCAAGGCCGAGATCGGCTGTGCTTGACTCGATCATTCTTCAACAACCTGTGAAACAAAAGGTAACATAAGTGAGAAAATGTGTATGGCACATACACAATATCCATTCATTAATCACACATTTAAATCTATTTCATCATTCAAAAAATGTATGCGATATACCAATCATTTAGGGAGTCAACGGGGTAATAATGTAGTCAAGTCAACACAATAAGCTGCAGGAATATGCAAATTTTTTGCTACATGATATCCCCATAAAAGGTTTCAAAAGAGGTTTAAACAACCATGAATAACAAAAGTAAAGGCATTAAAATTTCATCATAATATCCAAACTATGAGCATATTTTGGGCTCATCACTGCCCCCTATTTAGCTTAATGCTGGTCCTCCAGCATTAACTTTCCTGGTGGTTTCTTTGAAGTCAGTGGTTGCTGCATGACTCTGAAATGGAGTTCCAAACTTGTAATAAAATCCTCTGAAAGCCTGGCACCTTTCATACCTACGGTCTTCTAAATCATCATTAAGATTGGTAGCCTGATAAGGATAAAGGGGCCACATTAGCACAGGAGGTCTGAATGTCAATGGCATCCACAGTTCAAATCTCTCTTGAAGTCCCAACTGTATATATCTGCTTGATCGTTTAAGAGCTGCTGTGAAATTTAGGGGACTGTGAGGTTCGGATTTTCTTAGTCCAACAGTTAATTTTTCCCACCTTTTTCTCACTTCTGATGTATGCCAGTCTCCAAAATGAATATGACTGTTCCTGAAATTCATCATATACTTGTTTCCTGATATCGAATATCTTCTCTCTGGCTGGAATATTATTAATGCCATATGTAAGAGCAAACCAGTCTTTCAACATTGCATTGGGGTTTGAACTTTGAGAGTGTAATGGAATAGGCTCATTTCTCTCAGCTTCCTCATATATTTCCCATTGCCTACCATAATTCACTTCATTTGCTGCCCATGACATAAATGATCTCAAATGGATATCACCAATATACAGAAGAGGGTTCCATTCTGTTTTAGATGGAATTAAGAAGCCATGTAAATAAAATTCACATAGAGAATTTCTTAACCAATTAGGGGCTGCCTGGTATGCCTCGTAAAATTCATTAGCAGTGTGAAGTATAGGATCTTGATTTCTGGAAATTCTCATTAGTTGGAACCATAAGAACTATTCCTTAAGGCACAGAGCATAAACTCTGGGTGGTGGTCTGCATTCCATAATCTGACCAGTTACTTTTAACATTTCATCTATTTTTTCTTTCAACTCAACAATTTCCTGCTTTTGACTTTCAATTTCTTTTTTTAGTTTCTTCCTTTCTACCTCCCATATACTTTGTTGCATGTCAGTCTGGGCTATGTGCCAGAAAGTCAGGGTTTGCAATGTAACTGTTTCCCAGTTAGCTTTGACATATTCCAGAAACTCAATAAAAAATGTCTTCTTATAAACAACAATGGCTTTACAAGTTGTAGGGTGAAATGTAGCTTCACTAGGCACATTCAATTGTTCAGACAGTTCCTGCTCTTGCTGCAAGATGAATTCTTGTTGTTGCAGTGGAGAAGACTGTGCTTCCTCCAAAAACTGCATAGCAGTAGTAGCCAAGTCATCAAGATTTGGTAACCCTTGCTCATTATGCTCCATTTCCTTTGTCTCAACTTGTTCCTCTTCAGGAATGAATGAACTCTGTGCAGCATTTATGGACACATTATGAGAAACATCAAATTCAGACCCTACAGATCTTTCTTAAATTACAATAACCTCTAGTTGAGGTGAAGCAGGGGAGGTCTTATATTGTTTCTTTGTGGAAACTCT
This sequence comes from Sequoia sempervirens, assembly GCA_007258455.2. Lineage (NCBI taxonomy): Eukaryota > Viridiplantae > Streptophyta > Pinopsida > Cupressales > Cupressaceae > Sequoia > Sequoia sempervirens. The sequence goes on along the minus strand of VDFB02353493.1, from coordinate 344,040,809 downwards.
TCTTGGCACTGGTGCGGCTGTAGGAGATGTTCTGGTAGCCTTCCTTTTTTTGGTCTACTTAGAGGGCTCTGCCCTGCTAGAGGATGATGGTGAACTAGTGTTAGCAACAGGTGTTGCTGTAGGAGAGACGACTGTAGGGGAAGGTGCTGTAGAAGAAGAGCATTGCCTTTTCTGAGAACAAGGGTCAGACTCTAGGGTTTGTTCTGCCCCAGATGACTCACCTGCCTTTATTTTTCCCTTCTCTCTCCTAGTGGCAAACCTAGTTTGTACCCGAGCAGAGGATTCCAGTGGGGGAGCTGCAGGACTAGGTGCTACAGGAGTAGATGACCCTTGCCCTGTTCTACTGGTAGACAAATTTTCTTTTTTCTTTTTATGAGGTCGTGGGGTAAGTTCCCTAGGGGGTTATGGAATTTGCAAGCTCTTTTGCACAACAAATTATTGCTAGGAAAGAGCTGAGACATCTCTCAAAGAGCGTTTAATCAGTAATTTGATAAGGCCATGGTGAGCAACAGAATTATCTTTCCCTTGTTGGGTTTTGTGGGCACTTTGTTCTAGAAATTTTTACAGGAAATTCAAAATATTTACAACTAACCCATGCCTTATATGACTTAATAATTTGAAATGATATGAATGTAGGTAGGAGAAACGACCTTCACAAGTTAAATACCTAATTATGTAAGTGGCGTATTCTGAATAAGGAGGTGGCAATGATACCCGCTTGCAACCCTACTTGGAGACTTCCAAAGGTCCTTCAGTGGGAATTGAAAACTCAGCCCTTGCAGCGGCAGCATCTGAAAAAAAAATTTCTCCAACGGCTAGAAGCCCGGTTACTTTAGCAATTCTGTCTTTAGTTACAACAACCGTTAGACCCCATACATTGGCTTCCCCTTCATAAAGGGTTCTCAAAAATTCTCCAGCAGCCTCCTCATCAAAAGCATTTAAACTCAAGTAATAGTTTAACCATCCACAGATGCTGAATGCGTGGACTGTTTGAAGATTTTCCAATAATAATTCATGAGCTACAAACTCATGTCACACCAGCTAACCACCCATGTTCATAGTTTTCCCCTAGCCGAACTCAATTCCTTACTAAAAATTCAAATTGTCGGTTTCCCTTTCTGCTCTGGTTTTTCTTCTGTCGTGCCGTCACATTTCTTTCTTTTTTAAAAATGAACTTTTTGAACAAGCAGTTTTAATCGTAATTTACAAGAAAAACATGCAATAAAGAAGGACATGCGATCATATTTGGAAAGTACCAAAAAAATAATAAATAAAGGTTATTTGCGCAGTTATGGCAGCGGTGAAAAGACAGGTTCTAAAAGGTGGATTACCCCGCCCCCTACTTAGAGTATGACATGTGTCCTCACATGTACTAAAGAATAAGCAGAGATCAAGTAATAATGACTAGTACTGTCATAGCAGTAAATGAATAGAATAAAATAAATCAAATATGTGATAACAAAAGATATGGCATACCTTTGATATTTGTATGTACGTGTGAAGAAAGATGACGGCATCTGCATGAGCTGATAGTTGGGAATGATATCTTAATTAAGGGTGATGCAGATGGATGAAGTGGATGGGTGACATAGGCAGACAAGATGAATGGATGGAATGGATGGATGGGATGGATGGATGGAAGATAAAGAAGTGAGATGGGTCGATAAATGAAAATGGAGAAAAAGGGGTTTCCTTTTAAAAAGAAAACTTTTATTATGAGCATGTTTTTTTATAATTACAGTGAAGCTGCAGGAGAAAGGCTAAAGCCTTCGGCTGTAGGAAGAGTAGTGGGAGGAACCTGAACGAACTGCTTCATGAATTCTTCTTTTGAAACTGGTTTATGGTAAAACTGAAGTTGATGGCCATTAACTAGGAATTTGAAATGGACTGGATCAATTGTCACCAGCTATACATCTCCATTGTCAAACACATTCTCAACTTCATAGGGGCCAAGCCAGCGTGTTGTGAGCTTACCTTGGTTCTCTTGATATCTAGAATCATATAACAGAGCCCAATCACCAACAGAAAATTTCCTCATTTTGATGTGTTGATCGTGCCATTTCTTCCTTTGCTGTTGGATTGCTTCTGTGTGTTGCAGGGCTACTTTTCTCATTTCGTCCAAAGCATTTAGTTGTAGGAGACGATCCTTCTGTGCTGTAGATATTTTCATATTGAGTTCAAGAGCTATCCTCAAAGTTTTGTGCTCAAATTCTATGGGCAACATGACTGTTTTCCCATAAAGCAGCTCAAAAGGTGTAAACCCATTTGTTGTCTTCCATGTAGTTCTGTAGGCCCAAACTACTTCAGGAAGTTGATTGCTCCAATCTTTTCTATGGAGCTGCACTGTCTTTGTTAGGATCGCCTCAATTTCCCTATTTGTTACCTCCGCCTGACCATTGGCTTGAGGGTGATAGGGGCTGGACTTCCTATGTTTGATCTTATAGTCATTCATTAGTGCAATGATCAGATTCAATGTGAATTGAGCTCCCTGATCAGTTACAAGCTCTCTGGGAACTCCAAATCTAGTGAAAATTTGTTGATACAAAAATTCAGCAACCTTGTTATCTCGAGCATGAGTCATAGCTTTTACCTCAAGCCACTTTGTTACGTAGTCCGTGCAAACTAGAATGTATAACTTGCCATTTGACGGTGGATCAATTGGTCCCACAAAATCCATTCCCCATTTATCAAAAGGGGTGACTATTACCTGTGGATATAGTGGCATTTCATCTGACTTGGTTGGTCTTCCCATACGTAGGCATCTGTCACATTTCCTTGTATAGGCCACAACATCTTTGTATAATGTTGGCCAGTAGTACCCTGTTGTAAGAATCTTCATTGATATTCTTTTTGCTGCAAAATGTCCCCCACATGGTTCATCATGGCAAGCATGCAAGATATCATAAGTCTCATTTTCTCTTACACATCTTCGCATCACTTGATCAGGTCTAGTATAAAATAGACTATTTGCAATATATGAAAAGTTGAAACTTTTCTCTATTAACAATTTCTTTTCTTTTGGATAAAAGTGGGCTGGTATTCTGCTTGCTGTTAGATAATTGGCAATGTCTACATACCATGGTGTATGTGCAGTAACGGAAAAAAAATGTTCATCTGGGAACCTATCATCAATGACCTCGTGTTCAATAGGTGCAGCTGATTGAAGTCTTGATAAAAGTTAGCTACAACATTAGCTCTTCCTGGTTTGTCAATTATTGTAATGTCAAATTCTTGTAACAACAAGAGCCATCTTGCCAATCTACCAAAAATGACAGGTTTGTTCATTAGATACTTGATTGATGCATGGTCAGTATGGATGAATATTTGATAACCTGTGACATAATGCCTAAATTTATTCAAAGCATACACTACTATGAGCAATTACTTTTCTGTAATAGTATAGTTAAGCTCAAGACTTTGAAGGTTCTTCCTAATAAAGTAGATAGCATGCTCAATTGAATTTTCTTTTTGACTTAAAACTGCTCCTATACCAAAATCAGAGGCATCAACATGTATGTGAAAAGAAAAATTTCATTTTGGACCTTGAAGAACAGGGGCTTGAGTAAGCAAGTCCTTTAGTTGCACGAAATATTTTTCACAGGCCTCTGTCCACTCAAATTGAGAATCCTTAGTTAACAAGGCATAAAGTGGACTAGTAATTTTACTAAAATCTTTTATAAACCTTCTATAATACCCTGCATGGCCAAGGAAACTTCTGATATCTTTTTGTTTTGCAGGAGTTTGTAAATTCAGAATAACTTCAATTTTAGTAGGGTCGACCTGAATTCCATTCTTTGAAATATGATGACCTAAAACAATACCTTCTTCCATAATTAGAAAACACTTTTTACTATTTAGAGACAAATTTTGCTCTCTGCACCTTTTCAATACCTTTTCTAAATTCACCAGTGCTTCTTCAAATGTGACTCCATAGGTAGTGAAATCATCCATATAAATCTCTATACAGTCATGAGATATATCAGCAAAGACACTAATTACTGCTCTCTGAAATGTTGCTGGCGCATTGCATAGATCAAAAGGCAAGACTGAATAAGCAAATGTTCCCCATGGATAGGTAAAAGTGGTCTTATTTTGATCTTCAGGGGCAATTTTTATCTGATTGTACCCACTGTAACCATCCAAAAAGGAAAAATATCTTTTTCCAAATAGTGAGTCCAGTACTTGGTCTACAAATGGTAGTGGAAAGTGATCTTTTTTAGTGGCAGTGTTCAACTCTCTGTAATTTACACACACTCTCCATTTTCCACCTTTCTTGGGAACAATAACTAATGGAGAAACCCATTGACTGTCAAAGATTGGGTAAATAAAACCAGCATCAAGTAACTTTTGAAGCTCATTTTAAACTATTTCTTTAAGTGCTAGATTTACTCTTCTTTGAGGCTGCCTAACTGGTAAACAATCTTTTTTGATATAGATCCTGTGAGTACAAATTCGAGGATCTATTCCTTGCATGTCCCCATATTCCCATGCAAAAACTTTATGTTGATCTTGTAGCATTTTTAATAAGACAGCCTATTGGGATTGCGATAGCTTGATATTGATATTCAAACAGTGACCTGGAGACAATTCTATCTGCTTAGTGAGATTACTCATAGAATCTACAGGTGATGTTTGTACATCTTGTGGAAGCAAGTTATGAAAAAATGCAGAAAGTTTAGGCGGCGAACTCTCAAAATTTAGTTGCTGCAGGAAACATTGTAGATGGCTATTATTTGGATCAGATGAACTACCCATATCAGAGTTAAATTGCAGAAGTTGAAAAAGCAAGGCATCCTCATTCTGAAATTGTGAGAATGGATCATTTTGAAGCATCATTAATTGAACCAATGAATTGGCTTCTTCAGTTTCTTCCCCCACATCTGGCCAAACAGGTTGGGACAAATCTGGTTGAGGTCTAGCAAGCAAATACAAAGCTAATTTTTTTGTGGACTGTCCATTAGAAATGGTCATATCTCCATAACGACATCCTATAAAAGCATCAGCAGTGGCTAACCATGGTCTACCAAGGATAATTGGATACCCTCCTAAAGTTGTCTTAACTGATAATATTGTGAAATCAGTTGGATACTCCCAAGATTCAAGACTGACAATTACGTCTTCCACCATTTCATCAGGTTTAACTATAGAGCTATCTGCAAGCTGCATAACTGTAGGTGTAGATCTAATGTTTAGAATGTTCAAGGAGTCCATAGTATGCTTTGTCATGACATTAATGGCAACACCTAAGTCAATTAAAACATTTTTTACAATTTGGTCATTTATATGTATTTGCACTACAAGACTTCCAGGGTCAATATACTTTGGGATGACTACATTTCCCAACATTATATCAGCCAATTTCCCTAAGACATGAATTGTTTGGGGATCATTTTTCTTTCATCTAGGCTTCTTCAAACAGGCCTCTTTAATAGCTTTTCCAAAAATAGGAACATCTTTAATAGCCTGAAATAAGGGGATTTGAATTTGTACATTTTTTAGCTGATCCAGAATGTCAAAAGTGGGTTCTTCCATGGATTTAAATGCAGTACTTTGCAACCCCTAAGGAAAAGGTGGTTTTTCTTGACTTTGCAAAATGAGCTCCTTAGAAACCGTATCATGTATAAGCATATGCTCAGTAGGATCAACAGGTGCAGTAGATTCTTCAAGGGAAGAATCTAGTATTTCAGTAATTAGAGGCAGTTTTGGAGTAGGTAAAGTGGTTCCAGCCTCAAATGGATGTCATTAACGTCTAAGGCATAAGCTTGATATTGGTTGGCTTCGGCAAGATACATAGGCTGTTGTGGCTGCTCTTGTTGCCTATTATTGAGATTTGGCAATGGCTGGGCAGGCATAGGCATTTATTTTGGAGGTCCACTATTTGTGGCAATTGTTGCATGAGGTGGCATAAGGGCTTGTGGTTGTGTCTGTGGAAGCTGCAGGAATCCAGAGGACTGGTTTTTCCATTACTGAGGACCTCTCCATTGAGGATTTTGCTGCCAATTACCTGAAGGTAGGGTCCATTGTCCTTGTGGCTACTGCCAACCTCCTTGAGGAGATTGTCATTGCGGGGTCTGATAATTAGGCCAACTTGGTTGAGGTGGATTCTAGGGTAGTTGTGGTCCATATGCATGTTGCCATTGGTTATTATAGCCAGAATAAGGATTACCAAAAGTTAAAGGATCTTGAGGCATACCTTGTCTTTGGTCCCATGGTCTCCTTTGTGTAATAAAGAACACTTGATCATCATCACCTTCTACTGGCTTGAAGTCAGTAGGTAATTGCTTAGCTTCCAAATTAGCCACCATCTTGCATTTGTAGTCACACTTCTTTTGTTTGCAATATAGACAGAACTTGGCCAAAACTACCTTAGCTTCGTCATGTTTCTTCCGAGCTTCCATAGTGTCCAATTGTGTAGCCATATTATTAATGATCTCCTGCTTGAAGTTAGACAGCAAATTTGTTATCTCCATCCGAGAAACTCCACCAGAAGAAGACTTCCCCACTATAGCATGATGACCTCGACCTTTTTTAACTATTGCTCGGGAGTAGTTAAGACATATTTTCTTTATATCATACCAAGGCAGTTGGGTTATATCACCTCCTCCCATCAGGTCCAGGGCGTCTATATAGGCATCACTGATTCCCCTTAGAAAGAGTAGTTTCTGAGAGTCCTCGTTGAGACTATGGTTTTAGTTCCTCTTTAGTGAAAACAATATTCCTTATACTTCTCAAGGAATTTCGTCTGCATGGCTAACCAACTATCAACGCCTCTTCCCAGACTCATGAACCATCTGAGAGCTCCCTCCTTCAAGGTGGAAGGAAATAACTTCAGTTTATGAGTGTCTGAGTTGTAGTCATAACTACGACAGAGGACATCAAACTCAAACAGAAAGGTTTCAGGGTCCTTTGTGACTAGGCCATAGAATTTTGGAAGTAGTGAAGAAGGTATATTCTTAAGATTGTCAGTATCTCGTTGGGGAACAATGGAAAACTCAAAAGTAGGAGGTGGATTATTAGGTGGATTATTTGCCATGTTTGCTTGCTGGAATAACAGAGCGAATGGATTTTCCTCAGGTTCGTTGTCAGCTAGGTCAAATAGTAGTTCAACAAACACACTACTAGATTTGACACCATTTTCTGATGGGCGTTTGTCGGTCGTTCGACAAATCTCTGTAAGAAGATTGACACAATGGAAAAAATCTTTTCATCGCTATTTTTTCATCGCAATGCCGACGACAAATTAAACGTCAAAATAATGATGAAGAATCATCGGTCGGCAGCATCATGAAATACCTCAGGATTTTGTCAGAATATCAACGAAACCTTTGTTTATCCACCGATGAATTATACCAGAAGTTTGTCGTTGGTTTGACGAAATGGGCAAGCAGTAGCGTGGAAACAACATGGAAACGTTCGTCGAAATAGCAATGAAATAGTAGAGTAGTAGCGTCAAAAGAATGCCAAAAGTTCATCGAAAGTGTGATGAAATTAGCAAGAAGTAGCGTCGAAACAACGCGAAAAGTTCATCGAGGTTGCGACGAAATTAGCAAGGAGTAGCGCAGAAGAACACTAAAAGTTCATTGAAAGTTCAAAAAAATTGGCAGGGCGTAGTGTGGTGGCACAGCCGAAATATCATCGAAAGGGCGACGAAATGGGTAGGGAGTTACGACAAAATCATCATCATAGCTATAGCAACTTCGTCGAGCTTTTCTGTTGATTCGTCAGTTGTTATCATCGAAATTGCGATGAAGAAGCAAATTTTTTTTTTAAAAAAATTATATATTCGTGGAAATGTACCATTGTGGAGACTAATGACTGATCATACATATAGATTGCATATTGGTTTGATGCTTCAAACGATGTATTTCTTATATTGAAAAGTGCATTACCTTATTGAGCTTCTTTTTGTTTTGAGTATAGTTTAATATTCTCTACTTAACAAGGCCAACCACGTGACAGTGGAAGCTCATTTGGCCCTCCCCACCCCCCTCACATCACTCTCAATTTCCCATACCCAATCATATAACATTAATCATTGATTCATCCATTAATAACATATAACATTCATTCATTAACATATAACATTCATTAATTAACATATTCACATTCATTCATTAACATATAATAATCATTCTCAGCTTTTACATATTATCAAAAATATGGTTGTCATGATATGATTACAATCACTTTTTTTTTGTTTTTTGAAAGCTACGTAAAGTTGAAGTGGAGTATCGCTTTCTAAATCAATATCTGTCCCCCCTTTAGTTGTTCCGCCCTCTGCTTGTGATCTTAATGTACGCATAGTTGTTTGCTCATGATGTGTATGCCGCTCAAGGGGGGTCTACTGCAATAAGAAAGAAATGTTAAACTAATATGTTTTATTATTATTGTTACAAGTATTTGATTAATTAAAAGAATATTAGAGTGGTTCTCTTTACCTGATGGGTCCACATCATGTTCTTGAACTTTTGTTATAGACTCATGCTCAACATGTTCAACACGCTCTAAATCCTAATCTGTAGTTGAAACACGAAAGGTTACATTAATTAATACACCAATTGAAATTAAATATGTTTAAGAGAACATGAGGGTGGTCCTCTTTACCAGATGGGGCCACATCATGTTCCTGATCTTCTCTAGCCTGATCATGCTAAACACGTTGATCACGGCCTACATGCTCTAAAGTTGAAACATGAAAGGTTACATTAATTAATACACCAATTGCAATTAAATATGTTTAAAAGAAATTTAGAGTGGTCCTCTTTACCTGATGGGGCCACATCATATTCCTGATCTTCTCTAGCCTGATCATGCTCAACATGTTGATCACGCTCTACATGCTCTAAAGTACCGGGATGCACACCATGACCTTCATCTGCACGTTCTGCTCCACCCTCACCAGGCTGCATTCCAATGTCATGTGCAGTATATATTATCATTGCTTGAGTGTTTAAAACAAATAGGCATGTAATTACTTTATGGTGGAAATTAATATTGAATAGATTGCACAAGTATTCAATTTTTAATATACTTTATTGAGTTTATTTACCTGCGTGTCGGATGCAATGGAAGATTGTGTTTGCCCAGTCAAGACTCTTAGGCGTTCAGCCACGGCTCCATAGCCTTGCTGGAAGGCAATCTTCAGGTCCTCTTCTGTGGGAACTCTGTTGAATTCAGAGGCCCTACATTTTTGCGAAAGATCATGAATTTTTCTTCTATGGTGTGACAAAACCAAAATTTTTTTCAATTTATTATAATTTGGATGCAATATTTCATTTATTGATACTTACAATTCGTGCGGCTAATTTCATATAACCACCAGAGCCAAGTTTGTGTTGCCCGTGCTTTCTAGTCTTGCCTTTGTTTCCTTCGATGTGTCAGGCAGCCTATGAAAAGTTTGGAATACGTTAGATTATGTAAAAGGAAAGAATAATCAGTATATAGTTACATTGTTGATAGTATCACACATAGCATACTACTTTTTAAAAAAAAATTAATGGCATTTCCATAGCGTACAGACATTGAGAGCATATAAAATACAGAGTTCAATCCATGAATTATAGAAAATAGATATTTGTTGGTTATATTCATATCAGCTGATTACATTGCACAAAAAAAACATACTACAACTACATAAATATCGCATGGTGATGCTTAGTCTATGCTAAATTTCGCATTTTTCATACATGTCTACCAAAGCATTTTATCAAACAAATTAACGCTTGCTGCTATGGCTAAAAGCCTAAAATAGGTGCTTTCAAACAAGCTATGGATGCTTGGAAAAAATCTATCAAAGCATAATAGTAAGTAATATATAATAGCGTTGAACCGCTTCAAAATGACTCAGAATGCGGTCTCATAGATGGAATGCCATGACAATCCATAGCAATTTGTTTGTCATGGTATCTGCTATGGCATTCCATCACCATGAGACCACATTTTGAAGCATTTTTCAAATATTCACTCCCTTTCTATTCTACCACATTTTTTTTCATACATTTCTACCAAAGCATTTTTTGTCAAACAAATAACGCTTCATATGGCTAAAAATTAAAAACCTCAAATGTGCTTTTGAACAAGCTATGGATGCTTGGAAAAATCACCAAAAGCATAATAGTAAGCAATAACATAGACAAGGCAAAGGACTGTGATGGAGCCTCAAATTTACATTCGGGATTTCTTTTATTATTGGCTGGTCTTGTTTATCCGAGTGGTGCCTAGGGCTGGAGTTATTACTTTGCTTTCATAAACCCTTGGTTTTCTATCTTTGGTATGGGTCTGTTCTATCGTTACTTTTTGGAGAAGGTTTTTAAAAAAGAAAACAACCTATGTCTCATTAACTCGTCTAAGGCCTGGCCCCTTTTAATAAAATGATAAATATTTAATTGTTGTCCTCCTTTTATTTACCGAAGTTTGAGTCAAGTTTGTGCCTTATGTTTTTAAAACAACCTTATGTCATCGACCGTCGTTGCCCTAAGCCGCATCCCCTTCCTCGGGTTTTTCCTCCTAAGTAATGTTTAATGTTTTGCAGGGGTTATTTGATGGCTGTTGATCTCCTCGCAGATACATCATGACCGCTCCCCACCATATCGCGATCCCAACTTGAGCCATCGTGATATCATGGGCGATCGCCATGTGTCTTAGGTTGCTGATGTCTGAAAAGCAAATAAAATGATTTAATAAATGCATCGAACTTTAGTGTGTTATCAAGTGGGTTACTAAATCGCCTGAGCGGTGCACGTGTTTATAATCAACGGTGATGTTTTAATCTTGATGAAAAAGCTACTCAGCGAATAGGCCTTAAGACTGTCCCTTGTTTTACTTGATCATGGTCATCGATGAAGAGATCAACGGTTTCCCGCTATCGCACAATCCCAACTTGAGCAATCGCGATATCACTGGCAAGTGCCACGTGTATCCTCCTAGCGCTGCATATAATGGTGGGCCCCGAGGATGATGTGGAAGGCATTGTCAGCATTTTTAAGGAGGACCATTCGATGATCTTACTGAAACAAGAGATCGATGATAGAGATTTAAATCTGCATCAAATACAATTGAAGGCATTGGCGCTGTACTATTCAAGTAGGCTTTAATGGCGGATGAGACGTCTATTGGCAATGTTCATAAAGTTCAAGTGTTTAAATGCAGACTACTTTCACCACTAAGGCATTCAAGCATCTTCGAAGTAGTTCAGAGCCAGAGATAGAGCTTTCAAAAGCAATTTCGGCAAGAGTTTGATTTTCTGTAGAACGTGAATTTCCATGAGTTATTTTCTTCATCACTGTTATGTCCGAATGTGTTTCTTGTGAAAAGCTTTGTTGTGTTGATCAGGGTTTTTCTGAATTAAAATTTTAGGGTTACTATTTCTCTTGAATTGTGGGAAATTGCAAATTCTACTGTGTTTTCATTTTGAGTAGCACTAGTCTGTTCACAATTTGATTTTCTGAGAAGCCCTAGTTGTTTAAAATGGTGCCAACAAAATAGCATTTTGGCCATATTGACTACATGCAGAGAAATTTGTATGATGATTTCCTTGACCAATTTCCCATGTCAACAAATGATAGGAAGAGGGGTTTGGTTTTGATGAGAGGGACAACCTTAGGTGAAGGGTTGAGATATAGAACCTACAACATTGCAGATGCTAGGGTACCAATGACAGGTTTAGAACTGTTTAAAAGATGGTATGGCCAGTGAAATGCACCTCATCCTTTTTCAAATGGTTGGAGGTCTGATATGGGAAAGCTTGTAGTACCGAATGTGTTCCTTGATGTTGACCTCCTCCTGGCAGTGGCTACGAGATATGATCCTATCACAATGGTTATAAGGGATAATGATGGTGAGGTTTTACTGAATGTAAATGTAGATGTAATTCAGAGGGTTTTTATTTGTGTTAAAATGGCTCATTGTTGGTCCAGATTGACTTGGAGGAGATGAAACAAGAGTATGCCAAGATTAAACCTTTTTTCAGATCAAAATTGCTTCCTCCTCATCTAGTCAGGGTGGGCAGTTCCACGATTCATATCAGCCTGACTGATCAAGAACCTTTCAAGTTAAATTGTTTTGCTGGTCATTTCTTGGCAACCTTCTACTCTGCCAAATTTTAGGTTTCAGTCCTAATACTGTGATACCCATTGCCTATATGTTTATGGGGGCTCAGATTCAGCATCCCAATTTCTCTGTAGTATATGATTATGCTTCTTTCCTTGCTGAAATAATGCATGAGGGTTTGTTGAACTTATTTGTGGGGGACACTAGTGTTCCTTTCTTTTGGTACTCTTTGTTAATGCATATGTTCTTGTATGAGAATGTCGG
>VDFB02353493.1:343967490-344028397 GCA_007258455.2 Sequoia sempervirens | reverse complement strand
TTTTATGTAGATTTCACTCCATCAACCTGACAAGAAGACAAGTACAAATCTGGACCTACAAAATTGACTCTTGAATTTACATATTTTTGGAGGACTTATTCGGCATCAGTGGCAAATGAGTCCCACTTGTAGGCTAAAAAAATGATTTTTTCATAATCTAGTTCTCGATAGTCAGAAAGCAGTTTCAGGTGTTTTTACTAGTAGGAGGACTGAGTCCCACTTGTGATTAGCAGTGATTTCTACCAGTTTTCAGAACCTTCCAAGATCAACATTCAACTTCTAGGTGCACTCTATTAAACTTCTTTCAATTCTATTTGCATTAGTTTATGTTTTTAGTTCATTTCTGCATACCTCACTATGTTTTCAAACATTTCATATTTCATTAGTTTTGCATTAATAATCAATCAACATAGTTGTATTTAGATCATTGCATTTAGTAATAATTCCATCTTGCATGCTTTAGTTTGAGTGAACCACCTCAATTTTAGTGTTCTATCTCTCTCCTTTTAGGTGAAAAACCCTAAGAGTTTAAGAGAAGTCCATAGAACAACCCCCAAAATTGATGGTTCATGTGAAATCTGCTAGGCATCTCTAAATTGGCCTCTAAGCATCTTTCTCAATTCCCATTGATATTCTCTTTCTGATCCCATGCTTTCAATGCAATTTCATCTTCTCTTAACTTGGAACTTCTTCTTTTGATGTCTATGTCTCTCTCTCTACACCAGCTAATGTTATTTTGTACATTTTAAATAGTTAAAATGCCTCTCTATCCTTGCGTAACCCTCTCTGAAATATTCCCATTCATGAATATCTATGCAAGGCCCCTCTCATAGGGCTGCAATATATATATATATATATATATATATATATATATATATATATATATATATATATATATATATATATATATATTTTTAACTCTCCTAGATAGTTGTGTGGGTCTGTTCTCTCAATCTTCTTTAACACTTAAGCCATGGTGTGGGCCTTCTCTCTCACCAAGGCACACCCAACACTTTACAATTCTACCTTTTAATAACTCATTTTGTGTGAGTGATTCCCCTTTACATTCTCTTTGTAACCACTTTGACTCCTCTTTCTTTTCATCTTCCATTATTTTCATTTTCATGCCCCATAAAACTTGAACAATAATTTGCATAATTTATACATTTCAAATTATCTTTTAATGGCACAAAGAAACTAGTCCAAAAGAAAAATGTACAAATGAAGTTACATATAATGAGCATTCAATCACATGATGTTTGTCAATTTATCACCAAAATTAGATTACAGTATCTATAGAGAAAGAAAAGTGAAACCAAAGAAATCAAATCAAACTGAATTATTTTTTGTCGATGCCAATCTCTCGTCCGCCCGGATGCTCCTGCATCAAGGCTACTCTCGAAGTGGCATGCTTGGGTTTTGGAATTCTTAGGCCATGGGACATCCAACACATGTGAGAGGATGGTGTTTTAGTGGAATGGCTTCCATTCCTCATAAACTTTTGTATAGTTTCATTAGCTCATCATCGAGCTATGGTGAGTATGGGTAGCCACTTCCTAAAAAAGGTAAACAATTTGAATCCCATAATAGATCTCTAGATGATTGTTGAGTTTGACACCACCCCTCCTATGCTATGAGTAGTTTCAACCTACCCCAAGCTATTTAAAAATGTTCTCTCTTTGGTTTCCTCACAATCTTTGGCTCAAGAATTAGATTTTTTTGGCCTCCTCTCATCTAAGCATCTGGTATTCAGGGCATAGTGTTTTGTTTTGGCCCCCCCTCTACACACATATTTTGTAATTTTTTGGGTAAAATTTTTGTAAAGCATTGTCACTTTAGTCATATAATCCTACAATTTTTTATATTAATAATATTTAGGCTTTTTCCTTTTATCTATAATTTTTTTTAAATGAAACAATGCTCCCATCATAATATTTCTTTATATATGCATTTGAACCACTATTAATTTTGCTAAATATTTTTTCAAAGAAGAAGTTATAAATTTTAACATAACATGATCTTAATCCCTATTTAGGACCATAAATTTTTTTATTAACATGCATACTATATTTTATACTCCTTTCTTTACAAAATATTGAGTTTGAATAAGATATATATTTATCTTAAAATCACCATTCCAAAATGTTACATAGCATCCATTTGATATATCCTAGTTATACATAGTACCAAGTGCAATCACAAGTTTAATGATGTTAATTTTAGATACAAATTATAATGTTTCTTCATAATATATTCTTTGGTTTTACTAATAGTATGTTACAACCAATCTAGTTTTTTATTTTTCAATACTCACATAAATATTTAAATTAGATTTGAAGAAAAAATAAGAGCCTATAGAATGCACTTTTGTAGATATATTTTTTATTTTCCAAGTGCTATCTCCATGATTGAATCATATTCTTCTTACATAACATTCATCAATTCTTTAAAATTCTCAGCTTCTTTAATATTCAAATCTTAATCTACACTTATTACTTGAGCCATTATAGAATAGTCGTTATACTTGATTAGTTTCTTGGTTTATGTCATTGATATAGTAGTGCTTTAGTGTTTGATGAAGTTTCTTCACAGTGTGTTCTTTCATGCCCATTTTGATCATCATTTTTTTGATCTACAATTTTTGTTGTCTCATTGTATTCTTCAAGAATTTTCATGAAGTTGGACTTTGTTACCCTAAAATATCATCTTCATATTCATTGAATATAATATTTCTACTAGCAAAAAATTATAAGTAACATCATGATTACTATATTTTTAGGCCTTATAATTAGAAGAATAACAAATAAAATATAATTTATAGACTTTCCATCATGTTTCCTCCTATTTTATTTTCAAATATATCCTTCAAAAAAATATAAAATGACTACCAATTGGTTTATGAACGAGAAAGTATCATAAGGAGTTTAACTATATAGAAGCTTGGTTGGACTTCTATTTTACAAATTTAAAACTATAATAAAAATTTTATCCCACAAATTTTGAGAGATTATTTTCCATAAGCATACTTTTAGCACACACAATATTGTTCGATTTATTCCTCTTTTCCACACCAATTTTTTAAGGATTTTGGGGAACAAAGAATTGTTTCATAATATCATTTTGTCTACAATATTTAACAAAAAAAATGAATTATATCCCCATATTTTTTATAAGGTAAGAAGGGTTTTGAAACGGCCTAGAACCTTCAAAAGGCAAAGAAATGGAATACATCCAAACACCAAAGACTAAACCACCACCAACGAAACAAAGAAGCAAAAGAAAGTTTTGGAGGGAACCTAAAATCCTCATAAAAAGTAGAGAAACAATAGAAACAACGTAGAATAATAAAGAAATATCAACCAACACCTAGCCACCAAATCATGAGCAAAAAAGACAAGAATATGAGAGGCCACACCAAAAGAAAGAGCCACACCAATCAAGGTGGTTTGAAGTTGTGTCTAACCAAAGAATTCAGAAGGAGAGCTTGATCTTAATGGGTCAATCCAAGGTTCTAAGAATCAATCTCATCCACAAGAACAGGAAAAAAATTACCCTTGAGGGGGCTTCCCCTTAGTACATCGATAGGATCTTCCACATCCAGCTCTCTAGCCAAGCGGTTCACCAAGTCAATCTTTCCAATGGAATTAACAACATAGGATTTTGAAGCCTTCCCAACAAAACAACTCTTCAAGGGATTGAGCACCTAGTAAGAGTGAGAAAAGTTACCAACTCTAAGGAAATCGGAGAACATCAAAGAGGAGGTGTCAAAGAGGATACTCTCCTACCACACACCCAGCTTAGAATGAATTATAACTTTATCTAGTAGAAGCTTACCAAATTCAACACATATACAAAATCTAGCATAACATAAGCATTTCTTGTCTTTCATGATGTTGTCTACCACTAAGAAAGAACCAAGACAATTACCAGTACCTCAAAATATTTCTTTTTCCTAGAGTTCCAAAGGAAGTGATAGGAGTCTTACCCAAGTAGGGGCCAAACCAAAGCTTTCCTTCTAAGTAACAAACCTAACAGTCCAACTTTCTAAAAGGAGGATAGATTTTCAAAAGAACCAAGGTCCACCAAGTAAGTCACCCTTACTCTGCTCAAGGAGCTAGAATGAGAAAATGAAAAAAACTTTAGGCATTGTAGCCACTTGCAACAAACCAAAAGCCTTCCAAATAACAAGATGCCAGTTGTGAACAAAGTCAATATTTTGACAAGGGCCAACAAACCTACCAATAAGAGCATTTCGCACAAAAAAATAGATTTTTCCACCATAATATTAGGAATCCAAAGTGAGAGGCAGGAGCCCATAGGGGTCCCTTACACCTTAGGCTAGATAGGAGTAGTAGAATCCAATGACCCATGATAGGGAATCCCCTAACATTTAGGGAGGGCTCCCTTCTTAACAACATCCAAACCAATAGGGGAAGCTATAACATCTAAATCTATGGAGATGTGAAGATCCTTCACACATTTCTGAACAATATTTAGATATTCAGCTTTTGAAGTAGGAGACACATCCAAATTTTGATCCAAGCTTAGCATAGCACAAGTAAGCTCCTTGACAAACACCTCCTTCCCCAAGGGGAAGCCTTTGCCACCACCGAGATGGGAGGGGAAAGAAGAAATCCCCACCTAAGGGAAAGGCCAAGGTAAAATGAGATTGGCTCAGAGTCCCCATATTTAACAAGCATATGCTCCTTCCTCTACACCTCATGTGGAGCAGCATTAGATATCTCCTTCATACCAATCAAACACCTCTTGGATTACAATCTAGATTCAAGCATAATGTTAAGAAGAAACTCATCCTCATCCTCCTTAGCCACTCATTCCTCCAAAAATTATTCCTCCAAAAATCCAACATATTTTCATTAGACTTTCCTCCTTCATCATCATCATCATTAGAATCACCTTCATTGTTGTCATTGCAACAAGAAACTCCATCCTCAACACCAATGCAAGTTGTAGAGATCCTCGCCATCTCCACTAGGGTTTGTCTTCTCTTCATCCTCGTTAGTTTTGTCTTTGTCACCTACTCCATCTTATTACTTCAAGAATTCTTATATTCTCCATGTTTTTATTAGACTGCAAGAATCAGTTGGGTACCCGTCCAATAAACTTCAGTGCACCTGGTAAACTTTTATCACGTGACCAATGGTGTTGGTGCGACACACCCTTCGATACCACAAGAACAGTGGGGAGACTAGACCTCGTGACCTCTTGCCTGCAACAGGATGCTTTAGCCAATTGAGCTAGGCCCACCACCCCTTATATTCCCAAAGTTATCCTAATGTAAGAATCTTAATTTTGTTAGGCTTTTTTCTACCATAATTTGAAATTCCTTGAAGCACTAAAAAGCTTCACTCTTATTTTTTGAGAAATAGAATTACGTGTATGTATTTCTATCATGAACAAAAAAAAAGGTAATAAGTTTCCAATGGGACTTGGTTTTTGTAGAAAAATACAAACCTTTGTATTAGTTCATGAATTTTTAATTTTCTTCTGCTTTTCCTTAGAGGAAATTCACTCCTATAATTCTTTCCTAATGTAGATACATGACAATTTGCACATTTATTCTTAAAAATTGAAACATTGTCCCTCTTTCTTTTCTTTATATAGAGACAAGATCTCTAAGATTCAAGTGAACATACCTCGTGTCATAACTTTTTTAGTGACACATATAGATAACATACGATATTTTATATCAGCACACTTTGTATAATCTGTCTTTCTTCCATTCCTTAAACTATAATTTTGTATTGATCTTACATGTCCTTAACTTGGAAACCTATCTTCATGAATTCAACTATTGAGCCTTGATATGTGCTTGCTAAAACAAATATCAGATTCTTCTTCATTTCTAAAACATACCTAATATTTACAAGTTTTCTTACATTTCCATTCGATAACATTACAATTATATCACAGTAACATTTTATATCAGAAGACCTATCATCTCCTAGATAGATATTACTACTAGCACTTTTCTCATGGAAGTCTTTAAACTAATCTCTATTGCATGAATTATGAATAGATGTCCTTGAATCTATAAACAGACAGTTGCAATTGTTTTATTTATACAAAAAGAGTAGCATCTAACAGAAATAATTTAAGATTATCGAGGTCACCATTTATCTTTATCTTCATTAACATTTTTTTAGTTTTATTAAATTCCTTTTTCTACCATCAAGTTCGCAATTCTACGATTGTAATAACAATTTCCATTTTTCTTTGCGTTCGTAATTGTCTTAAATGATGCCCCATCTTTATACTTTTGGTCATCAGATTTACCTTGTTTGTATTTTTCTCGTTGCTTTCCCATTGAACAGTTTGTTGTCCTTAACTCTAAATCTGCAGTCCAAGGATGACTGTGAACGTGCTTCCTCCTCTCCTCTTATTGTAAAAGTATACCTGCTAAATTGTCAAAGGAAGGTTCATGCTCCCTTGTAACCAGACTAATGCTAAACAATTCCTATTCAGTCAACATACCATTTTAAATAATAATAACTAAATTTCTACTAGAAACTTGCTCACCAATATCCCCAAGTTTATCTCTGAGTTCTCTTATCTTTGAAGATATAATAATTGATAATTTCATTTGTTTCCATTTCTATTAAAACAAATTTTGTTTTTGGAAGCAAAAATCAATTTATATTTGTAATTTTATAGAAACCTTTCACATTTATGAACATATAAACAAGAACCATTGACAGACATGCACAATCTTGAATGGGGGCTAGAGTATTCTTTGCGATAGCCCAGATATTGTAGGTTTCCATTAGTATCCGTATCTGAAATTTTTCTTTAACATAATTTGCGCCATCTAACTTTTTTGATTCAGCTAGATGTGAACCTGTTATATTTCCCATGTTTAACAGACAAAATCTTATATTTTTAATAGAACAATTTTTACAATGGTAATTGCAAAACTGATACAACACCAAACCCTCTTGTGATTTTACTAGGAAAATATATTAGAAGGAATTATTTACAGACAATCTCCAACACAGTCTGTGCTGACGAGATCAGAGATTCAAGCTCCAGGTCAGACGAAACTGGCTAAATCAGCAGATAAAGCAACCCCGCAGCTTCCTTTCACGGCAAGATCAAAAACTGTAATCACACTTTACAGAGTCATTTTTCAAAGCTTGCAACGTAATTGTTATTACAGTTAGCTGTAGCGGCTATACAGAGGAAGATTTCCTAAATCAGACACTGTACAATTACTTCCTCAAATAGCACAGCAACCCAACAGAGATCAGATCCTATCCAACCCAGCGAAGATCAGATCCCAGGCAGCTTTAAAACCAAAACAAGCTCACCAGCTTCTTACAAACCTGCTAAGTAACTTGACAGCTAAATTAAATTGCTTTCAAATCAAACTAACTGAGGATGACACATCTACAAATTCTAATTAACACACACTTATTCAACCTGTGAAGTTATAGTTGTTCATTACGCAGAAAGTACAAAAAGTTTTATTTCTAGATCATCGAACTCTGCACCATTCTAACAGAGTTATGGATCATTCATCTTTCTTTTTCCTCCTACTATGATTTTCTGTGTGAAATCAGAAAAGGGTCCACATACCGTCCGGATTCAACATTGACAGGGAAGTTGAGAATAGCCTTCGAACCGTGCAGTTGGAAAGCCTTACGGTCATATGCCGCTGCAGCTTCTTCGGCTGTATCGAAGGTTCCAAGCCAAAGTCTGGAACCCTTCTTATTAGGGTTTCGAATCTCTGCAGCATATTTCCGGCGAGGCCTAACGAACCTCACTCCTCTGTAATGCCTTTTTCGATCTGCCCCAGCAACACTGGCAGTTTTTGGTGAATGGGAATTCATCGTCTCGTCGGAGAATTCATCCCCAAGCAAAAAGAGGGCAATTGCATTCAAACAATGGGCTTCGTCGGCTGTTAGTGTACTCATTATCACCGTCGTGCGTGCCCTTTTGTCCTTCAAAAATACCATTTGTGGCGAAATTGTGTTTGGGCGCTTGCCTTATACGTCGCCACTAACTTGGGTAATAGTGTGTATTCATTGTATTCGACCACTTCCAATGCTTTCAAACGAAGAAAAAAATATATTTAAAAAGTTTGACAATAGTTATATAATAACTTATTTATGCCTATAGCATAATTAAATATAGTTTTTCTTCATTTATTTATTTTATAGTGTTGCTTGTAAGGAATCGGACCTTTTATATATTGAATTATATGAAGAATCAAATTGGAACTTGAGATCTTAGAAAGCGAGCTTAAATTAAAAAAAGTAAAGTAATTGTATTTAAATTTATTAAAAATAGTAAAGAATTCTTAGTATGATGCTATAAGGGAAATGTTATCAATAAATTAATAAAGTTTAAAGTATCAATTAACTCTAAAATAAAGTTATGAGAAAAAAATTATTATAGAATCAAAAAAGTGTCATGAGCTTATAGTATGGTTTAATTTATTAAAATTATTCAAATGCAAATTTCATTAATTACATATATAGGAATTTAAGAAAATTAAAAACATCAAAATTCTTTTATCTTATTTGTCATGTGTCTATAAGCTAGAGAAAAGGAAGGATGATGCATAGGAAAGCTTAATCTTATGGTGAAAATTAGCCCATATAACAAAATTATAGGTAGCAATCAATGGTGAAAATACGTGGAGAACAATAAAAACTCATCAAATGATTCTTTCATCTAGCAACAAGTCACAATAAAAATAGTTGAACCATTATAGCAGCAATCTAGAGGAACTAAAATTGCTACAAAAATAATAGTTATCCATTACCTTGTGAGAAGTTAGAATTACTCCATATTGAACTATAGCAAGGTGAACTTACAATTTAATACAATAAAGACTATTAGACTTCATATATATTCTATTATCTATAAAGAAAGAAATATTTATAGATTTATCATTGAAAATGGTATTGTTTCCTATCATATCCCTTAATTGAAACAATCACTACATCTAAAACAATTAAAAACTAGCTATTGCACTTTAGGTGTGCAATGGGTTACACCAAATAAATTGTATGGCGTAATAACGTCAAAGTGGCTTCCATTGAATTTGCTATGGGTACACTACAGAGAAATAAAAATCATCATTAATATCTAAAAAACTATTATACATATTCAATTTGTCTTATTATATTTATTTAAAATTGTAATATACAAAACCTATAATATATGACTCTATAAATTGAAAATCTAACTTTAATAATAATAATAATAATTGCATTAACAACTAAACTTTAACCCCTTGATTTCTTTATATATCATAAAAGAAAAAAATAATTATGAAATATCTCACCAATATTATTTGATGTGTAAAGGACCTCACTTAATATTATTTATATAAAATAATTTTTTTGCAACAAATACATTACTAAAAAAATCTCTATTAATGAAATTGTTGAGTATAAGACATTAAAAATATCTCATGACCACATTATGGAGCATAATACATTAATTACAATTGGTGTGATTGATAAACAACAATATCAATAATCCTACATTGGTAGCCTTTCAGTCTTTGCTTCATGCCACATAGATTGCTAAAGAGTCTAGGTGTTGTGTAGACTACTCTCACAAGACACATGCTTCAATTAGGTGATGCATGTATATTAATATAGGGAGGATTTCAAGGGAGATAATAGAGCACCTAATCAGGTCTCTTCATAGTCCTATCTTTCAAGATGGTTGTGACATTTTCAAAGAAGCTAGTAGACCCATTTGCAACCTTTCATGATGCTTTGATGGATGTGATTATTATAGGCAATTATGCAGATTTATATAATCAAAGTGAAAGACAAAGAGATCATGCCTGACAATCTTATCTTTATAGGGGAGATATAGAGGGGGACCTGGTAGATAGAGAGAGGGAGGGAGAGATGGGGAGAGATAAAGAGTGGGGAGATAGAGAGAGGGAGGGAGGGAGAGAAAGGGAGAGAGATAAGTAGAGGAGGGAGAGATAGAGAAGAGGAGAGAGGGAGAGAGATAGGTAGATGAGGGAGAAAAAGAAGAGGTGGGAGAGAGAGAAATACATTGAGAGGGAGAGAAGAAATAGAAGAGTTACATTGGGTGAGTTATGTTGTGTGTGGTTATGGCATCTTGGTACTAGGTATGGCTAGTAGGGGCTCCATAGAGTTTTGGGGCAAGATGACCACTTTGGGAATTACAATCCTCATCCAAATAACTTATGAATTGTGCAACATCAATTCCAACACAAAGAACTTTGTGTCCTGTTTCTTCACTCTATGACCAATTAAAAATAGTTTAAACGAGCTTGCTTCCATTGGATCAACTATCATATTATTATTCTTTTAGGTTGCGCCAACTTAACCAGGAGAGGTATGTAGGTAAGTCATCATATTTTAAATTTGAAGTAATCCTCCTACAGGTTTAGTACATCAAGAGATAATGTTTGGAGTACATCAAGAGACCTAAACAAAACAAGCATGATAGATCACTTAGACAACAAGGATAAACCTTAGAAGCAGTAAATGTTTTGTTGTACTTGTAAGTTATATTCATCACGTTAGATTGAGCTAACAATAAATGAAGAAGTTGCTCCAAATGACATCATAAAAATTACATTATTTTCCATCCTAGGTGTAAGCTTTAGCTACTTCACTTGGGAGCTAACAACAGTTTGGTATAAATGAAATGCCCTGCTGTGAAATACTTGCATCTTCTTCAGATATTGTCTTCTAAAAAGAGCCACAAATTGCTTAGGATTTAGCATCTTGTGAGAATAAATGCAAAAAAAGAAACACGAAACATTGGACCTTTTTATTTTCTTGAGAACCTAGACCAAAATAGTCCTCTCAAAGTTAATCTTCTGGATTAGCCATCATTGTAGATGGAGATGAAGATGTTGATTTGACTATTCATTGACACAAGGAATAATCTATCTATATCTAAAAGAACAAATTAACAATTAATAACATAACTTATTTGACCTTGTCAGTCATGGAAACCATTTGTTGGTTTCAAATAGCTACCGGTTTCCAATTTTTTTAAATATTGAGATTGTTTACTATTCTTGAATGTTTGATGATGCTCTAACTCTTGATAATAGAAGCTCCCAAATTTAAGTCAGATCTTACCATTTTAAATACTAAAAAAATAAGATGATGTTTAAGCAGACTTAAACCAATCACAATCAACAATGTTTCTATAACTAAAACAAGTTCATTGTTATTTAAATTAAACGGAGCTAAAGAACTTCAAATCAAGGGAGTTCAATATAAAGAAACTTTAGAATCAACTAGTGCTACAAGTTTTTTTATTGACAATTGCCAAGTATTCCTCATCCTCTATTGCTCTATTTTCATCTCTCTCTCTCTATGTTCCTCTCTCCCCCTTTATCTCTAGACATGTCTCCCTCTCTCTATCCATCCATCTATCTCCCTCTCTATCCCTCTATATATTTATATCCTCTCTCTCTCTCTCCCCCCCTCTATCTCTCCCTCTTTCCATCCCTCTCTCTCTCTCTCTCTCTCTCTCTCTCTCTCTCTCTCTCTCTCTCTCTCTCTTATTGCAAACATAACATGATTCTTTTGGTAATGGAGACTGATTATCTTATTGATTTAGAGGTTTTATTTCAATCACCTTTGGATCTCTGTGAGTGGATGCATAGTTTATTTGAAGCTCCATTAAGACCTTTAATTCACAAGCAACATCATTTACTAAATGCCCTACCAATGGGCCTCATGTACTCCATAAATGTATGCAAAAAATAGACCAAAATTTATCTTAATTGACCTTTCACACTTCTTTGGCATACCCATTGCACACTAATAGTGAAAACATTATTAAGAAAGATGAATGTACTCTTGTAACAAGATTCCCAAAAAAAAATTATAATTATATCCATTTAATATAATTTTGAAAGAATGATTCACATAACCCACATGAAGTAGGAAAAATTAATTGAGTTTAAACTATTCAATATATAAACCAGATAGGAGTTTATATAGATGTTTTTCATTTGATTGAATTGAGTTTACTTGGTGAAGAAAAGGTGAGCTTCAAACAGGGCTTCAATGTTCAAATATTTAGTATACTTTTTTATGTAGATTAATTAAAATAGATATATATTTATTTATTTATATTCTAAAAAATTAATTATATATTAATTATTCTAATACTAGCTCATCCTTAAAAATATCATTTATCTTTCATCAAGCCAACAACATCCGGGGAGCTTCTTAATTCCTTATCTTTCATCAATCCCTTTACCATTTTCTCACACGACCTACCCACTTCTACATAGATGTTTGATAAAAGAACATTAATCACATCCTTTTCAAGATCCAAATAAAAAATAGTGTTGTTGTAAATACTCCTAAGCATATATATAGATGCACAAATCCACTCTAGACATACAATACAACAGCTATAGAAAATTTGGTCTTGGTTACCCATGTGATTGAAGTATGTACAACTCACATTCACTAAACCTGCATGGTTGCATGCACATATAACACAAGCAAAGTTTATGGTGTCAGAACAAGTTCCAAAGTGTTCATTAATTCAACTATTTTGAGAACATCCTTGTAAAATCCATCCCACAAACATTGCATTCCCTAAGACTACATTTCTTTGAGGTGTTTTTGTCGAATAGTTTATGTGCCTTGTTTATGCTTCCACATTTTCCATTTTCTATATATGTCTACTCGAGCATTCCCAATGATAATATCTGACCAAAGCTCTCATTCCATTAAGCTTTATACATCTAATAAAGTCCTTGTCCTTTATCCTTTGATTGATTGAATACCTTGTTCGAAAGCTCCCATTTTGGCACATGTAGGAGGATGCTGGAAAAGGTTGTGTCATCTAGCTTTACACCTGCCAATTGCATTTGCTTGAAAGTTTTTGAAGCCTTTTCAACAAATCCATTTTGCGTATATGTTGTAATCATGACATTCTATGAGACCACATTTTTTTGGGGTATTTTGTCAAATAGTTCACGTGCCTTGTCTATGCTTCCACATTTTGTATACATGTCTACAAGGGAAATTGCAGCTACAACATCTGATAAAATTCCTTTCCTTTATCCTTTGGTGGATGTCCATACCCCATTCCAAAGCTCCCATTTTGGCACAATCAGGGAGGATGATGGAAAAGATTGTAGAGTCTGGGTTTACACCTACCCATGACATTCGACTAAAAGTTTCTAGATCCTTTTTAACGAATGCATTTTGTGTACACCCTAAAATTTTAGCATTCAACAAGACCTCATTTATTTGAGGCATCCTATGAAACACTTCACGTATCTTGTCTATGCTTCCAAACTTTGCAGAAATTTCTAACAGAGCATTTCCAACACAACCTGCATACTAAGCATCGATTTATTGTTTGTAGCTTGCAGGCACTATTTTAGCAAGTATATTTTCTCATTGAAGATCCTCATGACTTTATCAATAGACCAACACTTGCAGCCTTCCAATTTTCCATGTAGCTCAACTCTAGACCTCCACACTCTCATTTTATAGACATTTTATGATTGTGGAGTCTTTTTTTTTTGGCTAACAATCTGCTAATCAAGGTGTGGTACTTGAATATTTTTTTATGAGAATCTTGTTGAGTGGAGAGACCGACGCCAATCTCTTATGGTGTAATCCATCAAGATAAGATGCCATTCTCTACATAATCAACTAGCGTAGGTGATATTTTCTTTGGTGTAATTTGGTGTTTGTAGAGCGTTTAGCAGAGAGGAAAGACAAAATATATTTTTGTATTACCTTCCAAGCTCCACATGGTTTAATAGAATCAGTCAAACTCCTTTTCTAAAGGAGCCAATCTCTCCTTCTCCTCCATACGGCTAGCACAAGACTTTTGTGGTGAGTAGAGGTGGGGCCTTAGTGGAGCGATCACATGCTCTTGGACACCGACGCCAATCTCTTTTGGCATACATTAGAATGAAAGATGGCCAATAGAGTGAGCAGAAAGAGTTAAACAAGGAAAGGAGCACTGCAATCTTCAGTCGTATGTCACAAGTTTTACATTTTGGCCATTATCACTCTATAAAAAGAATGAGACATTTGTGAACCCTATTTCAAACTTGCATGGAAGAAACAAACAATCACACTAATAGATCAAAATGAAAGATTTAAAACAAGAGCTCCCCATAAAATCCATCTACATTGTTAGAAAACAAGGAAAAGGATGATATAATTGAGCAAATACAAACACAAATAACTATCCTTATTCTAAAACAAGACAAACACTTGATCTTATGGGGGGATTGGTGCTATTTTGATATGGAAAATAGCCCTTTCCCAACCCCTTTAGATAAGCTAATGATAATGATGGACAAGATCATTTCTCAAATGAAGAGAGTGACCTTGCATGATCTTGGAGATGAAATGTTACGATTCTGGATTGATAGTGGACAAAATTAGTTCTCCGTGTGAAGAGAATGACTTTGCATAAAGATTGTGGAGGATTGTTTGAGGATGAAGCCTCTATTTAAAGATTTTCAAATACTAAGAGTGCCAAACATGGAGGATGTGGGACTAAGATTGGACAAATGAGAGGAAGACACTTGTCAAGTGGTGAGTGGTTGATGCGTGTGCAAGATTTGGGAAATGTGCCCAAGAGGGGGAAAATTTGAATTCAAATTTGTGCCATAAATTTTGAGAGGGGGAGAAGAAAATGAGAAATAAATGCAATGTTGGAGGGACACATCAACTTGTCATATTTGTCAAACTTGAGGGAATATTGCCCATAAATGCCATGTTGAGTGAAAATGATGGTTTTAATAAATCAATAAATTGATTTATTTGTGCAAGTGGCATAATCTAGAGAATGCAAGTGGGTAAGATTTAGCATGTAATCATGGTTAGATTAAATTAATGATGATTAGGATGATTTGACCAATTTGACTTGATTTAGGGATTTAATTCAAATCAAAGAGAGAAATATGAATTGGATTTCAATTAAATAAAGTCCTGATTTATTTAATTAAAAGGATGATGATAGGATTAAGTTTGATTTATTTGTTGAATGGAATATGATTATGCATAATGCTAATTTTGCATGTCTACAACATTAATGAGGCTCCAATAATATACCGATCAAATTGTCTTTACATGCCCTCTAGACGGAGAAAAAAACATTTGTTTGTACAAACATGCATGAAAAAGTAGTGATACCAACATAGAGCGAAAATAAAAATGACGCCAAAATAAATGAAAAAATTGGATGGATAAAATGATTTAATCATCTTCTGAGGAGTTTCAGCCATTGATAGTGAAAAAGAGGTTGGCTCTTCTCAAATTGGATATGCCTTTGGCATAAATTAATTTGAACTAGGCATAGATCAAGGTAGAATTCTCATATGAAATCATAATAGATATGAATGAGATAGGTCTAAAGAGTATACAAAGTAAGAAGATAATTTTAGTTCTTTCGAAAAAGGAAATAAATATATATTAAGTTGAATTTGGTTAGTAACAAGTTATATAAGAAGAGTTTGTAACTCCTAGGTTGCATATTACGTTTCTTATAAGGATGGTTTATGAAGATCAATCATAACAAGTTTCCACAATTCATGTAGTTTATGGTTGAAATTTTTTCTAGATTTGATTGTGTAATATAAGCTATATAATAAGAGTTTGCAACTCCTAAGTTACCTAGTGTGTTTCTTATAAGGATTCTTTATGAATCATTGATAACAAGTTTCTACAATCCATGTAGTTTATTGTTAAAAAGATTTTAGATTTGACCGTGTAATATATTTTTACATCAATTAAATATTCCAAATCACACTTTGTGATCCATCATTAGGATGATAGAAGTGAACTTAAGGAGAAAAATCTAGATAAATGCAAACAAAGAACAGTGTAAAAAGTTAGATAGGAGGGAGGTAGACAAAGGGATTATATGAAAAAAAAGAAAAGGAATAAAAATTAAAAACAACAAAGGAACCAATGTATAAAAATAAACAATGAGAAGCAACTTACAACAAGTATAAAACTAGCATTTCATTTAAAAATATTATAAAGGGGAATAATTAGATCTATTAAAAGCTTAGAATTTCCTTCTATATATAAGACTGACAACTTATAATCTTTTAAATGCTTATTATAAAAGTATAAACTTAGTTTTTTTTAAAGTATGAATTGATTTATAATAATCTATATATATAATTTAAAATTATCTCGAACTCTTAATTGATACATCATTAAATAACTTCCTTATATCACATTTATAAAAATGATGAAAATTCAACTAAACTTATTTTTATATTAATACAAAAAAATTAAAAGAAATTAATTAATTTATTAATTATATAATGTAGTGTAGAAAAATGTATCTCTTTACATTTTCACACTTTTTTGGGCCTTCCCTACTAAAATGGGATTTCTTTATGCCTTACATGGTCCTATTTTGCATCCACAAGCCTTATTTAATGTGTTTCTTTGAGGATAATATCAACATTTATTAAATGATCAATCATAATTTATGTTTTTGGGTTTTGTGTTCCAGATCTAGTGATCTGGGACTCATATGCCACCTTGGGCATATGGGTCTCACCTAGGTTTTGGGGATTGATCATGAATATTGTATTGAACTTAACATTTATTGAATTGAGAGAGTAAATCTGATCTTTTTAACTTCATCGACAATAAGGAGTTGATTGAATTGGATTTGCAAGGAGCCCAGTATACATGTTCGAATAGAAGAATTGGTAAGGAACTTATTCAAGTAAGGTTAGATAGAACTCTAATTTCTCATCAGTGGCTTATAAACTACTTATGTTCTCTTAAAGCTCTCTTTAGAGTAGGGTTAGATCACTTTCCCATAAGTTTTGTGGCAAATCCTATAAAGGTGAAAAAAAAATTCCCTTTAGATTTGAAAGAATGTGGCTGTCCCACCCCCCTATTTTTGATGAAATCAAGAAATGGTGGAATATTGATGTTTTGGGTATTGCTATGTTCAGAATTGCTAAAAAATCGAGAGAAGTTAAACAAAATTAAGAAGCTGGAAAAAAGAGTCCTTTAGAAGCATTTTTTGCATTAAATCCAAACTTCAAATAGAGCTTATGGAGATCTAGGACAAAATTCAAAGGGAAGGATACATTAAAAATAATAAGGCCAAAGAAAATGAGTTGTTGGTGAAACTGCATGACATAATAGCCGAAGAAAAGGAGTTCTGAAGGTGGAGATTGAGGGTGTTGTGGCTCTTAGCTGGAGATAGAAATACTAGGTACTTCCATTTGTTTGCTTCAAAACATAGGGATGTCAATAGAATCTCTATAATAGAAGTTAATGGTATGAGATTTGAGGAAGAGGAAGACATAAAAAAGAAAGTTGTCCTCTCCGATAACAACCTTCTTTTGGAAAATGGGGAAATCAATCAAAATGACCAAGATTTTCTATTAGAGGCTATGGATGCTAAATCTGCAACATGTTTAGATCTTAACATAATAATATCATGTTAGTTATTTGAAACACATTAAATTCAACATCCCTATGAAATACTTAACCATGCTAAAATATGCAAAACTAAATAGAACAAGAATAGCTAATTACAAGCATATAAAAACATAATGAAAACTTTATTTCATAGTGGATTGGTGTCAAATGTGCAAATGACCCTTTCCAAATCCTTGCTAAAACTTAAATGATGAAATGCTTTGAAGATGGAGTGATGGTGGGAAAAATCAGTTCTCAATTGAAGAAAGTGACTTTGCATAAGCTTTGTGGATCAAGATCTGGAGGATTTGATGAAGAATCAGTCCCTTATTTATAGATTTTCAAATTGGAAGAGAGATCAAAATAGAGCAATGTGGGATAAAGATTGGACCAATGAGATGAGGCCACTTGTCAACTTGTCATAGGTTGAGGAATGTGCAAGTTTTGGCCAATGTGCCCAAGAGGGGGAGATTCAAATTTGAATTTGTGAATTAAATGTTGAGAGGGGGACATGGAAGAGAGAAGTTATTGCAATGTTGGAAGGGACAAGTCAACTTGTCTTCATATTCAAACTTGAGGGAATATTCCATTTTTATGCCAAGTTGAAAGAAAATGATGAATTTATAAATGGATTAAAATGATTTATTGTTGCAAGTGGGAAAAGCTAGAGGATGTGATGGGTGGTTAGATTAGGTTAATCAGGATTAGCTTAACTTAGATGATGATTAGGGGATTTTGACCCATTTGACTTAAATATTTTGATTTATTTAAATCAAAAGGGATGGAGGGTGATTTCAGATTTAATTAAATAAATGCTTGATTTATTTAATCAAGGAGGGTGACGTCAGGATCAAATTTGATTTATTTAATATAAGTTGGTGACTTTAGGAGATTGATAAATAAACTTGATTTATTTGATGAATGGATGAATATGGCCTAATCAAATGCATGATGCTAATTTTGCATGTCTACATTTTTCCCCTCTTTGAATCAATGTACTTGCTGCATTAGTTCAAAGAATAATCTCACTGCAACCAAATTTTAAAAAAATTCTGATTTTTCGGATGCCCCAGCAGAAATAAGTACACTAGTACATTGCCCCCTTGAGAGATCGAGCGAAAAGATTCGATTTGAAGGTCGATCTCACGATAAAGAAGTTCAAAATGGATGGTTATGATGCTGATGCAAATGAGATGGTTTTAAGATGATTAGAATAACCAATCTATATTATCCTAAACAACTTAAATGATGATATGATGTGATGATGGATGAGATGGATGATGCGATATGCTATGATTATGCAAATGTATGATTTATGCAGATGCTTAGACTAACAAATCTATATTATGATGATGAACATGCATGTGGGATGATATGTAGAATACTGATGGTTCGTGAATGCAGGATGGATGCACTGGTGATGATGATTAACTATTCATGATGCAATGTTAGTGTGAAAAAGAAGAAATTAGATGATGACAAGAGGATCCAACAAGCCAACTTTATGAGAGATGATGATGAGAAATGATGATGATAGATGGATGATTTGCTTATCAAGGATTGGGATTTTAAAAGGGCTACTTACCTTATGTTTGATAACACACATAGGTACGATGCATCAAGGTATAAAGAACCAGGATGGCGTTGTACCTAGTGCGATGGACTTTGACTCGAAAAAAAGATAGGAGTATTCTTGTTCACACTTGACATACAGAAACCTTGCTAGGACGTACCTAACAAAGCAAGTATTCACCAAGTTTATTTACAAGAACATCCAACAAGCACAATAGACAAAAGATAATGATTGTTGCCCCATTCCTGCTTCTCTAAATCCTTCATTCGGATATCATCGAGAGGTCCTTGGAATGAGTGCAATAAGATAAATGAAAAGAAAAGATCAAGTATGCAAACAAGCCAATGTTCTTCATATCTCTAGCCAAAGGGATTTGTTTTGATAGGATAAGAATCCAAATGATATCCAAAATGATGCCCATTGTTGGAACGATATATCCTAGGACATACATTGTATAGGATGATGATGGTTTGATAAGTTGATTGACTGTTGATATAAAGGTCGATTGACATGTCTGAAAATGATCAAGAGTTTGATTTTTCCTTTAGAAGTTTGTTGTTTTGATTTTGATTTTGCATTTGAAGTTTGTTTTTATCGATTGTTGTGATTGTTTCTGTTTGTTTTGCCAAAGGATGAAGGTGACGATCAGTTTATTATGGATGATTGATTATTTTGAGTGAAATCAAGATGGGACAGATGGATTTTTTTCAAATATTTGGATGTTTTTGATGTTTTTGGAATGTTTTGAGGCTATTTTTTTTGTGTTTTTGGATTTTTCAAATGTTTTGATTTTTTGATTTTCTGATGTTTTTGGATTTTGTGTGATTTTGAATGTTTTTGGATTTTGATGTTTTTGGATGTTATTGGATTTTCTTGGTTTTTTTGAATGTTTTTGGATTTTTGTGTCTCGAGGGCTGATCAAAGATGAGCCTTGCCTACATTTTAAGCTCATAGATGATGTAGTTCGGATTCCAAATGTTTTTGATGTTTTCTGAATTTTTGAGTTTTTTTTTAATTTTTGATATGTTTTGAATGTTTTTGGATTTTTGCATGATTTTGACTTTTTGGATATGGATATGTGTGATGATATTAGTTTTCTGTTTGGGATTTTGTTGAAGACCAAGCTAAGGTTGACTGATCGAATCAATGGATTGATGATGATGATGACAATGTTGAGGATACACAATAATGCAAGGATTTGATTGATCAAGATTGATGACGATAGCATTGTTGAGGATGCACAACAATGAAAGGATTGATTGATCAGGATTGATGATGATAACATTGTTGAGGATGTACAACAATGCAAGGATAGTGTTAAGCAACACAATGATTGGGAATGATATCCCAAGATGATGGATGGGTTGATTGGATTCGATTGATCAGGATTGATGAAGCTTGATTTGAAACAAAAGATGTTTTGGATGATTTGATGTGATGTTGAAGCACATGTTAAATGTGACTGATAGTGATTGTTTGGATTGATGTTCAATGAAAGTTGAAGACTGATAAGGAACATATTCTTGTCAAAATGTGCCATGGGCTAGTGATTTGGAATTTTTCCACAAGTGCTTTCACCAAGTTTATTTCATGTTTTCTAATGTTCAGATCACCACATAAGTTTGGGGGATATAGATCAAGATGTATTCCTGAAGCAAGATGTAAATATCTGCCCCCAGTGTCTAGCAATGTATGGAATGTTATGGATGGATGTTCGGATAATTGTATGGATGGATGGATATGGATTATCTTGTGATAAGATAAGGTTCCTAGATAAAGAATTCTCATTTGGTTAATGCTTCATGGCTCATATAACATTGGATAGGATAGGATCAATGAAAAATGACCCATGTCAAGATGTTTTACCGTAAGCAAGCATGAAGCATGCCCCAAACTTTCATCAAGATCAAGATAACTCGGATGATGGACGTAGATGGATAAAAATGGATTGGATAAATGGTTCATAGATGAATAGATTTATTATGGATGAGATGGATGGAATGTTGGATTTACTATGGATGGGATTGGACGCTTTCACCTGAACTGGCACACGTAGATGCTTGATTCCACACATGACGCCTATTTGCCAAGTTTTCGTCATGGTCTTGCCCAAAGCGCCGCCCATGTGGTTTTCACTAGAGGACGATTTTTTTATTTCTTTACTATTTTCAATCCATTTTTTTATTTTTTTGGATTTTCATTTTTTATTTTTATTTTTTCTGAAAGATTCATGCTGACCCACCTGGTGGTTTTGATGTAGACACTTCTATCATAATGTGCCATCGATATCCTACCTAAAGAAGCTGCTTTGCTACAATACATGCACTTGAATGCAACTTTTGAGATTCATGATCTGCTTCGTTGATACCGGAGTTGACTTTGTCTTTGTGCGCACATCGCAATAGAGTTCCTTCAGAATCCTTATGATAAAGTGTCATTGCTGATACATGGTCAATGTGAGTATCATATATCATGTGTGGAGGCATGGATGGAGTGTGCTTAGGGATAAAAGATTGATTGGTTGACAGTTTGGAACCTTTGACTCTCCAAACTTGGGAAGATGAGCAATGATGGGTGGATACGAAAGTGTGCATAGAATTAGTACCAACTGCTTGATACACTTTGTACGTCGCTTGAAAATCCTGCTTTTGCTTTTGTGGACATCCTTGATGGATACTTTTCCCTCTTTTATTTTTCCCATAGTTTCTTTGACTAATGGAGTTTGATAGGGATAATATTTCTTTGTATTCTTTAGTATCCATTTGTATTTGATTTGTCCATTGTGCTCCTTGGCTTCTTTTTCTTTGATAACATTCTTCATACTTTGATTCAAATCTTTCTTTTGATGTTGGTCGAAATTCATGGATGGGATGATGGGTGGATGAAGATTCATGACGTGGCTAGTTATAGTATTGGAATCAGTTTTATCATAAGGATTCTTTGTGCTCCCTATGTTGACATTTGCACTAGATAAAGTTTCCCCTAGTATGGTGGTAGTAGTACCTTCATGCTTTGATTCTACCTATTTTGAGAGCTTTTTTTTAGAATGCATTCTCTGATAACTGACCACTGCAGATGATGTTATTTCAATTGGATGCTTTGCTGACTCTTGACTATCATGTTTTGTCTGACCTGATTCCTTGAGTGGATAATGTTGGATATCTTCATACATGATTTCTTTAGTCTGGATTTTGGATATATCTAATCCTGATGTTGACAACTCTTTGACTATACAAATCAATAACCTACTCTTTTTGTGTAACAATGCTAAGAATAAAGGGATCCTATTCTTAATGAAGATCATCTATGTGTCCATCTATAGAAAGCATCTCATGGGTAGATGGAGGAGTATGTGCATCTTGCATAGATAGGATAGTGTCCATTAGATCATTGTAGTATCTTGGAGATATAAATTCTTGATTTTGAATGATTTCAAAGTTGCTTTCGACATGCTTTGGATCAAGTTCTTGACATGGGTCTATTTCAAAGGATGGATTGCTTACAAAGGGTTCTTGGATGTCGTCATTAGGCATGGGTAATGGCTCACTATCCTCTTGATCTTTGAGTGAATTTGGATCAAGTGTCGAGTTGAGGATTTCTTTAGTATCTGTAACCATGAGGTCAAAGGGGGTCAACATGTCTTGGAAAGGACCATTGCTAGACCTTAGTGAAATATTTTGATCATGCTTTGGAATGAATTCTTGAGATATGTCCTCTAACTCATAAGGCGATGTAGAGACATTTTCAACATGATCATAGGTCAACGGATCATGCATTATGTCAATAGGATCAAATAATCCTAACACTCCTTGAAATAGATCACTAAAAAGTGGCTCTTGATGTATGGTGAGTTGATCATTGGATGGGGTGGAAATATCTACAAGGTGCTCATCGATGGAGAAATCTTGATCATTATTTTCAACAATTGTGGTGGAGGGATTTCCAATGTCTTCAACCATAGGGTCAAATGATGTTGACATTTCTTGAATTGGATCATTGTTGGTTGGTGTATTTTGATCATGATTGAAAAGTGACTCTTGACCTATGTTGATTTGATCTTCGAACTAGATAGAAAAATCTTCAATGTGCTCTTTGATGGATAGATCTTGATCATTTCTTTCAGCAACTATGGTGGGGAGATTGTCAATGCTATCACTAATGGTTGAATGTTCATCATTATCCCCAATAGTTATAATTTTTCATGTTTGTGCTCGTGTTTGTTTGGTAGCTTGAGAGGCTTGGTGAGCTTGTGTTGCTTTTTGTGTGGCTAGATATTGTTTTATGGCCTTTTGGTAGGCCTGGTGAGCTTACAACGCAATGTTATATTGGCTTGCTGCATTTGGTTTTGGTGGTAGTGGTGGTGGATTCGAAATTGTGTTGGATGTAGTGACAAGTGGTTGAGATATGCTTGGAGCGATCATGGTAGTGAAGGGTTGAGATATGATGGGTGTGATAGGGGTGGTTGGAGTGATCTAGGTGATAGGAATGGTCAGAATGACCAAGGTGATAGGTCCTTGGGAGACCATATTTTGATTTGTCAGGATTGATGTTGTCATTTGATTAGATACCATCTATTGGTGCGATGTCGATGGTATATTCAAAGGATTTGATGTGATGGCTTGCTTGGTGTTAGGTGGATTGATTTGGATGGAGTGATTGGTGCTAGGTAAAGGGGGAAGCCCTAAAACAAGGAATGATGTTGATATGGGTAATGGTGACAGAGATGTCTCTTGGCGCAATGACTCAACTATTTTGGTAAGTGTAGCAATTTGATCTCGCCAAATTTGATCTTGATTTTGATCTTGACTCCCTTGATATAGTTGATTTTGTTTTTGTTCAAGAAAATTTTGGATGCATACTTGTTGTTTTTGAATGGGATCATGGACAAAGTGATTTTGGACAATGTTTTGATTTGGGACGATGTTCAGATTTGGCATGATAGGTTGAAATTGAACATTGTTGGTGTTGGGAATCACATTGCCTTGATTTAGGTAACTTTGATTTTGCATGGTGTTACCTTGACTTGGATTAATACATGGAGTTGTTAACATCTTGTTTGGACTTTGAAAAAAAATTGTATGATTCAAAAAATAATTATCCCAAAGTTTTCCGGATTCATGTTTGATAAAGTTGTACTTGGTACATTCACATTTGGCATGTTGGGATTTGATGGGATAATGTTTTTCAGTTAAAGGCTCATGCATTGATTGTTTGGTTGAAAGACTTGTAGGTTTGGATTTAGATCTACCATTGGGAAATGTGTTTCAATCTTTGATTTGGGAATACTCACACTTGTTGTGCCATTGACATTTTTAGAAGGTAATGATCGCATGTATGGATTGTATAAGTGTGAGTTTTGATAATCAATCAGAATTGTAAGGCTTTGAAGGTTCAATTGATTTGGATTACTCATGATGTATGGATCAAGTTTGTATTCCATGCTTTCCTTGTGTTTTGACCTTGTTGCAAAAGTGACCTCTAAGGTTCTTAGGACTAATGACGAGATGAAGGATGAAAGGTGTAAATGATATGAGTGGGTAAAAGCAAAAAGTTGAGTACACGAAGAGGGGAAATTTTGGGCCAAAAAAAAAGTTTTGAAGGAAACACGAATGCGTTATGTAAAAAATGCGTACGCGTTACGGATCAGGTACCCGAGCCAGAATTCGAATGCGTATGTGCTCAGCTACGGGTATGCGATCCAAAAATGTGTATGTGTTTTGCGAAGGTATTTATTTTTTAAAAATAAACGAATGTGTTTCATTTTCACTCACTATTTCGAGCTGTGTCAGAGAAGAGAAGTTCTTGATTGCGTACGTGTTTCGAAGCTCATGCTTGGTGAAAAATTCGACTGCCACCTCCTCCTGTCAACACACCCGACCTCAGTGACCTCCAGGTTGGTTGAATCCTGGCTTTTTTCGCTTTGTATCTTGTTTTTGTTTTTTGTAATTAGTATTTATTTTTTGTTTCTTTAGTGTGTTTTAGTTCAATTTTTTATAGTTTTTAATTGCATTTAAAAAATCAAAAACGTCAACGAAATAGATAACGTTAAATTGTAAATTGAAAACCATAAAAAATAAACCTAAATTGGACACATTTAACTTAGAAATCAAAACCCTAGGTTACAAAATTTACATAGGTCCCTAAAAACTAATTTACACGGGTTAATCCTTGGTCCTAAACCCTAAAATGTAAACCTAAAACCCCATTTACCCTAAAATGTAAACCTAAAATAGGTTATTTACCCTAAAACGTAAGTTACGTAAAACCCTAAATTAGGGATCATAATTTATGGTCCATAGGTTCTACCTATACACTTTGGTATGTTGTTGGTGATCCACGCAACTACCAATGAAATTCATAAAATTGACTAATAAAGGAGGTACAAACAATTGATGCATAGATATATATATTAACCAACAAATTATTGATTTAATTATAATATATATTCACATAATATAAATTTGATAGCTAATTTAATCTCAGAAAACTTCATGATTGTATAATTTAACTTGAGAAAATGTACTAGTGAAGTAAAATAATGTACCTCATGTGAAAATATGTGCTTGATTTAATAAATGTATATATCATGATGCTAGTTGATATGAGCATGTAATTACTCTATATCAATTTTATATTAGCTTATATAGTGTATGATGTATTCTCTTCAAAAAACATAGAAATGCAAGTCATACTTGTTAATCTAGACTATGTGCAATATGGATAGAGCTAGACACATAAATGTTATTAAATCAAATAAATATTAAAATGTGAAGCACAAATGATTTATACCCAAATATTATTTGGATGAGATCCTTTGTGAATTAAATGTAAGGATGCATTATGATCATATTCAAACCTTAATTTATAGGATATTATTCATAAGATCTATAGTTTTTGTGTAATCTAATTCCTATTTTAACTCTCATGTGTATTGGCATTGTTCTAGATTAGGAAAACTAAATGTTTTACACTTTCTCTAAACTAGTGTATCAAAGAAAACTTGTAGCATGAACATTTCAATGGAAAATTCAAATTACTTTTTTGAGAAACTTGATATATGATGATTCGTAAATGCAAGTGAATTCTATAACCAAAGGTTTATTTTCTAAGTTTATTTAAATTTATTGAATTGATCAATTGATTCCTCACTTAATGGTAGTTAGGTTCTTTTTCGAAAACCCTTGTGTCTAGAATTTATATAAATATGAAGGAAGAGTCTATGCCATAGAAAAGTTTCAAAAAATATATGATTACAATTTTTTTTTGGTATAAATCACTTTAGATCCCCTCTTCCTTTTTAAATCATCCAAGAGTGTGTAGAGGTCCAAATAGGTGAACAAAATCCATCGTAACTTAACAACTTAGTTATATAATTGAAATCTAAAATCCTTAATTGTTGCAAAATCCATCGTAACTCAACAACTTAGTTATAATTGAAATCTAATTTATTCCTAATTGTTGATATATTGAAGCTATTCCTAGAATGTCACATATTTTATTCAAAGCACTAAGTTTAGGTTGTAGGGTTTCTCATTTACTTGTAAAAATTTATTAAAAAAACATAGAAATGCAAGTCATACTTGTTGATCTAGACTATGTGCAATATTGATAGAGCTAGAAAAGTTGTATAAATGTTATTAAATCAAATAAAAATAGAAATGTGAAGCATGAATGATTTCTACCCAAATCTTATTTGGATTCAAGATCCTTTGTGAATTAAATGTAAGGATGCATTATGATCATATTCAAACCTTAATTTATAGGATATTATTCATAAGATTTATAGGTTTTGTGTTTAATCTAATACCTATTTTAACTCTCATGTTTAGTGGCATTGTTCTAGACTAGGAAAACTAAATGTTTTACTTTCTCTAAACTAGTGTATCAAAGATAACTTGTAGCATGAACATTTCAATGGAAAATTCAAATTACTTTTTTGAAAAACTTGATAGATGATGATTCGTAAATGTAAGTGACTTCTATAACCAAATGTTTATTTTCTAAGTTTATTTAAATTTATTGTTCATTGATCAATTGATTCCCCACTTAGTGGCAGTTAGGTTATTTTTTGAAAACCCATGTGTCTAGAATTTATATAAATATGAAGGAAGAGTCTATGCCATAGAAAGTTTTCAAAAGTTATATGATTACAATTTTTTTTTGGTCTAAATCACTTTAGATCCCCTCTTCCTTTTTAAATCATCAAAGAGTGTGTAGAGTTCCAAATAGATGAACAAAATCCATCGTAACTTAACAACTTAGTTATATAATTGAAATCTAAAATTCCTAATTGTTGCAAAATCCATCGTAACTCAACATCTTAGTTATAATTGAAATCTAATTTATTCCTAGTTGTCACATATTTTATTCTAAGCACTAAGTTTAGGTTGTAGGGTTTCTCATTTACTTGTAAAAATTTATTAAAAACACATAGAAATGCAAGTCATACTTGTTGATCTAGACTATGTGCAATATGGATAGATCTAGACAAGTTGTATAAATGTTATTAAATCAAATAAAAATAAAAATGTGAAGCATGAATGATTTCTACCCAAATCTTATTTGGATTCAAGATCCTTTGTGAATTAAATGTAAGGATGCATTATGATCATATTCAAACCTTAATTTATAGGATATTATTCATAACATCTATAGGTTGTGTGTTTAATATAATTCCTATTTTAACTCTCATGTGTAGTGGCATTGTTCTAGATTAGGAAAACTAAATGTTGTACTTTCTCTAAACTAGTGTATCAAAGATAACTTGTAGCATGAACACATCAATGGAAAATTCAAATTACTTTATTGACAAACTTGATAGATGATGATTCGTAAATGCAAGTGAATTATATAACCAAAGGTTTATTTTCTAAGTTTATTTAAATTTATTGTTCATTGATCAATTGATTCCTCACTTAGTGGTAGTTAGGTTCTTTTTTGAAAACCCATGTGTCTAGAATTTATATAAATATGAAGGAAGAGTCTATGCCATAGAAAAGTTTCAAGAAATATATGATTAAATTTATTTTTTTGGTGTAAATCACTTTAGATACCCTCTTCCTTTTTAAATCATCCAAGAGTGCGTAGAGGTCCAAATAGGTGAACAAAATCCATTGTAACTTAACAACTTAGTTATATAATTGAAATCTAAAATTCCTAATTGTTGTAAAATCTATCGTAACTCAACAACTTAGTTATAATTGAAATCTAATTTATTCCTAATTGTTGATATATTGAAGCTATTCCTAGAATGTCACATATTTTATTCAAGCCACTAAGTTTAGGTGGTAGGGTTTCTCATTTACTTGTAAAATTTTATTAAAAAAACATAGAAATGCAAGTCATACTTGTTGATCTAGACTATGTGCAATATGGATAGAGCTAGACAAGTTGTACAAATGTTTTTAAATCAAATAAAAATAAAAATCTGAAGCATGAATGATTTCTACCCAAATCTTATTTGGATTCAAGATCCTTTGTGAATTAAATGTAAGGATGCATTATGATCATATTCAAACCTTAATTTATAGGATATTATTCATAAGATCTATAGGTTGTGTGTTTAATCTAATTCATATTTTAACTCTCATGTGTAGTAGCATTGTTCTAGATTAGGAAAACTAAATGTTGTACTTTCTCTAAACTAGTGTATCAAAGATAACTTGTAGTATGAACATTTCAATGGAAAATTCAAATTACTTTTTTGACACACTTGATAGATGATGATTCGTAAATGCAAGTGAATTCTATAACCAAAGGTTTATTTTCTAAGTTTATTTAAATTTATTGTTCATTGACTTCTATATTCCTCACTTAGTGGTAGTTAGGTTCCTTTTTGAAAACCCACGTGTCTAGAATTTATATAAATATGAAGGAAGAGTCTATGCCATAGAAAAGTTTCAAAAAATATATGATTACAAAAAAATTTAGGTCTAAATCACTTTAGATCCCCTCTCCCTTTTTAAATCATCCAAGAGTGCGTAGAGGTCCAAATAGGTTCAAAATCCATCGTAACTCAACAACTTAGTTATATATAATTGAAATATAAAATTCCTAATTGTTGCAAAATCCATCGTAACTCAACAACTTAGTTATAATTGAAATCTAAACCCTAAACCCTAAAAGCATTAATTTTGTTGTAGGACCTTAAAATGAAATTTGGTTTCCTTAGGCAACTCCACAAAATTTTATTCCCTTAAGCCATGGAACATTTTGTCCTAGGTCCTTACTAGATATAGATCCCCTTAAGCCATCCAATCACCCTAAATCATAAATTGATGTCTTAAGGGGTCCTAATAATGACATTTCTTAAGGGGATCAAAGAAGTTCTCAAAATTTGGTGAATAGAGTTGAAGCTCATCTTTGTTTATTTTGTACATTGAAATTAGGTCACTAGCATATATCTATGTGTCCCTTTAAATGTATTCTATTAAATTTTCATTCTTATCTTTAGTATTCTTTGAAAACAATGAATGAGATTATAAATTTTAATGTTAGTGTTAAACTTATAATTTCTTCTTAACTACTTTGTCCCACTATAGAGAACTTGTGTC
This sequence comes from Sequoia sempervirens, assembly GCA_007258455.2. Classification (NCBI taxonomy): domain Eukaryota; kingdom Viridiplantae; phylum Streptophyta; class Pinopsida; order Cupressales; family Cupressaceae; genus Sequoia; species Sequoia sempervirens. The sequence goes on along the minus strand of VDFB02353493.1, from coordinate 343,998,842 downwards.
TCTTATCATGAAATTTGAAAATTTAGATAAATCAATTTATGTCATCGGATTTAATTAAATTCTATGTCATACTTGACTAATACATCTATTCATTTTGTTGTAGGACCTTAAAATGAAATTTGGTTGCCTTAGGAAACTCCATCAAATTTTATTCCCTTAAGCCATGGACCATTTTTTCCTAAGACCTTACTACACATAGATCCCCTTAAAAGCCATCCTATCGCCCTAAATCGTAAATCAATGTCTTAAGGGGGAATTTGACATTTCTTAAGGGGATCAAATAAGTTCTAAAAATTTGGTGAATAGAGCTTGACTCAATTTTTTTATATATTTTGTACATTGCAATTAGGTCACTAGCATATATATCTATGTGTCCCTTTCAATTTCTTCTATTAATTTTTCATTCTTATCTTTATTATTATTTGAAAATAATGAATGAGATTAAATAAATTTTAATAAAACCCCATAATTTCATTTCTACCCTTCATATTAACAACCCCACACTGGACTCAATTTAATGTGTGTACATGTTATATGAATTTTTAATGTTATGGATTTTTTAATGTTATAAATCGAATGGTCTTCAAATGAAATATATTTTGAATTTGTGCATGTTCAATGTGATTTTTAAATAACTTTCAAATTGTGTGCATCATTTAATTAGTTTGTTGATATATATTTTTTAATTGTTTAACATGCAGTTGCCATATCATTGCTCAGATGGATCCACTACTTAATTTAGAGGATTTCATGCCTGATCAAGAAATCCCTATAGATCCTGGCATACATCCTAGTCCATCACATGAACAAAACCCTAGCACACCTCCACATTCTCCACCGCCTAACCCCCCACCCCCTCCTCTAGTTGACCACGATCAACTAAGAGAGAATATTTAAGCAAACCTGATTGTCATTCAAGGAAATATAGATCTCATAAAAAATGAGACTAGAGTCCCTCCACATCTCGCACGGTTTGCATCTACGATGCAAACTATTGTCGATTTTGTTTGATGTATCGATGTAGACCTAGATAGGTTCCATCGATGGAGAGAATATATGAGACAATTCTATGCTGATGGATTTTCATATAAAGAAATCAATGACCTAAAAATTACTAAACAAGCCATATGACAATATTTTGTGAACCCCCAAACAAACCAACAAATACCACCCACAAAAAAATGAATTTCAATTTTATGGTATAGGCACCCATAGATAGCTGCTCATTTTTGGGAGAGATGGTGGATGGTGTTTGATACTCCACTACATGGAAATAGTGAGGTACCCTTATACTTTTTGAGAAAGTTATGGGCTAAGTTTGAGTTGGGTAAAAAACCCAACTATTTTGATATGAGGCCATTTCAGGGAGCTGGGTGTGGCATGCCCCAACATAGACAAGGAGCATGTGTCAATCCTCAACGACGTGCTCCAGTTGCTCCTATTGTTCCTCCTCCTTCTCCTGGTATTCCCGCTGGATTTCAACAAAAAACCATGTTATCAACATTAGGAGCATTGAGTTCACTTTCAGGACATCTCACTTAGCAGACTACACACGTGGCCAATAGAAAGCATGGAGGCTCAGGCTATAGGGATACTCAGGCATCCACTTCAGGTGAGGCACATGCATCTGGGACGAGGTCATACCTAAATTTACTATATTCTGAAGATCGTCCTACACAAGTATGTTCATCTTTTGAACTTAAATTTAATTCAAGTTTGAAATGTAAAAAATTCATGTAAATAATAACATCAAACTATATATATAATATAATATTAATTCAATAAGTTTTTGTTTGGTGTAGATGCATGATGATGTGATGCTTGAAACTCAATATGATCATCGTGTGTATATGTCAAGTGTTGTAGGTCTGGGCTCACCTTTTGGACAGGTACTTGAACCAAAATATATTAAATAATTTGTGTGGATATATATATATATATATATATATATATCTAATTTAATTTGAATTTTTACACATGTATGAATTGATATATTATATCTAGATGTAGGGAGGTCATACTGTGGATGCTGAAATCTACATTTTGCTCAAAACAAACAACACACATTAGCATGGTTAGTTTAAAACAAAGCAAATAACAACATCCATATGAAATGATACATCAATGCTTTCAAATGCAAACAAATGAAAAAAATAAAGTTAAATAAGCACATGAAAAACATGAAGTAAGTCATCTAATATTGGATTGGTGCTTCTATGGAAAGAAGTCCTTCCCCAATCCTTGCTTAAGCTAAGCTAAATGATATAATGCCAATGATGATGATAGAGTAAGATGGGAAAAATCAGTTCTCAAGGAGAGTGACTTTGCAAGAGATTGTGAAGATTGTGGAGTTGTGGAGGATTTACTTGAAGAATGAAGCCTTCATTTATAGATTTTTCTTGATGAGAGATTGGCTAAATGGATGAATGTGGGATAAAGATCAAGCCAATAGGAAGAGGCCACTTGTCAACTTGTTAGTGGTTGAGGAGTGTGCAAGATTTGGGAAATGTGCCAATGAGAGGGAGTTTCAAATTCAAATTTGGGCAATAAATTTTAAGAGGGGGACAAGAAAATGAGAAATAAATGCAATGTTGGAGGGACAAATCAACTTGTCATATTGAATTCAAACCTGATGGAATATTCCTCATGGATGCCATGTTGAGTGAAAATGATGATTTAAATAAATCAATAAATTGATTTATTTGTGCAAGTGGTTAGGATTAGCATTTGATCATTGTTAGGTTAGCTTAATGATGATTAGGTGAGTTTGACCTCTTTGACTTAAATATTTGATTTATTTAAATCATAAAAGGAAAAATATGAATTTTGAGACTTAATTAAATAAAGTTATGGTTTATTTAATTAAATGGATGATGTAAGATAAAGGTTGAATGATTTATGAGAGATGAAATGTTATCATTTGATTAAACCATTGGATTGACCTATATGCATATTTTGTGTGTCTACATTTTCCCCCTCTTTGAAGCAATGTACTTGTGTTGGTTCAAAGAATAAACTTGCCGTGATCAAAATTCAAAAATTTCCTATTTTTTTTGGATGCCCTAGTGGAAAGAAGTACACTGGTACATTGCCCCCTTGAGAGATCGAGCGGAAGGATTCGATTTGAGGGTAAATCTCGTGATAAAGAGGTTCAAAATGGATGGTTCTGATGAGATGATGTAAATGAGATGGATGAGATTTGATGATGTGATATGCTATGATTATGCAAATGCATGATTTTATGAGATGCTTAGACTAACATATCTATGTTATGATGAAGATATGTTGTGATTATGCAAATGCATGATTTATACAAATATGATGATTTTATGAGATGCTTAGACTAACAGATCTATATTATGATGATGATATGCAAAATATTGATGGTTTGTGGATGCAAGATGGATGTATTAGCGATGATGATTAACTATTCATGCTATGATGTTAGTGTAGAAAATGAAGAAATTAGATGGTGACAAGAGGATCCAACAAGCCAACATTATGAGAGATGATGATGAGAAATGATGATGATTTTCTTATCAAGGATTGGGATTTTAAAAGGGCTACTTACCTTATGTTTGATAACACACATAGGCACGATGCATCAAGGTAAAAAGAACCAAGATGGTGTTGTACCTAGTGCGATAGACTTTGACTCAAGAAATAGATAGGAGTATTCTTGTTCACACTTGACATACGAAAACCTTGCTAGGATGTACCTAACAAAGCAAGTATTCACCAAGTTATTTTACAAGAACATCCAACAAGCACAACAAACAAAAGATAATGATCATTGCCCCATTCCTATCTCTCTAAATCCTTCTTTCAGATATCATCGAGAGGTCCTTGGAATGAGCGAAATAAGCTAAATCAAAAGAAAAGATCAAGTATGCAAACAAGTCAATGTTCTTCATATCTTCAGCCAAAGGGATGTGTTTTGATAGGATAAGAATCCAAAGTGATATCCAAAATGATGCCCATTGTCAGAACGATATATCCTAGGACATGCATTGTATAGGATGATGATGGTTTGATAAGTTGATTGATAGGCTGTTGATACCGGTTGACTGACATGTTTGAAAATGATCAAGAGTTTGATTTTTTTTTAAAGATTTGTTGTTTGCTTTTGATTTTATAATTGAAGCTTGCTTTTGCTGATTGCGTGATTATTTCGCTTTGTTTTGCCAAAGGATGAAGGTGACGATCGATTTATTATGGATGATTGATTATTTTGAGTGAAAGTGAAATGGGATGGATGGAATTTTTTTCAGATATTTGGATGTTTTTGACATTTTGAAATGTTTTGAGGCTGTTTTTGGTGTTTTTGAGTTTTTACAAATGTTTTAATTTTTTATTTTCCGAATGTTTTTGGATTTTGATGTCTCGGGGGTTGATCAAAGATTAGCCTTGCGTACGTTTAAGCTCAAAGATGATGTAGTTTGGATTCCAATGCTTTTGATATTTTTATGACTTTTTGCGTGTTTTTGGATTTTTGATCTGTTTTGAATGTTTTTGGATTTTCTTGGTTTTTCGAATGTTTTTGGATTTTGATGTTTTGGATGTTTTTGGATGTTTTTGATGTTTTTTGAATGTTTTTGGATTTTGATGTTTTTTTTAATATTTTTGGATTTTTTGCATGATTTTGATGATTTGGATATGGATACGTGTGATGATATCAATGCTCTGTTTTGGGATTTTGTTGAAAACCAAGCTAAGGTTGATTGATTGAATCGATGGATTGATGATTATGATAACATTGTTGAGGATACACAACAATGTAAGGATTTGATTGATCATGATTGATGATGATAACATTGTTGAGGATGCACAACAATGCAAGGATTGATTGACTAGAATTTGATGATGATAACATTGTTGAGGACACACAACAATGCAAGGATAGCGTTAAGCAACACAATGATTGAGATGTATATCCCAAGATTATGGATTGATTGGATTCGATTGATCATGATTGATCAAGGTTGATTTGGAACAAAAGTTGTTTGAATGATTTGATGTGACGTTTGACGTGCAAATTAGATGTGACTAATATTGTTTGTTTGGATCGACGTTTGATGGAAGATGAAGACTGATAAGGGATGCTTGTTCATCAAAATATGCCATGGGATAGTGATTTGGATTTTTTCTCACAAGTGGTGGTCCAATTTGATTTCATATTTTCCAATGTTCAAACCACCACATAAGTTGGAGGATATAGATCAAGATTTATTCTTGAAGCAAGATGCAAATATCTGCCCCTAGTGTCTAGCAAGGTGTGGAATGCCATGGACGGATGCTCAGATAGGTGTATAGATGGATGGATACACAAAGGATTTCAAGGATTATCTTGTGATAGGATAAGGTGTTTGGATAACGAATGCTCATTTGGATAGTGTTTCATAGCTTGGATAATGCTGCATAGGATAAGATCAAATGAAAATGGCCCACGTCAAGATGTTTTATCGTAAGTAGGCATAAAGTGTGCCCCAAACTTTCATCAAGATCAAGATAACTTGGATGATGGATGCAAATGGATGAAAATGGATTGGATGTATGGTTCATGAGTGAATGGATTTATTATGGATTAAACTAATAGAATGTTGGCTTTTATTATGGATGGGATGATATGCTTCCATCTGAATTGGCGCACGTAGATGCTCGATTCCACACATGATGCCTATTTTCCAGGTTTTCATCATGGTCTTACCCAAAGTGTCGCACATGCGGTTTTCACTAGAGAGTGATTTTTTTCTCTTTACTATTTTCAATCCCTTTTCTAATTTTTTTGGATTTTCTTTTTTTTTTTAATTTTTTTGGTTTTTTCTGAAAGATTTTAAGCTCATGCTGAATCACAAGGTGTTTCTAATGTAGAATCCCCTGTCATAATGTGCCATTGATATCCTACTCGAAGAAGTTGCTTTGCTAAGATACATGCACTTGAATGCAACTTTTTAGATTCTTGATCTATTTCATTGATACCAGAGTCAACTTTATCTTTGTGCGCACATCGCGATAGACTACCTACTGAATCCTTATCATAAAGGGTTGTTTCCAATACATGGTCACTGTAAGAACTAGATATTATGCGTGGAGGCATGGATGGAGTGTGTTTAGGGATAGGAGATGGATTGGTTGATAGTTTGGAACCTTTGACTGTCCAAACTTGGGAGGATGAGCAATGATGGGTGGATACGAAAGTGTGCATTGAATTAGGACCAACTACTTGATACACTTTGTACATCACTTCAAAAGCTTGTTTTTTCCTTTGTGGACATCCTTGATGGATACTTTTCCCTCTTTTATTTTGCCCCACAGTTTCTTTGATTGATGGAGTTTGATAGGGATGATCTTTCTTTGTATTCTTTGGTATCCATTTGTATTTGATTTGTCCATTATGCTTCTCAGCTTCTTTTGTTTTGATAATGTTCTTCGTACTTTGATTCAAATCTTCCTTTTGACGTTGGTCCCAATTTGTGGATGGGCTGATGGATGGATGAAGATTCATGACGTGGTTGGTTGTAGTATTGGCATCCATTTCATCATAATGATTCTTCGTGCTCCCTATGTTGACATTTTCTTGAGATGAAGTTGCCCCCAATACTGTGGTCATACTACCTTCATGCTTTGATTTTTCCTATTCCAAGAGTTCCTATTTAGAGTGCATTCTCTGATAAATGACTACTGCCGATGGTGTTATTTTGATTGGATGCTCTACTAACTCTGAATTATACTATTCTGTCTGACTTGATTTCTTGAGTAGATAATGTTGGATATCTTCATACATGATGTCTTCAGTTTGGATTTTGGATATATCTGATCCTATTGTTGACAGCTCAGTTTGACTATAGGAATCGATAACCTGCTCTTTTTGTGTAACATAATTTTGTTCTAGATGAAGATCATCTACGTGTCCATCCATAGAAAGCATCTCATGGGTAGATGGAAGAGTATGTGCTACATGGATATGATCATCTTGTATAGATAGGAGAGTGTCCATTAGATTGTTGTAGTATCTTAAAGATAGAAATTCTTGATCTTGAAAATTTTTGGAGTTGCTTTTGACATGCTTTAGATCAAGTTCCTAACATGGATCAGTTTCAAAGGATGGATTACTTACCAAGGGTTCCTAGATGGGAAATGGCTCAATATTCTCTTGATCTTTGAATGGGCTTGGATAAAATGTCGAGTTGAAGATTCCTTTAGTATTTGTAACCATGAGGTCGAAGGGGGTCAACATGTCTTGAAAAGGACCATTGCTAGACCTTGGTAAAAGATGTTGATCATGCTTTCGAATAAATCTTTGAGATATGTCCTCTAACTCATAAGGTGATGTGGAGACATTTTCAACATGATCATAGGTCAACGGATCATGCATTATGTTAATAGGATCAAATAATCCTAACACTCCTTGAAATAGATCACTAAAAAGTGGCTCTTGATGTATGGTGAGTTGATCATTGGATGGGGTAAAAACATCCTCAATGTGCTCCTTAATTAAGAGATCTTGAACATTATTTTCAACAATTGTGGTGGAGAAATTTTCAATTCCTTCAATCATGGGGTCAAGTGATGTTGACATTTCTTGAATTGGATCATTGTTGGTTGGTGGATTTTGATCATGATTGAAAAGTGACTCTTGATGTATGTTGATTTGATCATTAGATGAAGTAGACATAGCTTCAAGGTGCTCAGTGATGGATTAGTCTTGATCCTTGTTCTCAATAATTGTCAATTTTTGTGTTTGTGCTTGCATTTGTTGGGTAGCTTGAGAGGCTTGTTGCACTTGTTTGACTTGTTGAGCTTGTTGTGTGGCTAGATATTGTTGGATGGCCTTTTGGTAGGCCTGGTGAGCTTTCAGTGCAATGTTATATTGTCTTGCTATGTTTGGTTTTGGTGGTAGTGGTGGCAGATTCAAAATTGTGTTGGATGTAGTGACAAGCAGTTGAGATACGCTTGGAGTGATCGTGATGGTTTGAGATATGATGGGTGTGATAGTGGTGGTTGGAATGATCGAAGTGATAGAGATGGTTGGAATGACCAAGGTGATAGGCCCTTGGGAGACCATGTTTTGATTTTTTAGGATTGATGTTGTCATTTGATTAGATACCATCTCTTGGTGCGATGCCGATGGTATAGTCAAAGAATTTGATGTGATGACTTGATTGGTGTTAGGTGGATTGATTTGGATGGAAAGATTGGTGCTAGGTAAAGGGGGAAGCCCTAAACCAAGGAATGATATAGGTAATGGTGGTGGAGACTTCCCTTGGCACAATGACTCAACTATTTTGGTAAGTGTAGCAATTTGATTGATGAGCCCAAAAAGTGCTCATAGTTTGGATATTATGATGAACTTTTAATACCTTTACTTTTGTTATTCATGGTTGTTTAAACTCTTTTGAAACCTTTTATGGGGATATCCTGTAGCAAAACACTTTCATGTTCCTGCAGCCTATTATGTTGTCTTGTCTACATTTATTACCCTGTTGACTTCCTAAATGACTGGTATATCGCATGTAGTTTTTGAATGATGAAATAGATTTAAATATGTGATTAATGAATGGATATTTTGTATGTGCCATGTGCCTTTTCTTTCGCATCTGTTACCTTGTGTTTCGCAGATTGTTGAAGAAAGTATTATCGATTCAAGTGCAACCGATCTTGGCCTTGCAGTAAAGTCTATTTCCTGCACAACTTCGAGGAAGCTCTGGCAAAGACTCTTTGACCGAAACCATTGGGAAGGATTTTTAATGATAGTCAATCTAGAAAGAGTGGAGCGCTAGATTCTCTCTAGATCGGGTTGAATGGATAAATTCATTTATGAAGTCTATTCTTTGATTTTGGGATACACTTTACTTCCACGTCTTTCTTTGTTAGGGGTAGTTAGCTAGTTGTTCTCTTGATTTTAAATAAGTGCTCCTCCTACACGAGTGAGCAAGAAGAAGATGGTTAGAAGTTAGATAGAAGCATAGTGATAGGGAGATAGCAGATATCATGTAAGAGTCAGTATGATAGTAATAAAAAGTAGGATCTGTATGACACAAGACAGAGTTTGTTGCTAATTTTCATATCAACAAAGTGATGTATACCATTTTGAGTTTATGAATAAAGTTTGATGAAGTTCTAAGTTTAGCACTTGCGTAATTAGTAGATGCTTGCTAAGAGGGCCCACTTAGTAAGTATCTGTAGCTAGTTAGTTAGCTGTTCTTTTTCTGTTGATCATCAGTTAGATTTCATGTTTAAAGTTTTTGTACAAACTCAGTCTTGTATTGCTCCTACAGCATCGGGAATCCATCCCTGTGCCTGTTCCTGCAACATAAGGCCAGTTCATAGTTTGAGTCTCAGTCATAGCTGTTATGATTTATGTTTTGGTTAAATCATGGTTGAGTTAAAAGAACTTTACATTGCCTTCCTATAGCGTAGATAGAATTCTTTTCAAGTATTTATTTCTGTTAAGTTGTGACCGAAACTAGTTCTTAGTGCACATATTGTGTGGTGCCATTCAAAGTATACGTTCCCTGGTTTGACAAGTAAATGAATGTCCATAAAGAGATATTGGTCACTTGCTAGAATGTCCAATTCCCAGGATAGGTTTTACTATGATTTTCATATCCTTTTGTGGGCGAGACCATTTTTGGCGCCATTGCCAGGGATGGTGTCAAGCTAAGAATTTGTCAGAAGTCATTTTTAGCATTAGTTTAGTTTGTTAATAAATTTTTTTCAAAATCCTTCAAATCACCATTCATTCTATTGCATGAATAGAAGAAGAGACGCATTGGGAAGGTTTCTCCCTAAAAACCTATTTGTTGAACTGCCATTTGACCCAGCCGACAAAGAACCTGAGGAAAATCCATTCGCTCTGATATTCCAGCAAGCCAATATGGCAAATAATCCACCTAATCCACCTCCTACTTTTGAGTTTCCCATTGTTCCCCAGCGAGATACTGACAATCTTAAGAATATTCCTTCTTCACTACTTCCCAAGTTCTATGGCCTAGTTATAGAGGACCCTGAAACTTTCCTGTTTGAGTTTGATATCCTCTATCACAGTTATGACTATACTTCAGATGCTCACAAAATGAAGTTGTTTCCTTCCACCTTGAAGGAAGGAGCTCTCAGATGGTTCATGAGTTTTGGAAGAGGTGTTGTTGATTGTTGGGTAGCCATGCAAACAAAATTCCTTGAGAAATATAAGGAATATTGTAAAAGTGGCAGTAAGGGAGACGATATATTCAGGATTCAGCAAAAGAAGGATGAAAGTTTGGAGGATTATATTTCAAGATTCTTGTTTTCTCTGAAAAAGAACTCAAACCATACTCTCAATGAAGACTCTCAGAAACTACTTTTTCTAAGAGGGATCAGTGATGCTTATATAGACGCTCTGGACCTGATGGGAGGAGGTGATATAACCCAACTACCTTGGGATGATATTAAGAAAATATCTCTTAATTACTCCTGAGCAAATGTGAAGAAGGGTAGAGGTCATCAAGCTATAGTGGTTAAATCTTCTTCTAGTGGAGTTTCCTGGATGGAGATCACAAATTTGCTGTCTGATTTCAAGCAGGAAATCATTAACAACATGGCTGCACAGTTGGACACTATGCAAGCTTGGAAGAAACATGACGAAGCTGAAGCAATCTTGGCCGAATTCTATCCAGATTGTAGATAGAAGAAGCGTGACTGTAGATGCAAGATGGTGGCCAACATGGAGGCTAAACAGTTGCCTACTGATTTTAAGATGATAGAAGGTGATGATGATCAAGTCTTCTTTGTTGCACAAAGGAGGCCATGGGAAAAATTAGTACCCTCTAAACTATGGGCCATAATCCCAACCTCAGTGGCATAACGCTTGGCCAAATACCCAGCAAAACTATTGGAAAACCTCACAAGGGAACTGGCAACCACCTCAGCAAAATCAGTGGTAGCCTCCACAAGGGAATTGGCAGCAGCCTAACTAATGGAGAGGAGGCCAACAATGGTCAAATCCAACTGTAGGTTTCCTGCAACAACCCCAACAACAATCCATTATGCCACCTCCTACACCTAATCAAGGTCAGAATCCAAAATCAACACAACTACCAGCTCAGGCAACACCTAATCCAAATAACCAGCAACTGTAGTAGAAAGTCTATTTTGCTGATCCTAATCATCAGCCTGCCTATGCTCTTAACCTGAATAATATTAATTTACGTTTAGGAACCATGTTGCCCACACCATCTCCTCCCATAATCTCCGAATTACCAGCTGAGGAGACTGACCAAGAAGAAGAAGATATTAATGACCAAGCCCAACCAAATCAACCAGTTCAAATTCCATCATTACCTAAGTCATCTGATAAGGTGCCCCCTCCTTTCCCACAAAGATTGGAAGGTGAAAATGTGAAGAAACAAGAGGAACCCACTTTTGATATTCTTGACTAGCTAAAGCATATATGTGTGAAAATTCCCTTGTTCCAAGAAATCAAAGAAGTACCTATCTATGGCAAGGCCATCAAAGAGGCATGTTTGAAGAAATCAGGGAGGAAAAAGAAAGACCCTCAAACTGTCCATGTAATAGGCCAACTCTCTGACTTAATGCTAGGGAAGCTTAGCATCCCAAAATATTTAGATCTAGGAAGTCCTGTTGTGGAGATAAATGTTAATGGGTTGCAAATTAAGAATGCCTTAGTAGATCTTGGTGCAACTATCAATGTCATGACAATGGACCTAGTTGTAAAACTTAATATTTTAGAAATAAGGACTACACCTACAATATTATAGCTTTTTGATAGCTCAATTGTCAAACCTAATGGGGTAGTCGAAGACCTGGTAGTCACTTTGGATTCTTGGGAATACCCCGCTGATTTCATGGTCTTATCTCCAAAAGAATCATTGGGGGGATACCCTGTTATACTAGGAAGGCCTTGGTTAGCTATTGTTGATGCTTGCATTGGTTGTAGGTTGGGTGACATGACAATATCTGATGGATATATCACAAAGAAACTTACCCTCTATTCTCCAGCACTGCCCCAACTTGAGTTTGGAGATGTTGCTTGGCCAGATTTGGGAGAAGAGGAAGAAGTGAACTCTGTGGCCAATTTAATGATGATTACCAGAGATCCTTTCATTGCATAGTAGGAAGAAGAAGATATTCTATCCAATATCTTGCTGAATAACTATGGTACTGAATACTTTCATTGTGAGAGAAATCCATGTTCCTTGCAAACTATTCTTTCTCCGTCCACATCAGCTCATTATCTTGTAGCAACTGATTGCTTGCACACCTTACTACCCCATGAGGTAGACATGCCATTTCTGTCTGAAGTATCTATGATAGACTTAACCTCCCAAATTGAGGTAGCTGCAGGAAAAACCTTGTGCATTAATAAAAACCTCACACGTGAGCAACAAGAATCTATGATCAAAATGCTTACCAGTCATAAGTCATCTTTTGCATGGGAATATAGAGATATGAAGGGCCTCGACCCAAAACTCTATACACATCGCATATATATTAACAGTGACTTCAAAAATGTCAGGCACCCTCAAAGAAGAATCAATCCATCTTTGAGAGAGATTGTTAAAGAAGAATTGCAGAAAATGTTGACAGTTGGCTTTATCTACCCAATCTTTGATAGTCAATGGGTTTCCCCATTGGTCATTGTTCCTAAGAAAGGAGGAAAATGGAGGGTAAGTGTAGATTACAGAGAACTTAACTTAGCAAGAAAGAAAGATTACTTTCCTCTTCCATTTATTGATCAAGTTTTCAATAATTTAGCTGGAAAGAAGTACTTCTCATTCTTGGATGGCTTCAGTGGATACAATCAGATCAAGATTGCTCTTGAGGATCAGGAAAATACTACTTTTACATGCCCTTGGGGAATGTTTTCCTATTCAGTTTTGCCTTTTGGTCTCTGTAATGCTCTTGCAACTTTCCAGAGGGCAGTCATAAGCATCTTCTTGGACATCTCATATGATTGCATGGAAATATACATAGATGAATTTACTGTTTATGCTAAAACATTTGAGGAAGCTCAAGCTAACTTGGAAAAAGTACTATAGAGATGTGAAGATCACAACCTATAATTCAATAGTAAAAAATACTTCATGATGATGCAAGAGGGAATAGTACTCGGTCACTATATTTCTGCTGCAAGAATTCTGGTTGATCTTGCTAAAATTGAGATAATCTCTAAGTTACCCTCTCCTACTAAGCAGAAGGAGGTACGGAGTTTTATAGGCTATGCATGATATTACAAAAGATTCATCAAGGACTTCAGCCAAATAGCAGGTCCCTTATACAATCTGTTGAAGAAAGATGCAGAGTTTTCTTGGATAGAGGAATGTGAAAAGGAATTTATTGACTTGAAAGTCGCCCTCACATAGGTACTTGTTCTGAAAGGACCTAATTGGTCACTCCCATTTCATATTCATATTGATGCCTCAAATTATGCAATTGGGGCAGTGCTAGGGAAAAAGGATGGATCAACTGAACATGCACTCTACTACATAAGCAAAAATCTGCAAGGGGCTGAATTCAACTACATTGTTACAGAAAAAGAAATGTTGGCAATCATCTACACCCTCAATAAATTCAGGCATTATATCACTGGTTATCAGATATTTGTCCACACTAATCATGTAGCAATCTGGTATCTCATGAACAAAAGCTCAATATCTAGGAGACTAGCAAGATGGTTATTGCTGATGCAAGAATTTGACATTACAATTGTGGACAAGCTAGGTAAAGCGAACGTAGTTTCTGATTTCCTTTCTAGAATTCAAAGGCAAGATGACTCTGCACTCATTGAAGACTCCTTTCCTAATGAGCACCTATTTGCAATCAAGGTCATTCATCCATGGTATGCTGATATAGCAAATTATCTGGCAACAGGAAGAACTCCTCCTCAATTCTCTCCTAAGGAAAAAAGATTATTGGTAGAGAAAAGTTTTAACTTTTCTTGGATTACAGATTGCATGTTTTATACAGGGCCAGATCACGTTATGAGGAGATGTGTACCAGAGGAGGACACTCATGATATACTACATGCCAGCCATGATGAGCCGTGTGGCAGACATTTTGCTGCTAAAAGGACAACAATGAAAATTTTAAATATTGGTTACTATTGGCCAACCTTACATAGAGATGCAGCCAAGTATACAAGGAGATGTCATAGATGCCAAAGGATGGGAAGACCAACTTGCTCTGATGAAATGCCTCTATTTCCATAAATTGTAGTTACACCATTTGACAAATGGGGACTAAATTTTGTGGGATCAATTGACCCAGCTTCCAATGGTAAGTCCTAAATTCTTGTGTGCATAGATTATGTCACAAAATAGGTAGAAGCTAAACCTATAAAACATGCTAGGGATAATAAAGTGGCTAAATTCCTATATGAGGAAATATTTACTAGGTTTGGTGTTCCTAGGGAGATAGTGACAGATCAGGGAGCACAATTTACATCTACACTTATCATAGCTTTAGTCAATTAATACAATATACGGCACAGGAAATCAACTCCTTATCACCCCTAGGCCAATGGCCAAGTTGAGGTCACCAATAGGGACATAGAGGCCATTTTGACTAAAACTATAGATTTGCATAAGAAGGACTGGGCCGCCAGGTTACCTGAAGCTATATGGGCCTACCGTACTACCTGGAAGACCGCTATAGGATTTACGCCTTTTGAAATGGTGTATGGTAAAATAGTTGTGATGCCAATAGAATTTGAACATAAGACTCTCCGAACAGCACTGGAGCTGGACATGGATTTAACAAATGCATAAAAGGACAGAATCATGTAGCTCAATGCTCTGGATGAACTCTGAAAGCATGCCCTGCATCACACTGAGATGATACAGAATCAGTGAATAAGGTGGCATGATAAATACATTAAGGAGAAGAAGTTCAAAGTAGGAGATTGGGCTCTACTTTACGACTCAAGGTATAAGGAAAGTCCAGGAAAATTACAGACCAGATGGTTGGGGTCGTATGAAATTGAGAATGTATTTGCTAATGGTACAGTTCAACTTGTTACAATTGATCATGTTCGATTCAAGCTGTTGGTTAATGGACACTGCCTCCAATTGTACCATAAACTAGTCTCAAAAGAAGAATTCATGCAACAGTTCATTCGGGATCCTGCCGCTACTCTTCCTACAGCCAAAGGCTTTAGTCTTTCTCCTGTAGCTTCACCATAATGTTGAAAAGCATGCTCATAATAAAGGTTTTATTTTTAGGAAACCCCTTTTTCTTTATTTTCACTTATCGCCACATCTCACTTCTTTATCTTCCATCCATCCATCCCATCCATCCATTCCATCCATTCATCTCGACTGCCCATGTCACCCATCCACCTCATTCATCCACATCACCCTTAATTATGATATCATTCCCAATTGTCAATTCATGCCGAAGCTGTCATCTTTCTTCACATGTATATGCATTTATCAAAGGTACGCCATATCTTTTGTTATTGCATATTTGAGTTATTTTATTCTATTCATTTACTGCTATGACTATACCAGTCATTATTACCCGATCTCCGCTTATTCTTTAGTACATGTGAGGACACATGTCATACTCTAAGTAGGGGGCGGGGTAATCCACTTTTAAAACCTGTCTTTTCGCCGCTGCCACAATTGCTCAGATAACCTTTCTTTATTATTTTTCTGGTACTTTCCAAATATGATCGCATGTCTTTTACATTGCATGTTTTTCTTGTAAATTACAATTAAAACTGTTTGTTCAAAAAGTTCATTTTTGGAAAAGAGAGAAATGTGATGGCACGATAGAGAATAAACCAGAACAGAAAGGGAAACATAGAGGAAATTTTTGAATTTTCAGCAGGGAGTTGAATTCAGCTGGGAAAAACCTATGAACATGGGTGGTCAGCTAGTGTGACATGAGCCTGTAGCTCATGAGTTATTATTGCAAAATCCTCAAACAATCTAGGCATTCAACCTTTGTGGGTGGTTAAACTACTTCTTGAGTTCAAATTCTTTTGATGAGGACGCTACTGGTGAATTTTTGAGAACCTTTTCTGAAGGGGAGGCTACTATATGGGGTCTAATAGTTGTTGTAACTGAAGATAGAACTGCTGAAGTAACCAGGCTTCCAGCCGTTGGAGAAATTTTTTTTTCGGATGCTGCCTCTGCAAGGGCTGAATTTTCAATACCCACTAATGGACCTTTGGAAGTCTCCAAACAGGGATGCAAGCGAGTATCATTGCCTCCTCCTTATTCAGAATACATTGCTTACATAATCAAGTATTTAACCTGTGAAGGCTATTTCTCTTACTTGCATTCTTACCATTTCAAATTATTAAGTCATATGAGGCATGGGTTAGTTGTAAATGTTATGAATTTCTTGTTAAATTTTTTGGAACAAACTACCCATGGAACCCAACAGGGGAAAGATAATTCTATTGCTCACCATGGCCTTATCAAATTATTGATTGAACGCTCTTTGAGAGATGTCTCACCTCTTTCTTGGCAACAATTCGTTGCCCAAGAGAGCTTGCAAATTCTAGAACCCCCTAGGGTACGTACTCCACAGCCTCAGAAAAAGAAAGAAGAAATTGTGTCTACCAGTAGAAGAATAGGGCAAGGGTCATCTGCTCCTGTAGCACCTGGTCCTACAGCTCTCACACCTGAATCCTCTGCTAGGGTATAAACTAGGTCTGCCACTAGGAGAGAGAAGGGAAAAACAAAGGCAGAAGAGTCCCCAGAATCTGACCCTCGTTCTCAGAAAAGGAAATGCCCTTCTCCTGTAGCATCTTCCCCTGTAGGTGTCTCTCCTACAACAACACCTATTGCTATTACCAGTTCACCATCATCCTCTGGCAGGGTAGAACCCTCTAGTCAGACCAGAAAGAGGAAGGCTACAAGAACACCTCCTATAGCCGCACCAGTGCCAAGAAGAGTTTCCACAAGGTAACAATGTAAGACCTCCCATGCTTCACCTCAACCAGAGGTTATTGTAATTTCAGAAGGGTTCGTAGAGTCTGAATTTGATGTTTCTCAGAATGTGTCTAAGAATGCTGCATAGAGTTTATTCGTTCCTGAAGAGGAACAAATTGAGACAAGGGAAATTGAGCATAATGAAAAAGGGGTACCAAGTCTTGATGACTTGGCTGCTGCTACTATGTAGATTTCAGAGGAAGCACAGTCTTCTCCACTACAGCAACTAGAATTCATCCTGTAGCAAGAGCAAGAACAGACCAAACAATTGGATGTGGCCAGTGAAGCTACATTTTCCCCTGCCACTTGTCAAGCCATTGTTGTTTATAAGAAGACATTTTTTATTGAGTTTCTGGAATATGTCAAAGCTAACTAGGAACCAGTTACATTGCAAACCCTGACTTTCTAGCACCTAGCCCAGACTGACATGCAACAAAGTCTATGGGAGGTAGAAAGGAAAAAACTAAAAAAGGAAATTGAAAGTCAGAACAGGAAATTCTTGAGTTACAAGGAAAAATGGATGAAATGTTAAAAGTAACTGGTCAGATTATGGAATGCATACCACCAACCAGAGTTTATGCCCTATGCCTTAAGGAACAATTCTTATGGTTCCAACTAATGAGAATTTCCAGAAATCAAGATCCTATACTTCACACTGCTAAAGAATTCTACGACGCATACTAGGCAGCCCCTAATTGGTTAAGAAATTCTCTGTCTGAATTTTATTTGCATGTCTTTTTAATTCCATTTGAAATAGAATGGAACCCTCTTCTATATATTGGCGATATCCATTTGAGATCATTTATGTCATGGGTAGCAAATGAAGCAAATTATGGCAGACAATGGGAAACATATGAGGAAGCCAAAAAGAATGAGCCTGTTCCATTGCGCCCTCAAAGTTTAGACCCCCATGCAATGTTAAAAACCTGGTTTACTCTGACATATGGCATTCACAATAATATAGCAAGGATGAAAATATTTGATCTTAGGAGGCAGGTATATGATGAATTTCAGGAACAGTCATATTCGTTTTGGAGACTGTCATACACTAGAAGTGAGAAAAGGTGGGAAAGATTAACTATTAGGCTAAGAAGGTCTGAGCCTCATAGTCCCCTAAATTTCACAGCAGCTCTTAAATGATCAAGTAGATATATATAGTTGGGACTTCAAAAGAGATTTGAACTATGGTTTTCATTGACATTCAGACCTCTTGTGCTAATGTGGCCCCTTTATCCTTGCCAGGCTACAAATCTTAATGATGATTCAGAAGCCCGTAGGTATGAAAGGTGGCAGACTTTCAGAGGATTTTATTATAGGTTTGGAGCTCCATTTCAGAGTCATGCCGCAACCACTGATTTCAGAGAATCTACCAAGAAATTTAATGCTAGAGGACTAGCATTGGGCTAAGTAGGGGGCAGAGGATGAGCCCAAAATGTGCTCATAGTTTGGATATTATGATGAACTTTTAATACCTTTACTTTTGTTATTCATGGTTGTTTAAACTCTTTTGAAAACTTTTATGGGGATATCCTGTAGCAAAACACTTTCATGTTCCTACAGCTTATTGTGTTGTCTTGTCTACATTTATTACCCCATTGACTCCCTAAATGACTGGTATATCACATGTAGTTTTTGAATGATGAAATAGATTTAAATATGTGATTAATGAACGAATATTGTGTATGTGCCATGCACCTTTTCTTTCACATATGTTACCTTGTGTTTTGTAGGTCATTGAAGAAAGTATGATCGAGTCAAGCATAGCTAATCTCGGCCTTGCAGTAAAGTCTATTTCCTGCACGACTTCGAGGAAGCTCTGGCAAAGACTCTTTGACCGAAACTGTTGGGAAGGATTTTTAATGACAGTCAATCTGGAAAGAGTGGAGCGCTATATTCTCTCTAGATTGGGTTGAATGGATAAATTCATTTATGAAGTCTGTTCCTTGATTTTGGGATACACTTTACTTCCACATCTTTCTTTGTTAGGGGTAGTTAGCTAGTTGTTCTCTTGATTTTAAATAAGTGCTCCTCCTGCGCGAGTGAGCAAGAAGAAGATGGTTAGAAGCTAGATAGAAGCATAGTGATGGGGAGATAGCAGATATCATGTAAGATTCAGTATGGTAGTAATAAAAAGTAGAATCTGTATGACACAAGACAGAGTTTGTTGCTAGTTTTCATATCAACAAAGCAATGTATACCATTCTAAGATTATGAATAAAGTTTGATGAAGTTCTAAGTTCAGCACTTGCATAATTAGTAGATGCTTGCTAAGGGGGCACACTTAGTAAGTATATGTAGCTAGTTAGTTAGCTGTTCTTTTTCTGTTGATCATCAGTTAGATTTCATGTTTAAAGTTTTTGTACAAACTCAGTCTTGTATTGCTCCTGCAACATCGAGAATCCATCCCTGTGCCCATTCCCACAGCATAAGGCCAGTTCATAGTTTGAGTCTTAGTCGTAGCTATTATGATTTCTATTTTGGTTAAATCATGGTTGAGTTAAAAGAAATTTACATTGCCTTCCTATAGCATAGATAGAATTCTTTCCAAGTATTTATTTCTGTTAAGTTGTGATCGAAACTAGTTCTTAGTGCACATATTGTGCTATGCCATTCAAAGTATACGTTCCCTGATTTGACAAGTAAATGAACGTCCATAAAGAGATATTGGTCACCTGCTGGAATGTCCAATTCCCAGGATAGGTTTTACTGTGATTTTCATATCCTTTTGTGGGCGCGACGATTAATCTCACCAAATTTTTTCTTGATTTCAATCTTGACTCCCTTGATACAACTAATTTGGCTTTTGTTTAAGCAAATTTGGAGTGTGTACTTGTGTTCGATTTTGGACAATGTTTTGATTTGGGATGACACTCAGATTTGGCATGATAAGTTGAAATTGACCATTTTTCATGTTTGGAATATTCATATGATTTACAAATGTATCCATCCCAAATTTTGTCAGATTCATGTTTCAAAAACTTGTGCTTGGTACATTCTCATTTGGCTTGTAGGGATTTGGCAGGATGACGTTGTTTGTTTGAAGGCTCATGCTTTGATTGTTCGATTGATAGACTTGTAGGTTTGGATTTAGATCTACCATCGGGAAATGTGTTCCAATATTTGATTTGGGCATACTCACACTTGTTGCGCCATTGACATTCATAAAAGGTAATGATCCCATGTACGGATTGTATAAGTGTGAGTTTTGATAATCAATCGACATTGTGAAGCTTTGAAAGTTCAATTGATTTGGATTACTCATGATGTATGGATCAAATTTGTATTCCATGTTCCTCTTGTGTTTTGACCTTGTTGCAAAATTTACCTCTAAGGTTCTTAGGATTAATGATGAGATGGAGGATGAAAGGGGTGGATGAGTGTTGAACATTTAGGACCTTTGGATCAATGCTAGAATTAGGGTTGGATTTTGATTGGTTTGATTTGGGTAATGAACTTGTAAACCCTATAATGTAAGATGTTATCTTAGGATTAACTTGTTCAAAGGATTGCTGATTTATTTAGATGTATGAGAAATGGTGCATTCCCATACTCCTAACTAAACAAGGTGATTTTGGTTTTGATGATCTACCCAAGTCTAGAATGATGTTTCCAAAGCTCTAAAGTTGTTTGGGGGATGGATTTTGATAAATTTTTGGATGGATGAAGTGTTTGATGTGATCCTAAATGAACCTAGGAAGGACTTGTTTACTAGGCCAAGATAGTGAAGAACATGCCTTTCTCTAAAAGTAAGTCAAAATCAAAAGACCAATGTTTGCATGAAAACCATATGAACAAAAGATGCCAAGCACATATGTGGGGTCCAATTGATTCAATCTTTTCTTACTGAATTCTTCTTACCACAAACACACTCTTGATTAGGTTTTCAACTGAATGTCCAATGTCCTAATTCCCTTTCACCTGACAAAGTGCATTATGCGGAAATCAAGGAAATCAAGGCAAAGGTTGCCTAAAATTGACTATAGTAGAAGCAAATTGAGATGAAATCCAAATGTTTAGAAGCCTCTAAGGATACAAATCCCAAGGGAAAGCAATAACAAGTGAATTTGTTCAAGGATATTTTCCTCTCCTAAAGGGTTTGAGATTTGATGCTTATGTTGAATGTTGGTTTTCAAATGTTTTTGATAAAAGCACTATGTTTTCAAACTGACTCACAGGCAATATAACACCCTAGCTCAATTGGTACATTTTTCTTAGTGGGGTTGCCTCATGCCCTTTGTAGAAGAGATGATTTTACATGCAACCAAGGACAAAATATAAAGGTATGTTAAGAATGAAGTCTTAACCTCTATATTTCAACCAAGATCGAACATGGCAAGTAACTTCTTGGAATCTAAGTTCCAATGCACCACTTTGATAAACTCACTCAATGGATCAATTGACCACTACAAAACAAGGGTTCTATTTCAAACTTTTCATTCGTGGAGATTGACCCATATGGCAAGAGTCCCCTTTCGGATCCATCTTGTTGGAATCAACCACGTGATACTGGTGTTTCTTCCAATACCCACATTTATATCCTAGCTGAAAAATCCTCTTGGATTTAGAGTGTTACCAGTTGAGTCATTCCCTTGGGTGAGTACTTTTTCCCCAAGGCAGGCCCTCTAGGATTAAAAAAGAAAGCAAAGACAAAATCCGTAACTCGATCAATCTTTGATAGCACAAAGAAAGAGAATATATGAAATGATGCTCTACTCACACTCGCACAAGATGTTCAATTTTAAACCCAAATCAAAGTGTTTATGGGAAATTATTTACGCAACTTAATGTCACCAAAAGCCTTTTGATTCTCAAGATCGCCGTGACGTGCGAGAGAAGTGCATACGTTTTTTGATGATATTACTTTGTGTAAATAACTACAAAACAATAAAGGCACACATTCATTTTATCCTTCAAAACAATGATTTGATTCGTTTTAAGCACCAAAGGAAATGTGAAGTTGATTTGTTCAATTTTAGCCCAAATTGAAATCTAGTAAGTGTCTAAGTTTCAATTTTAACCCTTTGCAATGAAAAATCAAAGTGTTCTTTTTAAACCAAATGAAAGTTAGTGTTCTAAAAAATGAAAAGGTAACAATTTCGTAAAAGTGTTTAAATAAACACTAAAGTGTTAAAGAACAGTTTAATCTTCTCAAGCCATCATCTTCATTTCTCCTCCTTTCGTTTTCTTTCTTCGCTTCACCTTCACTTTCCTTTGTTTGTACCTTCTTTGCTTTCCTTTGTTTGTACCTTTGTTTTCCTTGTTCCTTTCGCTCTCCTTTCACCTTCTTAGTTCTCCTTTGTTTTTCCTATAAGAGAAAAAGAAAAAGATAAGCATATGATGATCAAGTAAGTTTATTTTAAGCATTGATAGTAGAATGATTCTAAATAGAAGACAAAGCAAAGAACAACATTATCCTTTTAGCAATAGGGATTTTTGATTTCCACTTACTTAGTCTTGCATAGAATCATTTAAATATCAATCAACAAGGATATACGTAAAAGTGTAAATGGCGTGACTTTTAAAAATAAAAAATAAAAAATTGGCATTTAAAGTGATATCTATGCTTTGACTTCCTTAATGATCTATTCATTCAAATATCCAAGGATACAAATATATTATATTTGATAAATATGGATGAGTATCAAAGGCAAGTAATAAACTTGAAGGATTTCAAGAAAAACTCGTTGTCAACCAAGATTTCATTTATTAAAAGCATAAATCAAAACTTAAGGATTAAGTCTGCATTTAATGAACCAATTATTCTAAAAATCTAAGAGACACCATGATATTTATGACAAGAGCTTTTAATCCAACTACTCCTTTATGTCATTCACCACTCTTTCCAGGCAACCAGAATAAGGGGCATGATTTTCTACCACAAAGTCTCATGGACCATGTGCTAGAGGACATTCATTAACCGCCTCTCTCCCATGTAAAAAGCCTCCACCAACCGCCCTTCTTCCTGTATCAAAAGATATCTGTCAAAAGATGGTTTTGCATATAAGCATTCACTGCAGTGATTAATGATCACACTTGCAACAAAATTGAAATTCAAAATAGGCGCACTAAGTTCAAACAAGAGGGAACCTTTCAGATTTCAAGTTTCCATTCATAAATGCTAAACTACCACCTATTTCTATTTTGAATTTGACTTCTTCACTTTTGCAGCCAGATCTCACATTGCCTACGATATTATCTTGAGGCAAGGACAGGGATGAAGGCGCATAGATTAGTGGATAGAATCATTGAAAGAAACGTGAAACTTATGTGCTGTGATCAACTCCTAATGATCTCCCTGCAATATGAACTGTCCAACAAATGTAAATATCATTAATTTTGTAACAAATCTGAATGGAGTAGTCTAGAAGCATAGACAAAGTGCGTGAAATGTTTGACAGCGAGATGTGGAAGCCTAGACAAAGCGTGTGAACTATTTAACATAATGCCTCAAAGGGGTGTGATCTCACAGAGCGCAGTAATTGGGCGGTAATTACAGGATATGCAAAAGGCTTTAAATTTTTTTGAGAAAACATAATTGATAGGTGTAAAGTTGAATTCTACAACCTTCTTCAGCATTCCTTCTGCAATCACTTTGTAATAAATGAACACTTAATGGCGACAAAGTAGCTATGACATTAATTCATGGATATCAGAAATATAAGTTGATTCAAAATATCTTATCTCCACCCTGATACGCTGCATCTAATTCAAGTCTCTATGGATAAAAACAACATTTAATTATGCATCTAAGACAGTACGTAACAAGTTAATTCCACCGCTCAACCCCAATGTCAACCTGCAAACATGCCTTAATGAGTAGAGAAGTTTGAATTCCTGAAGGTCATCACAAGCCGAGTTCCATTAAACATACTGCTATTTGCATTCACGTCCTCCATTGCCAACTCTACTACCTCCATTGCAATCTTTCCAAGAGTAGAATTCTCTACAAACAGAGCATCGATATTCACAGTATCTGGTCTCCTGCTCAAAATTGCATTCTGTTCAAAATACAGTATGACTAAAGCATGCACTAGAAATAGAGTATGCACATTTTCAAGAGGACCAAAAGTGGTGTCTTAGAAGCTACAAACAAACATTTGGATATTAAATGAAATCTTTAAATTCCAAAGGTAACACAGTACTATGTAAGACCCTGATTATTTATATTGAGATGAAAAATTGAGGCTTGGTATGGGTTACCCCTGATGGGATGCATGCCCCTCTTTTTTTCTCCTGTGAAGCACTTGACTCCTATGTAGAAGACATCTATGATTTAGGTGCCTAACTTGCTCTGGTGGCTCAACCTCCACTCTTTCATCTGCTAGGCATGGTCAAAATCTTCTCCATTATCCTTAGCGACCAAAATATACACACCTAAACCTATGGAAATCAACCTTACAATCAGTGTCATGCCTTTGTAATTCTTTCAACCTATTGTGGCTTCCATTCATTCGAGGAGAACTCATTCATGCTGCAGCAAGACAAGCTAGATGACTATGTTGTTGCCATTGATGATAGTCATACAGTGAGAAGTTTCTAAAGGAGTCCTTTGGGTATGTGGGCTTGGACTGGAAGGATTATGTCAACATATATCCCAGGTATTTTCATCCTGTAGAGATTGATAATCTTAGAGGGGATTCATCCAAGACAAGGAAGCCTCTTAAATAAACTCCCAAGGTCAGTTTCAAGCAATTGGTAGCCATGATGTTGGACCATGACTTGGACTTGGGTAATAGACTGTTGCAAGTGGTTTGGCATAGAATGCGACTAGCACAAGAACCATGTGTGTTGGCAGAGACAGAGACAATCAAAAAACAACTTTCTGCAAATTGAGAAGAGGAAAATGAACAACATTTAACTTGCAGTAGAAATATTAAAACAAAACAATTATTTTATTATTATTGCTTTCAAAAAAAGAGAGCTTCCAATGCTCTTTTTTTTCATGCCATTTTTCATTCAAAAAACATAGTATATGCTTCTTTTTAATTCTTCAAAACAGAGTATCATATTTTCAATCTTACTCTTGGAATGAAAGTAACAAGCTCGAGTTTGATTCTCAAACAGAAAATAAAAATGGTGTCTTTGAAATACAGAAAAAATTGATAGCTTGCCTCGAACAATGATATCACCTAGATTAAAGACAAATAAAGATTAAACACTAAGGTTGAAGCCCTCCTTCTAGCGCCATTTTGTGGATGGTGAAATCTACATTTTGCTCAAAACAAACAACACACATTAGCATGGTTAGTTTAAAACAAAGAAAATGAGAACATCCATATGAAATGATACATCAATGCTTTCAAATACAAACAAATGACAAAAGCAAGTTAAATAAGCACATGAAAAACTTGACGTAATTCATCTCATATTGGATTGGTGCTTCTATGGAAAGAATCCCTTTCCCAATCCGTGCTTAAGTTAAGCTAAATGATATAATTCCAATGATGATGATGGAGTAAGATGGGAAAAATCAGTTCTGAAGGAGAGTGACTTTGCAAGAGATTGTGAAGATTGTGGAGTTGTGGAGGATTTGCTTGAAGAATGAAGCCTTCATTTATAGATTATTCTTGATGAGAGATTGGCCAAATGGATGAATGTGGGACAAAGATCAAGCCAATAGGAAGAGGCCACTTGTCAACTTGTGAGTGGTTGAGGAGTGTGCAAGATTTGGGAAATGTGCCCATGAGAGGGAGTTTCAAATTCAAATTTGGGCAATAAATTTTGAGAGGGGGACAAGAAAATGAGAAATAAATGCAATGTTGGAGGGACAAATCAACTTGTCATATTGAATTCAAACCTGATGGAATATTCCTCATGGATGCCATGTTGAGTGAAAATGATGATTTAAATAAATCAATAAATTGATTTATTTGTACAAGTGGGATTATCTAGAGGATGCAAGTGGTTAGGATTAGCATTTGATCATTGTTAGGTTAGCTTAGTGATGATTAGGTGAGTTTGACCTCTTTGACTTAAATATTTGATTTATTTAAATTAGAAAAGGAGAAATATGAATTTTGAGACTTAATTAAATAAATTCCTAGTTTATTTAATTAAATGGATGATGCAAGATAAAGGTTGAATGATTTATGAGAGATGAAATGTTATTATTTGATTAAACCATTGGATTGACCTGTATGCATATTTTGCGTGTCTACACATACTATCCCTAGTATTGACCAACCACAAGTTACAGTGGTGAGTGCTCCTAAGACATCATCAGCTCAGGTGCGTGCTTTCAAAATTTGGTTAAGTGTAAATTAAATACACATCATAGATCTAATTTAATTTTTTCATTTACATACACATGTGTGAATGATCTATACGAAGTTTTGTACATCTATATGGAGGGATTTGATGAGATACCCATGGTGGGCAACGTACTTGAGACATCATCGACATTTATGCATGGGCAATCTCAGGTGCGTGATCATGAGGTCATACCATTTGAGGTTGTAAAATTTACTTTAAATCTCCTATACAATTTTTATGAACCTTTTATATATATATATATATATATATATTTGAGGTTTTCACATATTGTTTGCTTTGTATGAATATGCAAGATATAGTAGATCAAGCATTTTCATCTTCTTAACTGACAGTTATGCTATCCGTTGAAGAAAATATGCCAGTTGATTCACATGACCATATGGTAATTTATGCATACTAGAAATCATTTTTACTATATTTACTCGATATTTAATTAGTTTTTTTTTTAATCTAAAAGTTTATATTTTCAATTTTAAATATGTTTAATTATATCAAAATTTCTAAATAAATTTAAATCTAATTTCAAGTTTCTTGTACTCTTTTATAGCATGATGCGGGTATATCTAGTCGACATGGAACAAAGAGGAGACTTGATATGACTGATCATCCTGAAAGTTAGATGGTTTTATATTTTATGGACTACGGATCTCTAGTTTTATTTCAATATATGTGTTGGACTTGACATATAAATTTTATGGACTATCAATTATGAGATCGTGTTATGTTCATTTTCATGATTATATGCATTCACACATATCTATATTTATATTTTATCTAATTTTCAAGTAATACATGCACTATATAAATTCTTATCTAGAATCAA
The DNA here is from genome assembly GCA_007258455.2 of Sequoia sempervirens. NCBI lineage: Eukaryota > Viridiplantae > Streptophyta > Pinopsida > Cupressales > Cupressaceae > Sequoia > Sequoia sempervirens. Next base: position 343,971,806 of record VDFB02353493.1, on the reverse strand, counting down.
ATTTCATATATATAATTTATCACATGGTTAGGTGACAAATTAAAACATTCCTTAAATAGTTTCTTAAATCATATTCATAATAAATTAAGGGCAAGTAATTTTAACTATTTTCCAATTACATAGAAAATATTTGAATCAATAAACAAAAAACTATCTCCTTGTATGTATAAAATGTATAATCTATACAATTGAACAATTAAATAAATAGAAGACATGAAACATGTATAATCTATAAAATTGGAACAAGATATTTAAAAAGTGACATCGAAACAAACATATATAATGTACATCAAGATGTTTAATACAACTATATAACATGATGAAACATATATGTGCATGTAGATACAATTAAAGCTTATCAACTTTTAGGTGAATACCAAAAATTGATATTTACATAGTCTCTTGATAAAATAGTTTTCCAGTTCAACAATCACATCGTAGACCGACTTGATGAGAACTTGCAAAAATAATTAATGTAAGTAACTACAATTTTTATGAGTCATTTAAGTAAAAAATTCATGCAAGAAAGGAACCGTATATAGTAAATTCCATACAAATTCAAATGATGTTAGCCATATGATGGATTAAGGGGACCTAAGAGGATATATAGCTTAAGGGGGCTCTTAAGAGAATTCCTTAAGGGGAGTTAAGAGGATGCATCTCATGAACCCTAGGATATGGCTTAACGGGTCCTAAGAGGATTAAGGAGATGTAAGAGGATATGACTTAAGGGTCCTTTAAGAGGACGACTTAAGGGGATGCAAGAGGGTGGATTAAGGGGAGTTGATAGAATGAGTTGAAGGGATGTAAGAGGGTGGATTAAGGGGAGTTGATAAAATGACTTCAAGTGATGTAAGAGAGTGGATTAAGGGGATGCAAGAGGGTGGATTAAGGGGAGTTGATAGAATGACTTGAAGGGATGTAAGAGGGTGGATTAAGGGGAGTTGATAGAATGACTTGAAGGGATGTAAGAGGTTGGATTAAGGGGAGTTGATATAATGACTTGAAGGGATGTAAGAGAGTGGATTAAGGGGATGAAAGAGGGTGGATTAAGGGGAGTTGATAGAATGACTTGAAGGGATGTAAGAGGGTGGATTAAAGGGGAGTTGATAGAATGGTGAAGGGATGTAAGAGGGGTGGATTAAGAGGGGAGTTGATAGAATGAGTGGAAGGGATGTAAGAGGGTGGCTTAAGGGGAGTTGATAAAATGACTTCAAGTTATGTAAGAGAGTGGATTAAGGGGATGCAAGAGCGTGGATTAAGGGGAGTTGATAGAATGACTTGAAGGGATGTAAGAGGGTGGATTAAGGGGAGTTGATAAAATGACTTGAAGGGATGTAAGAGGGTGGATTAAGGGGATTACAAGGGTGGATTAAGGGAGTTGATAGGAATGACTTGAAGGGATGTAAGAGTGGATTAAAGGGGATGGAAGAGGGTGGATTAAGGGGATGCATGTCATGAACCTTATGATATATGGCTTACTGACCCTAAGAGGGGATGGCAAGGGGAATTATGAGAGTGACTTAGGGATGCAAGATTGTGGATTAAGGAGATGTAGAGGATATGACTTAAGGGTCCTATAAAGAGGATGGCAAGAGTTGGAAGAGGGTGGATTAAGGAGTTGATAGAATGACTTGAAGGGATGCAGAGGGTGGATTAGCCCAGGAGTTGAGAGAATGAATTTAAGAAAACCCCAAGGGGTGTTGAGAGAGTGAATTAAAAGGGGATGCAAGAGTGGATGGATTAGGGTAGATATATATGAGGGATATTGATTGAGGGTCCTAAGAGGATGAATTAAGGGTGTTGAGAGAGTGACTTAAGTGGATGCAATTGGAATGATTAAGGGTAAGATATATGCTCGGATATTACTTGGATCTAAAGATCCTAAGAGGATGGATTAATGGTACATAAGAGGACATGACTTAGGGTTTTAAGAAGGGAATGGTTTAAGGGATATGGAAATCAGTATAAAGTATCAATTAAATGTATCTAGAACTATATATAGTTACCTATCTCTAGATTTGAATTCCATAGTAATATATGGTAAAATGTCTTTTTTTTTGTAAGCATCTAATTTTTGGGAGACCTGAAAAATAAAATGATTTAAAACTTTAATTAGTAAATGATTAAAGACAAATATATATATATATATATATATATATATATATATATATATATATATATATATATCAATTAAATATATATACAACTAGATATACTTACCAATATTTATTTACTCTATTGTACCATCTGTATCCTCTCTTTTTTGTAATGTATCTATGATTTTCTCATGATCATCCATTGAAAGTGTCCATAAAAAATTATTAGCATGCCTCCCTTGATATGTAACTAGTTTTATATTGGTTGCAAAAATCAAATGTGAATAATGTATAATCTTCTTGTGTCTTTCATAATCTTCAAATGTAGGAAAGCCATTATTTCTCATCAAATATTTTCAAAGCCAGGTGCCAACAACAACCACTAAAACAGTTGGATACTCAAAGTTGTCATCATTCACTCTAGTATGTACCAACTTATGTTTTCTCTCAACACATCTAGCAAACCAGTACTCTATCTGCTCTTCATTCCCTTGAGGTGCAACAACAACATACACATGTCCTGCAAAAATAATACTTATATTTAACTCACATATAAACATGCATACATACAAAATTCTTCTCAATAAATAATGTACCTTCTTGTACAAGATCCAAAATATGATCATAATCATTTGATGCGAACACTTGATTATCTTCAATTGTCGTTCCATGTTGAACATGTGTCGATGTAGGCATTAAAGCTCTTTGTTGCCATTGTTCGACCCATTCCATATTTTCACATGCTTGCCAATCACCTACAATACAAAATTGACAAAAGCATGCCAACTCCCTTGTCCATATTGTCCATGTGTTTCCATTCAAACTCTTAAAATGAATGCCATTTTGCAATTCCATTAATTGTTTCACAATCTTGTCGAGAAAAAATATCATTTTCTTCAACTAACCAAAAGAAGCATCGAATTATTGAGCTCTCACTTGTTCTTGTAGATAATTTGGTATTGCACCAATCTACAATTGCATGTGCATCTCTAACTTTTGTAGCATCCTCAAATTTTAGTTGCTCTAGAGCTCTTTTCACACATGCACCTACTCCATCGTGTTCTCCCTTACCATGACCAACTTCAAAAAACTCCATATGTGTTGGATATTATTTTCCTTATGAACTCTACATAACCAATAAAACATTCTAGCATTTTTGAGTTGACCCGTGCACTTATCTGGCCATATGAGATGTTCTAGCATTTGAATTCCTCTCTTTTAAATTTTTATAAAATATATCAAAATAATATTGTACAAACTCAGATGAATGTAATCGATTATCACTTACATAAAAATGGTACTCTCTCAAAAAAATTCTATTATCTTTTGTACTATCTTTAGCATGTCTATAAATAATGTGAACAAATATAGCTACTTGCATTGAATTATAATACTGTGATTGAATTTCTTCTTGTGGAGCAAGAGCATAATTTTCAGCAAAATAAACAACTGACAATATAGTTCCAATTGGGAATGTGTTTTTACATAAATGAAATTGATTATCAAGCCAATGAGCATTCTGAGAGTGTTGAAAATATTTAGGTACAAACTTATCTTTAAATTCAGTAATAAAAGCATGCACACTAACTTTTTCCACAATTAGCTCAACACATTTTCCAGTTTTTCTATCTTTTAAAGAATACTCAATATTTTTAATTTTTTTTACATTCACTAATTGTTTTCCAAATTAATCTGAACTAATTTCATGCATACATTCTCCTAATAATGAAAAGTTACCACATCTATCGCATTCTCCAGAAATGCATGCTTTAAAAAAAAATGAGTTTCCGTTTATAGAGGTATTACAAAACAAACTTGCTATAAAATCTTTGATTATTTTAGGTGGCATATTAATACCACAAATGTCCTGCATAATTTGGTTAGCATGCAAAGTACATCGTATATATCAAAATATATCATAATAATAATGAAATTGTACATGAGTCTTATAACAACAAGAGATTTGTTGCTTATTAATTGTAACATAAAAAGGTTTACACTTTTCGAATGATCTTTGACTTATACTAATATTCAATGGTAAGATTGAAGCATTTAATTTTTTTTTATATAATTCAGTTCGAGTCATATCTAAGAGATGCTTTGGATGAGGTTCAAAAATTTTTGGAACACACCCTTAATTTTAAGACATTTCTAATGTTAGGTGATACTCTTGTATTATCTTGCAAAAAAAATTTGATTAAAGATTTAATTTCATGT
>VDFB02353493.1:343941537-343967390 GCA_007258455.2 Sequoia sempervirens | reverse complement strand
ATGATGACCATAAACTCTGGTGAATCTCCCATCCAAGGTGATATACTCCATAATGACACGGATCACCTTTCTCCAAAGTGCCTTGATGGAGTCAATTTCGAAATAGTTGTTGGAAACTTTGACGAGATTCAATTTCTCCTTTTCTTTCTTTGGGAAATTGATTACCACCTCATCTAAAAACCTTCTGTCACAATAAAATTCCATGCCCTTAGTGGACATTCTAGTCACCTCTCCTATGATTTTCTCATCTAGTTTCACCTTTCTCCCAAAGAGGATAATTTCTCCATTATTCCAGTTCTTCTCAAAGTAGTCAGTGGCCTTAGGATCAGGCCCATGAATTTTTTCCAAGAATGGAACCAAACCCCCTCGCTCAACCTGTTTCCAGACCTTACCATTCCTCGTGTGCATTTTGTAGCTATTTGGCTCGATTCTTTTCCTGTCCCCCCCATACTTGCATGCACCTCACTGCAATCTCTACCAGTGCCAAAAACATGTTGCAAATTTATGTAGCCATTCCAATGAACCCACAAATTGTGCCACTTTTTCTTACCAGCTAAACTATTTGACACGACCCCATCAAATCTCTTGATTTTGATGTACTTAACCCTTTTCCCTATCATCATTAAAGATATTTTCTTCTTTCCCATGCATAACATCATAATCTAATAAGGCCCTGACTTCAGCTCCCAAGTCCCTAAAATTTTTCCACGTGTTCAAACCTCCCCGCTTAACCCCTTTATTTGTAAAGTAATCCACCACACTATTAGCTTCCCTGTACACGTGGGAGATTTTAACTTTTTCAAAATTATCTAAGATAGATTTAGCATCTTCAATCCAATTCTTAATAGACCAGGAGGGGGGTTCCTACCTAGGATATAGTCAATGATGTTTTTGGAGTCCCCTTCAAGCCATAAATATTTTATATTCAAATTTTTTGCTAAATTTAAAACTTGAAAATCTCCTATAGCCTCTACCACATGGTTGGTTTTAGAACCAAGGGAAATAAACACAACCACCAAAAAGTTACCATTTGAGTTCCTTAACACACCTCCACTTCCGGCCATCCCCTGATTTCCGTTCGCAGTGGCATTAAAGTTGGCTTTAGTCCAGCCATTTGGTCGAAAGGTCCAGCACATGCCCTCCTTATCTTTCTTAGCTGGCTTGGATTCCTTAGATACATCCAATTTGAGATTCCAATCCTTGGCTATCATTAGATCATAGGGAGTGCACACCAGAACCTCAAGATTAAAAGCTTTTTGGGGAATAACATTGAAATTTTCATTTATAAGCCTAATTTTCTTTTCAAAAACATTAATCTCCGACATTTCCTTATCCCTGAAAAAGTTTGTTATTACATTCTTTCCACACTCCCCAAACAACAAAGGGGAAAATAAAACCCATAATCCTCGAATGAAAGGATTTTGAGATGGGGCTTTCCATTGTGAGAAGAAATGTTTAATGGATAGGGGGAACACCCAAGAAATATTCCAGAGAGCCAAAAAATTTCCCCACATTGTACCAACAAATAGGTAGTGGAGAAACAAATGGTTTGTTGACTCCACCTCACTCTTGCAATGTTAACATCTGTTGGGGATTTGTAATCCCTTTTTGCAAAGATTATCCACTATGAGCACCTTATTTTGAAGTAGAATTCAAAAGAAAATGTTGAATTTAGGGGTCAAGTGTTTTATCCATGCTTTAGACTAGAAAGGAGGGGGGGCTTGGAAAAGTGACAGCTGAGAAATAATCGACTAAACAAAATAGTTACCTAAAGGGTTTTCCATCTAGACAAGATGATCATCCAACTCATTCTTTCCCAATCTGACAGCCATCAAGGAAGATTGAAGCAAAGCCAAATCCTAGCTAACCATACACAAATCCACCCAATCTCCTTCACTCCAATAATTTTTTACATACTCTCCAAAAGCTACTTTGCAAAACTCATCCCATCTGTTGAATCTTTCAATTTTGATTAGGGGGTCCTTAAAAAGCCATATGTCCTCCCAGAACCTGGCTAGATTACCACTTATAATTTTCCAACCAACCCTTGATTCCAAAATCTTTCTACTAGCAATCATGTCATTCCAGCAAATTGAAGCATGGGGAAGAATAGGAGAATCCAACAAGGCTTTGAGGGACACACAATTGGTCATATATTTACTTTTTAAGATATTTTTCCATTCTCCATTAGATGAAAAGGATCTCCATATTTGTTTAGCAAGAAGAGTCTTATTAATCATTCTGATTTTTTTAAGACCTAATCGTCCTAAGGATTTCAGTCTACAGACCAAATCCCATCCTATTAGAGGTATCCTCTTTTTCTCCTCCACACCAAACCAAAGTAATTTTTTTTGGATCTTCTTAATGGCCTCCACATATTTAGCAGGTATTTTGAAAACGCTTAATGCATAAACTAGGAGGTTTGGAAGAGAAGCTTTGAGGAGTTGAATTTTTCCTGCTTGACTTAAAAGAGACCCTTCTAATCCCACCAACTTCTTACTGAACCTATCAACCAATGAACACCAAAAGGATTTCAAAGGTTTAAGGCATAGAGGTAATCCAAGATAAGTAGAGGGTAAGGATTCCACTCTACAACAAAGGATTCTAGCAATCTTTATCTATCTATGCTCAGGGGTGTTAAGGAAATAAAGGGAGCTCTTCTATCTGTTGACCATCTACCTAGTTTCCTTCTCATAAATGTCCAATATTTTTTTCTCACCTGAGATTCCATCTTATTATGAACTTCTTGGGTCATTTTTTGCATTTGTTCTTGTGTGAATCCTTTATTCTTGTTCAACTTTTAGAGGAAGGATTAAATCTTATTCCTAGTTATTAATTCTTTGGATTACTTTGAATTAATAAATTGATAATCTTAGAGGAATTCATTGCAAGATAAATCTCTTATCTCATTTATATTATATTTCCACATCTATTAATGTTCAACAATAGCTTATCTTGAGCAAGATCCTCAATTTTGATTCTTGTTATTGAGGCAATAATTTTATTTACCCAATAAAGATATGGAATATTCTCCCTAATTTTTTTCTCCAAGTAATCAATTGAATGATGTTCCCAAGGATTTATGACACTTGGTCTTTTTCGAGGAGCTACTTAAAGAAAACTTGATAATTTTTTCATCTCAATTTGATTTATAGGTTGTTCCACATATCTTCCCTTTGTATTTCTTCCACTTTGATTGACCTCTAAGATGATTTAGGAACCCTAAGATAAATATTGAAATAAATTTGAAGCATAGTTTGCATTGTGAAAATAGGGTCCTCAATTTATTTATATGCTCATAGATAATGAGGATTATCTTATTTCATTGATTCTTTTATTCTAATATTTTTTATCCCTAAATTATTTATTTTTTGTAAATTTGTATCTAGGAAAAAAATTATTTCATCCTCCAATTTATCAAATTCATGCTAGAACTATGCTCATCTTATTCTCTCCCTTACTTGATTTATGAAGTGTTCTAGGTCACATTTTCTCTTCTTATAAATCCACCCTCACTCTGTAGGGCTGTAGTAAGGGATATATCAACCTTAACCCTTTATTAGTAGTAATTAAAAAAAAAAGTAAATATATTTTTGGAAGCTAGCAATGATCCCTTATTTTTCCTGAGTTGAAATGTAGTAATTTCATTTAATTTCCACATATTCTCCAAAAAGACAATACTATAAATAAAAATCATGGTAAGGATGTGTGGCTTCAATTGAGCACCATTTATTTTTATAACTATTGTGTTTGAATGGAAAAACTAATCTCCCTAATTATGGTCATTTCCAACATCATGTGTTCTTTCCTTAGGTCTTATACAGACCATCACTCTTTCTCAAAAATTTTAGGCACTCTTGTAACCCAAATTGTCTATTAATAACTAAAAAAAAATCCATCAACTATAAAGTAATATGATGTCAGATAATGAAAGTCCTTTATATGTGTTCACTTTTGAATTCATAGTAATACTCCTTCATTATCTTAGAAATTGACTTTCCTAGTAGGAATCTAGATAGGGATCCCACTACATAGAAGAATATGGAGAAGAAGGGAATATCACTTCAAGTATCTAACTCTGTTATCTCCCTTAATTTCTATCAACCTATTATGAATCCATTTTCCAATAAAAGTACAAAATCAAAATATTATTTAAATTTTTATACTTGATATTAGCTACCATCATCATTAGATGCATAAGAATTTGTGCCTTAAAAACCAAAACAATAACTTGATACAATGCAAAGTATTTTATTATGAGTTAGTCCTCAAAGATATCATAATTAAATTAATTAGCTTCATCTTGAGTAAACCTCACAAGTCTTCTATGTTTATCTCTCCTCCTATGATGAGGTAACCACATAACTCTGTAACTATGCTTATCCCTAGAATATTATTTACATAGTGAATCCAAATATATTAGAATTATTGTAGCTACATTTAGGTTAAACATTTCCTATATGAAATTGTTGGTGTGAGCCCAAGATCACCAACTATGGCAAATCACCTTCACGAGAAACGAGAGAGGCAACACAAGGTCATTTCACCAAATAGGAGTGAATAAATTTGAGATGATTTACATACTTTACAATGGTTCCTTATAAAGGAAAATTAAATGTATGATGGGTGGGAAAACTACCAACATGGGAAAAACCACTAGGGATATTAAATGCAAAATTAAGCCTAAGTAAACTTAAGTAGGTAAATGGTTAAAACCATTTACTCCAACACCCCCCTTAAGTACAACTTAGGGAAAATGAGATACAAAAATAAAGATGCAATATGGGTCCTAGCTACACAAACATGTTAGGTACCCATTTACAAAGCAAAAAGTAAATCCCTCACAACCAAAGAGAAGGAGAAAAACCCTGTAGGAAAAACCCCTCTCCAAAAGAGAGAAACGAAAAGAAAAAATGATTTATGGATGGAGGAATCAATAACACCCCCCAAGGACTACATACATCATGTATATACAATCAATGATCCCCCATTGGAAGGAAAAAATAGAGAGACTATGTAGCCCCCACACAATGTGTAATCATCTACAAGAATTGTAAGTGCTTGAAAACAAAAAATGATTCAATGTCGACAAACAACTTGTCTCCCTTTTGGAAGAAATAGAACCAAATACAAATGGAGGAATGCTTCCCAACCTAGATATGAATTGAAAGAAAAAATCATGAAAATTTATGATGATGTCTCTAGAATCTACTCATGTGTCACTAATACCTTGGAAGATGATGCCACGAACCAATCAAGAACATACCCAATCACAATAGGAGGTGAAAAATAAGGTACCACTAGAAACTTATTTTGAACATTCTCCAGAGATTGAGAGGGGGTGACAATACTTGTACCAAAAATATCAACAAATAAGGGGGAAATACCTTCAATTGTGTCTTCTAAGTTAGAAATATGAGATTATATGAATAATGAACCAATGTTTGACAAATAAAGATCCCAATTAGGAAGAAAATTAGATATTGGTTGTGATGAGTCATTGTACATGCTTAATGAATCACCTACACAAGATGAATGGTCTCGTTGAATAGAAATAATAGGAGCCTCAATCAATGAGTCTGCACAAAGAATCATTGAAGGTGAAGGTACATCAACTATCCCTGATGAAGAACAAGGAGCATCTAAAGAGCCTTCGTCATCCTCATTTGAAGATTCAAAGTATTTCAAAACTTCAAACTCTTGCATAGTAGCATGATCGTAGGGTATCCTGTCTGAAAAATCAAGAGGCACAAGACAATATGAAACATGATCATCAAGGAATACTTGAGTATCAGGATCTCTGTGTATTTCCCAAATTTTAGTCCAAAGAATATTGGGACACACAAAATGGACAATAGCATTCAAAGTGCCATCATCAGTATGCATTGTAATAACTCCTAGGACATGATCCCTTTTGCAATTCCATGTAAATTTCTTACTATCATAAGAGGCAAGGGGAACAAGATTATATAAATGTGGAAAAAAATGAATCCATATGAGATGCTTTATGATACCATCTCTCCATTGTTTATAGTTTCCCCTTTTCAACATTATCATAGCAGGATGAAATGAAAACCCCATAATCAACTATGGAAAATATCCAAGAATACAAGGACAATAACCTTCAAAAATAATTAGAAACTCCCAAATACTGCAAATGAAGCCTTCTCAAAATAATTTAGGAAGCAATAATGCAAAAAAGGGATGATAATCAAGCAACTCCAAAGAGCACATCAAAACAAATATTAAACTTTAGCAAATTAAAAGCACTACCAAATAGAAAAATATGAGAGAATTTTCTCAACCACTACAAAGGTGACATAAGTACCTTTTTCGTTGATATGTGGTTTGCAAAAAATGGCCTTCATTTAGAAAAGATATACAAAAATGAAAATAAATGGCCTATAGAGGCACTTTCAGAATATTCTAGAGCTCTCGGTCACACCACAAAATGCATAGGGGCTAAAAAAAGAGCCTCTTGAGCCAAGCGGACTCCAAATCAACAAGTCAGATAGCCAATCAGGCCTTGCCAAGTCACACACAGAGAGCTTGAAGTCACCAAAAATTGAGTCAATAACTTTGATCTAGCTAATGGCTGAGTTAGACATCCATTTACACATGCAAAAGTGATCATTTACAAGAACTCATGTTAGGAGAGATGCACTAGGATATATAAGGCATAAAAAACTCCTTTTCCTAGAAAATGTGGGACTAATGTCCAAAGTCCACACTAGAAGGAATGGTGGTCGGGTCCACCGCAGACGAAACCCTAAAAAAATATTTGATATCAAACTTTAAAATATATAAAGTATGATGCAAAATTGGATATATTGGCCAATCAAAAGCCTCTAATCTATCTGCCTCTGCACAACTCTAGAAATGTTTAGCTCCAGGAAACCAATGTGCATCAAAGTTTCCTTCTCTAACTCACAATTCCAAAGGGTTAGATCTGCAATGGATTAGCACCCTTCCAAACATCATAGCAAAAAATTAATGCCTTCAAAATTATGAATGCCTCTTCCACAGAGAATTTGAGCTTTACAATGAAAACACCGCATGAAAGGAATGACCAACTGTAGTGTAATTGCTTCCTTCCAACTAGTGAAATCATGCCCAACAACTACCAAAATGATTGAGAGCAGGAGTCAGCCTATTAGATGCAGATCAACCAAGCTAGATAGAATCACACCAACCACAAATTCATAGGCACAAAGATTAAAAATTTCCCCTATTAATGAGTCACTTTTGCAAGAAATGAGCCTCCAAATGTGAATCGTAGTCTCTCCAATTTTGAATCATTCCCAACAAAAGAAAATTAGGCCTTTCAGAGGAATCCAATCGGCCCACAAATAGGAGAAACCTACCTCCAAATTTTGAATGTAGCCTCCAAAATGAGTGAAACAACAACCTCTTTAAAATAAAATAAAATCACACCAGAGGAGAAACTGCGGCATCTCAAGAGGAAAATTACTCTGAACACAAAAATGTTCCCGTCACAAAGGAAAATGAGCCCGTTTTCAATACACCTAGGAATTCAGGCCTTCTGAGCAAAAATTCCTCTTCAATCAGAGTTTGCGCCTCAAATTTATGAAGAAATAGAAAGGAACAACATCAATTGCAACAAGCAATTCAGCTCCCTAAAGTGAAAATCAAGCCTGGAAACCTTAAATCACAACAATTCATTCGCTAACAACAAGGATTCACAAAAGAAAAATCGATGAGCATAGGAAAATAAGGCAACTTTAAAATTTAATAAATTTCAAATGTTGAAAAAAATCAAATCAATCTCAAGCACTTTGATGAAAACTCTCAGAAAGGAATTTAAGATAGGAGGCTTTGATACCATGTCGGTGTGAGCCCAAGATCACCAACTATAGCAAATCACCTTCACAAGAAACAAGAGAGGCAATACAAGGCCATTTCACCAATTTTGAGTGAATAAATTTGAGATGATTTACATACTGTACAATGGTGCCTTATAAAGTTAAATGAAATGTATGATGGGTGGGAAAACTACCCACATGGGAAAAAAACACCTGGGATATTAAATGCAAAATTAAGCCTAAGTAAACTTAAGCAGGTAAATGGTAAAAACCATTTACTCCAACAAAAATCCCTATCCACTCTTGTCAACATAGTACCCTTTTCATTCAAAATTTTTTTGTACTTTGCATCATAATTTATAGAAATGGTTCTTACCAAATCCACAATCAAAAATAAATTCTTCATCAGTAATCTACCCAAATCCAAATTACAAATGTTTGAAAAGGTTCCTATAGAGATATACTAATCTAACCAGCTTGAATCTCTTTGTTAATATTTCTAATAGAATTCTAGAAACTTGAACATGGTTGAGTTTATTTAAAGAACTGTAACCCTAATTTTTTTCCCATCTTTGGATGGTTCTTGACTCATTTCTAGTATTTTATTACAAAATTAGGGGTAATAAATTTGTAACAATTTATTAGGTTTCAATTTGTTGGTGTAGATTCTTATTTTCCTAGTGGGTTAATTTATTTTTCCTTACTACTAGGATTTTCCTTACACTTTTATTAATCTTTCTTAGGATAATATAGTGAATTTATTGAAATTAGTAACTAGGAGATAAGAGATGTGGTATCCTCCACTTTTGGTAGTTGATTCCTATTGGTTGGATTCACCACCTCTATCCTCTCATTATTTCTATATAAACTCACTACGAAGATTATAATTTTCATCTTAGAATCTCTTAATGCAATTTTTTCATCTTGAAATTGCATCTCTTAGAGTTCTAGTTTGCATTATTTATGTTTTACCAGTTTATGTAACTTTAACTTTCTCTTAAAAAGTTCCTTAGGTTATTCAATCTATTTCATATTTTTAATGTGGTATCTGAGAATTTATTTTGATAAAATTATAATTTCATATATTCCTAATTGAGGGTTTGATATTTGTATGTCATATCTTGAAAAGTTGAGTATGTTCTTCTCTTGCATCATATAATGACCTGGATAATTAGAAAACATGATAGACATACTAGATTTAAAGCTTTCCATTTGTGTATTTGTATTACAAGTTTATTTTTGAGTATTTTGGTGTAAATATAAGCTCTCTATTGAGCTTCCAAGAAATTTAGATCTAGCTTTATTTTTTCACTCAATTTTGTAATCATTTGATATAGTTGCAAATTGTGGTTTAAAACTGAAATCTGGTGAACGGATTTTTATTGGTGTATTTTCAGACCAAATGGATATTTTCATTATGCTCAAGTGGCCGAAAAGCCCCATTCTCATATATTTTTTTTCTATTTTAGATGAATTTTATTTTTCCCAACTTTTTATTTTGGTAGGGGGGTCATCACTACAGGCTAAATTCAACCATTTAGAAAAAGAACTTCACCTTTCACCATAGAGTCCATTTTTGGTAGATTAGGTATCATTAGAAAGCTAGAAATGAGAACTTCCCATCCAAAAATGTACTGAAAATAATTTTTTCCATTTTCTACCAAATATTGCAAGTAGATGGTTTTTGTTTTACAGTTTTTAAAAATTCACAACTTTTTCCCAAAATCTCCACTTTTCAAAAACAAATAGGCATTAAAAATTTATTCAAGAGAATTATAAGGCTATTTAGGGTTAATATTTCAATATTTTTTCTCAGGTTCATTTTGTGTTAGAATTTGTAATTTTGGCCATTGTGGGCCTATTGAGCATTGTAGTTTGGAAAAAGCTTTGTAAACACACTAAACTATAAAGTGCCAACCTTATAATATTTGGGGGGTGATTTTTGATACTAGTGAATAGGGTAGGGGTGTGTTTGTTTTCTTTTTTGTCTTTTGCAATAACTTGAGGATAAAATCATGGGTTTTTGTATTCACCCTTTTGTGATAATTCTAGATAAGGCCAATTATGATTCTTCGAAAAAGGAAATTGTAAGCCATATCAGATGGCTCAAAAATTTTCATTACCTTTATGGAATCATGCTTGAACCAAACAAACTTAGAAGGAAATCAATATGGGTCAAAAAAATTGATCATCTATTAGGATTGATTGACTCTCATGTTGATAATGACACTATGTGGGCTATAGTAGACATTAATTTTCCCCACACACTTGGGACTAGTATTTGGGAGATGTTTGGAGACCCTCACATTTCTCCATTCCAAGATGATCTTGCTTTAGATTGACTCATTCTAGTTGATGATGCAAGAAATATACCCTTTGATGATGGTACTTTAGAGGATCTTGTGTATTTTGCAAGTTTTTACCATTTAGATGGCATAGAGACTTCTCTTCTTCATTCTTAGGTAAGTGCACAAAGATGTGATACAAAAAGGGGGTCTTAAGATGCCACTTTTTTCTGAAATCATAAAATTCTTTTATTAATGTAGAAAATGAAGATAGTTATGCTCAAATTTTGAAGATGCAACAAGAATGGGAGTTTTAGTGCTGTAAATCTACTTTCTAAGCTACTATTTTTTTTTTAAAATCGCGAATATTAAGGGTTTCAAAAAAGGAGAGCACATAGATTGGTCCTTTTTTTACAAACAATATAGCATAGTGTCTGGTGTGCTCCCTCTAAAATGTTAACTTATTTTTAGAATTTCCAAAATCACTTTAATGATAATTTAGCTAATACCATCTAGTTTATGGAAGATATTTGAGTTACTTTTTTAACAAATATATGTTTTTTTTTACTAATTTTCAAAGTGGACACATCCTAAAAATAGAAATTTGAGTGTGGTCCCCCCTAACCTTTTTGAATACTAATAAAAAATCAATTTTATTTTTTTAATGTGTAGAATAGGATCTAGTTTCTAAAAATGTAATTTTTTTCAAAATTTGGTGAACATGGAAAAACCCATACCCAAAATACCAAATGTTGGTTTTTGACCAAAAATGGACACACTAACACAAAAAATTAAAGATGAAAACCTTAACATAATTAAAACGTGAAAAAAGTCATATGGTTAGATAGCTAAGAGAGAGCTTAACATCTTCATGATATTTTTATAAATTTGCATTGGAACACATGTAAACATGATGGAGAGTACAACCAAAAATGTGTCATTTTTTTTACCTTTTCAAAAACCACATCTTTGGCATGAAAATCTTGCCCAAGGAAAATATAAGCCAAAGGGTTGGTATTTCCCAATGAAAATCATTTGGAGAGTGCCAAATTTTGTACTTTCCAAATTTGGAACTCGCCAAAATTGGTGCTCACAAAATTTGACACTTACCAAACTTGATGCTCACCAAATAAAAATGTGTTTTTATAATGCTAGAGCCAAATTATCTCTCTTTCTCTCATTCTCCTATTATAGCGATTATTAGATTTTTCACCTTCCTTTCGATTTCCGGATTTCCTTACCTGATTTCTTATCTCGGGGATAGTTCCCTCTTCTTTCTCTCTCCCTCCATTATTGTTTCTCTCCCAATATCTCTCCATTCTCTCAATCCATACCATTCCCTCCCACCATCTCTCTCTCCCCATCTCTAGGTCTCTCCCTCCTTCCCTCTTTATCTAACTCTTGCTCCTTGTCTCATTACCCACATCTCTCCCCCTATATCTCTCTCACCTCTATATCTCCCCCTATGAATCTGACCCCTCTCTCCCCAAGTTGTAGGTATCTCATTGTATAGAAGAAAATTTTCACCCCTTATATAAATTCCCCTTTTGCATACCCTCATCTTAGAAAATCAAATCTGAAGGTGAAATTCCACATCACCCACCTGCCTTCCATCAACTTCGCACCTGTTTTGTGCATCAGTGGGGGAGTTTTCATCAAGGACATGAGAGTGATGCGTGGATGTCTGTGTGGTGCACTGCCATCCTTGAAAAATTCCTACCCCTAAGTCCACATGGATGTTACACACCTCATTGGGATCAAATTGTAATTCCTCTATGTGACCAACCGACCCAAAATGACTCCTTCTGGCATTCAAATCCATTCATTTCACACTAACTTCATCTTCTTCGCATCCTTGAGGATTCTTCATTCCATCTTTCATATCTTCTAACACTTCCAAAAATCTACACAACACCATTGAGCATTACAACAGCTTGATACTCCATCAACTTCACTTTTGTACATGTGGTGCAACCATAGAAGTAGTGAGTTTGGAGTCTTATGAGACATCCTTTCATCACCGTTGCGGTTGTGGTGACTTTTCCAAGTTTTTTGCTTGCATTCTACCTTCATTGGCCATGAGTTCCTTTTGGTGGAGGTGCTATAGCATCATTTTACTTTCACATTGTGATTTGATAAAGTAGTGTTTATCTTTTGTAGTGTTTAGTGCATTTATTTCTATCTCCTTTATCATACTCTGTACTTTGTTTCTTTTTGGTTGTCTATGGAGGTGGAAACACCGAAGTGGAAATTTGATTGAGGAAAACCCCTATACAACCCCAATGATCTTCCCCTTCTTGCTTGTGTAGGTGAATGTGTGCATGGAGCTCGTTGGCGAGCTAGTGATTTTGTGAGTTGATATTCATCACCCTAATTTTTATCTACTTACTTTATCACTTCCACATTTACCTTTCATACTATATCATTATGTTCTTTTTGTTAAAATTAATTAGCTAGGTTGCTAAGTAGGATTTTTGCATTTATTACTGTACTTTACATTTTCTGGTCATACAGATTCCAATGCACTAGATAGACACCAACACGTCATGCTATCATCCTAGACCCATGCTATTGTCTTCAGATAGACAACTATTTGAGGTAAATTTTGGACTCATAAAACTAGCTTGTCTATCCCCAATCATATTTTCAAGTCTATAGAGTGATAGAAGCACTTGAGAGTGCTCTTCATTCTTGATCCTCATTAGAAAAACATCTATTATAATGAGGTAAGCGAGGTCAGCCCTCCGCTCTCAGCTCTCCATGACCTAGAGCCTTGATGTGGTTGGTCCCTCTCTCTTACATTTTTAGTGAACCCTACGTGAACCATTTCAGTTCCATTTAGTTGTGCTAAAAGGTCATTTCCTCATGTCCTACGAGAATTGTAGGTGTGAGTGTTGTGAGAAATTTTTCCTTACAACCCAACCTACACCCCTAGCAAGCGTAGTTAGAAGGTTCAATAGGGATTGTGGAATGAAGCCTTAATTGGTCATTGTTCGACTGCAAAATATTTAGGGGATCTGTGAAGGTTTTGTTTAGTGTATGTGATGACTTCCTTTATGCATCTACCTATCCCCTTTGTGAATCCTGTTAGTAGTGCTCCTTGTATAACTTTCATCTCACAGGAGTTGCTAATAGGTTATAATAGAGATCCATCTCCTCTTTACATCCTCACATGAATCAAAAGAAATAGTGTAGCAACTATTCTCATTGAATTGATGTGTCAGGTGAATATTATAATTGAGGAGACCATGTTAATCAACTTCTTGCATAAATATTGGGATGACGCACCTAAAAGTACCATATGTACACATAACGAACTTTTCCTTCCTTCCCTTGGTAGCATCACCTTGTCAGTCCTTGTTGGACCTAAGTCAGATGTAAACTTGATTTTGATATAATCCAGGGGTCGATGCTCTTTAGAGTGAAACTCGATATCCCCTCGTTAGTTGATATGAATTTAGTTCCCTTAGTTGTGCATAAATTCCTAAATTTTATTCATGTGGGTTCAGTGCACATCATCCATCACACTTGATATAATCCACTAGTTTCACATGGTAGCTATTCCTTAGACCAATTTTAGCCTACACCTGTTGGCCTGCCCCTGCCTAAGAAAGACCTCTTGTATTGAACATATGAAAATTACAAGAAAGAGCACTTAATGCCTAGAGTGAGATAGCCTTTGTCTCCTTATGTTGTCTCACATAGGGCTTGTTTGAAGGTTGGTAGTGATGCCACCCTGGCAGATAGAAGGGAAGAAGAGAAGCACTCTCGAGGTTATTCTTCCTCCTCTTCTACTTTCTAGCTTGCTACTCCCTCTCACCCTAATACAACATCATCGGATTCTACTTCATGCTGGTGGGAGAACCCTATGGTGTCCAATTGGTGAAAGCCCATGCGACCTGCATTCAAACTTCCTACTTTTCCCACATAGCCTAGCCTTATTTGATATGGTAGGAGGGGTCCTCATGGGGAATCCTCTATGTCTTGGCCCCCACAACCTCCTACCAATTCTACTTCTAAAGCAGTGAATGGGAAGAGTCTCATTGTTGAGGCACTAGAGCCAACTCCCCCTATTGTCCCTCAACCTCCTCCTATGCTCATTTAGGAGAGTGTCCCTCTATCAAAGATGGATATGATGGACACTCCTATGGCTAAGTAGGAGCCTTTTGTCCCTTCTTAACTCCTGACCTCTAGCACCAAGAGTCATTGAAACTACCTTGCACGTGATTGCAAGTGCCGAAAAAAAGATCTAGTAGTTGAGTAGGCTACTTTACAGAGGAAAGAAGGGGAGCCGACCGCTCCTATCATAGGACCTCTTGTTGTGTCCTCCTCTCTTGTCCTCTCTACCTTGGTTCTAATTTCAGCTCTTTCTATGAGCATAAGCACCCATCACCCTAAAAAGGTGTAGTTGTTCATCACTCCTTCAGATGAGCTTCCTCTTTCGATGTCCCTTCTAGACATCCCACAATTCCCAAAACTTGTTGCCATGTCGAACACCTCGGTGGTGTCTGTTACAATTTTCTCCTCCTCCTTCATGCCTCTTCCCTCATTTGTGGGCAGTTCGCATCTTTCAATGAAGCAAAAAGTGGAGGTTGGCCCTTTTAGCAATGGGGGTTGTAAGAGGATTACGTCGTCTTCCAAGGAGGGTCCTGCACTAGCATGTGTCATCCTTGTGACGAAGCTAGTTCTAGTTTTCCCTAAGTTCGTCACTAATCCTAAGTCACTCAATGAGCCAAGCAATGAATCTTGAGTGCTACCTTCCTTTCCCATTGAGGTAACATATGGCACTCTCATAAAGTTCATGTTTAAATCTTTGGACAAGGTCCTAGCCTTGTTGGCGATTTTCACAAAATCGCTGACAATTACTCCATAAGAACCAAGTGGAGAAGACCCTGAAGAGTCTCCTTCCTTGTCCCTTTTTTTGGGAGGGTCGAAAGGTTCCCCCCTTAATATTCCACTATTGCAAGCTCGCCTACCTTCCCTATATGATGATCTAGATTTGGAAGTATACAACCTCTTGGTTGATGAGTGTTAGGGGGCGCCTCTTCTTTATTTTTTGATTAGTTGTGTGTTTGTGGTGTGTTCCCCTGTGCTTGTCTTATATGTTCCTAGATGACCCTTTCCACCCTTGTAGGTGCTTGGATACAAGAGTGATTATGTGTCGTAAAACTTTCTGTTTTTGTGGCATCATTCTTTCTTTGTTATTTGTTTCAATTTTTAGAAAATTAGGGATGATGCAAAGTGTGTGGAGAATTTAGGCTTCCCTTCCATGTTGGCCCAATATTTTATTTTAATTTTTTCTTCTCATGCATTCTTCATATGGTTTGATATAGTAGGAGGTTGATGAAACTTCATCTATATACTATTATTATACCTATATATATTTATGAGCAACTTTGACCGTGAAATATCAAGTCACCCCTATACTGTTTAGGGTTAACCATGAACCCATTACCCTTTGTAAAGATTGTGGTATTTATAGATAGAAGAAAAAATTTGTATTCCCCACAACAAAATGGAGCTGCAAAAATAATGAATAGGAAACTAATGGAGAAGGCTAGGAGAATGTTGATTGGTGCTGGCCTAGAATAAAGGTTTTGGGTTGAATCTATTGTCACTGTGTTACTTCAATAATAGGTCTTGTACATTAGCTCTTGTTGATAAGACACTTATAGAGGCATGGTCAGTTCACAATCCTTCATTAGTACATCTTAGAGTTTTTGGTTGTGAGGCATTTGCACATGTGCCAAAGGAGAAGTGAACAAATTTGGAGAACAAGGTTGTCATATGTATCTCCATCAGATATAGTTATGGTGTGAAAGGATATGGGAACCTATTGCATAAAATGTAATATATAGTAGAAGTGTTTTTCTTAGAGGAACTAAGCCTTATTTTGTTACATTGCAGCCATAACAAAGTAAATAGGAAGATGTGATTCAATTTCCTTCTACACCTGAGAAATTTGAATCGAGGCCCAAGGATAGACAAGAAGTTGAGGAGAGCTCATCTAGCTCGAGATCTTCAGAAGAGGAGGAAGAACCTCTGACTCAACTTGTTTGTAGGTCTACAAGGTATAGAAAACCACCTGAAAGGTATACAATTGATGATTGGATATGTATTTTTTCTTTGAATACTAACATGGATGAACCCAAATCTATAGAAGAGGTATTAGGTTTGAATGATGTAGAATCCTGCAAGATTAATATAGATGAAGAAATTGCATCTTTGAAAAAGAATGATACAAGGGATCTTGTACCATTTCATGAAGGACAAAAACCTATTGGTTGCAAATGGGTGTTTAAGAAAAAGATTGGTTCAGATGGAGGTATTGAGAAGTACAAAGCAGGGTTGGTTGCAAAAGGTTACTCTCAAGTTGAGGGTGTTGATTATGGTGAGATATTCTCTACTATTGCAAAAATGACATCCATTAGATTTTTGCTTGCTATTGTTGCTGCTTATGATTTAGAAGTTGAGAAAATGGATGTGAAAATTGCTTTCCTTCATGGTGACTTGGAAGAGGATATTTATATGACAAAACCAAAGCACTACGTGGTGAAAGATAAAATTAAGTTGGTTTGCAAATTGAAGAAATATTTGTATGGTTTAAAACAAAGTTCTAGAATGTGGTACCAGAAATTTGATAATATGTGTTGATTTTGGGATTTGAGCATTCTAAATCAGATCATTGTTTTTGTTATAAAACTGATGGTGAACATTTCCTATTTATTAGAAAAGGGAAAGGTATGATTTCAAAACTGAAATCCCAACTTTCTGCAAAATTTGAAATGAAAGACACATTCTTGGGATTGAAATTAGAAGACATTGAGTGAACATAAGGTTATGGATTGGAAAAAGTGAGTATGTCAATTCAATTTTAAAGAGATTTAACATGCAAGATTGTAGAACATTGTGTGTTCCCCTTTCAATTGGAACAAAGTCATCTATTTCACACTGTCCAACATCTCCATCAGAGATGGAAGATAGGAGCAGAGTGTCTTACCAAAGTGTAGTTGTAATTTTGATGTATACTATGGTCTGTACTAGACAACCATTGCCCAAGTAGTGGGATTTATTTCTAGATATATATCTAATCCTAGTAGATTTCATTGGGATGCAGTTAAAAGGGTCTTTAGATATTTGCATGGTACTTCATTTTATTCCTTGTGTTATCATAGTAATATGACTAAAGATGAAATTTCCCTTGATATTCATGGTTATGTGGATTCAGACTGAACAAGTGATATTGATAGTAGATAATCCACTAGTGCTTATATGTTTAATTTATTTGGTGGTGCAATTAGTTGGATGAGTAAGTGACAGTCTGTGGTTGCTGTTTCCACTACTGAAGTAGAGTATATGGCAGCTTCTCATGCTTGTAAAGAATCTATTTGGCTTATGCGACTGTGTTCAGATATTGGAATAAAATAAGGTGCAGTGACAATTTATTGTGATAGTTAGAGTGCAATATGTCTAGCCAAGAACCTGACATTTCATGCGAGGACTAAGAACATTGATTAACAATATCATTTCATTTAATATATGGTTGAAAATGGTAGGGTGTAGCTGGTTAAGGTAGAGAATTTGATGAATGTTGATTCTTTAACTAAGCCTATGAGCATAGAGAATTTCTAATGGTGTTCTGAGATCATGGGCCTTTTGTCCCCTAGAAATTAAGAGACAATGTTTACTCCCTCTTGTTGTCGTTGCAAGGTGTTCAATAAGTGGGAGATTTGGTTGGAAAATGTGTCTCAAACTTGCAATTATATAATGGTTATTGTGAATAGGATATAAATGAATTTATATATATATATATATATATATATATTTCCTAGTTACACTAATAGGTGTAGTATACAATGGAAACAAGGGGGAGAGTGGGATGCGTGTGAATAACTTTTTGTTAACATTTTCAGGAAACTTCTAAAATGGATGGCTTGCATTAGATGAATGATACATTGTAAATCTAGACCGTTAATTATTAGGTTTTAGATCTAATGGTGGATATTTTGTTGGCATATCTTGTCCTAGAATGTAATCCTATTTAATGAGGGCATTGTATTATGGTTGTAGTAGAGAGAGATGATGATGTATTCTAAGAGTCTGATAATAGTTGTGTTGTCTCTTGATCTCTGAGTGGTGATACTCCTATGAGAAGCTTGCTTTGCAAGTATGTTGTAATATTTTTGAATTATTGAATAATATATTGGGTGTCTTTTGGAATGTGGGGGGGTAAAATCACAAAGCCATGTCACATTTTCAGCTAGATAAATAGTTTTGAGCAAAATATTTTTGGCTAGAAATAGTTTGGTTGAATAGGTTTCTCCCAAAACCACGTGGCTTGTACATGGAACACAGGTTTTTAGCTAAATATGTTCAGCCGAATCCAAAAAATATATTATTTTCCCTTTGTCGCTTTCACATTGGTTTATTTTATTGTGTGAGGTTTCTATAGAAAGGGTTTCGATCAAAACCCTTTCTATAGAAACTGTTACTACTGAAACAGTCTATGTGGCATCCTAGTTGGTAGCCAACTCAACTTTTTTCAAATTTTTCTAAAACTTTCAAATTTAGCTAAGTATTTCTTTACTCAGAATATTTAAAAAAAAAAAAAAAACCCTTTTGTAGAGCTCGGAGTGGTAAATCCTAATATGTAATTTATTAAATATTTTGATTAGTTTTAATATATTTTATTTTTAAAATAATGCAAGTAGGTTGTTAAAATTAAAAAAAAATAGGTTGATTAGATATTAAAAAAATAGTAAAACATATTAATTTTTTTAAAAATATATATTAGGCACAAGACGAGAGAGTCTTCTTCAAAATGGTATAAATTTTTTTTAAACCTCATTAAAAAAATAGACAATAGTTGACAGCCCATGAAAACTATCAAATTTTGACATGTTTGACTTTAAAACATTGTTACAAGAAAAATATGCATCAAAATTTCATTTTTTTTCTATGCTCAAGACATTGAAGTTGCCTATTTGAAGAAAAAAAATAGGGAGAAATGAACTTTTTCACAATTTATTTCTTGATGGCCCGTGAAGTCACTTTTTTTCTGAAATTTTTAGCATTCCAATTTTTTTTCTTAAATTGATAAAAAAGTAACGAAATCTTTTTTTTTTTAAATATGAAAAAATATAGGAATAAACTTCATCAAAAGTTCTATATTTCATTAGTTTACATCATTTTGAAATTCAAAACATAAACACCAACTTTATGTGCTCAAAATTTAAAAAAAAAATTGCTATTGGTTGATTATATATAGTGGAGCTTCAAAATGAAGTTACATTTGGGATTCATAGGGTTTGATGTGTGGATTTCAGTGGAATATGGATATACAAATTTTACTGCACCTTGAACTATCGAGGATGAAAAGATGGCATATGAGAACAATGCTAAAAAAATGGATGTAATTCTTTGTGGGTTGTCAAGGTCGGTGTTGGTCAAAGTCATGCATTATAAAACATCACATGAAGTGTGGAATAAGTTGAAAAGTATGTATGGAGATGATGAGAGTTTAGCATAGACAAAGATTCAGACATATGGAAGAGAGTCTGAAAATGTGAAGTTGAATGAGGATAAGAAGACTGTGGATACATCTAAGAGAGAATGTATAGCTAGAGGTGATGAGGAAGAAGCATCTACTTTCAGATTTGAGGAGTGTGATGAAGTTGAAGATGATTACATTAGGAGATCAAGAAAAGGATCTGGAAAATATAGAGGTAAGGAACCCACTAAAAGTTTAAAGTTTGGTAGAATAAGTCCTATAGCTACTAAATGCTTTCATAATAAAAAGGATAATCCTTAGAAAGAAGAGGTCAATAAGGAGAATGAGAAGAAGGATCTGCATGCAAGTGAAGAAAAAGGGTCATCTGATGTCAGTGGTAGATCAGATGATGAACATGGAAGTTTCTTTAGGTGTGACCCATTTGGAGTGACCTCTGATGATGAGGATAAAAGGTCAGATGAAGAAGAAGAAGTGGATCTTGAAGGTAAAATCATTAATTCTCTTGATGAAATTAAAATTTTGAAGAAAGAGAATGATGAAAAAAAGTTGCATGCACAAAAATAGATAGAAGAGTTGAATAAGAGTCGTGAAGAATCTAATCAAATGGTGATCAGCTTGAAGACTGAGGTGGAAGAAGGAAGAGGAGTGATAGATGTAGTTCAGATTGAACTACAATCTAAATCAGATGAGTGCATGAAGCTAGAAGATAAGATAGTTGCTCTAAGAAGAGGTTTATAGAAAGCCAAGGAACAGATTGATAAAGGCCTGAAGTTGAAACGTAGCACTTAAATATTAGATGAATTGGTAAAATCACAAAAGCCATCCAAAATCGAAAGAAAAGATTGGCCTTGGATTTGAGAAAGGAATGATTTCCTCAACCAGTACTTCTACACTTGCTTACATGACATATTTAAAGCAGAAGAAACTGCATAGAGAAAGAAGAAGCCTACACAAGTTCTTCTAGAGAAAGTACCTCTAGAAATAGAAAACTAGATAAAGGCATTGCTGAGATGAAGAAAGAAAAATTAGAAAAGAAGCCCACTTTTGATAAGAAGAGAGTTGAATATGAAGAGATACCTACTTCAAACAAGAAGAACAATAAACATTCAACTTCTGGGTATGTGCAGGATCATGATGGGCCAAAAAGTGGCAATATGATGCGTATTTGTAGGGTATGTGGTGTGACTTTTTTTAACCCAAAATTAATGAAATGAAAAGGGTTTTAAAGGAGATTCTTATTTCCACCAATATAAATTATGCTTTATTTTAATTTAATAAATAATTATTATTCATTTTCTATTTGAATTATGACTAAAGTCCCGATTGATATTGATTGAAAAACATCTATAGCTTTCAAAGCAGTATCACATTTTTTGAATCCAAACATGCATCACATTATATGCTTCACATAATGATTAAAAAGAAAATTGAATTTCATGAAGTTTTGACCAAGTTATGATGGTCGTGACAATGAAGTTTTTTATATTTTTAAAATTTGTAATAAAAATTATAATTAATTATTTACTCGGAAAAAATTATAAAACAATATGCATCACATCTAGACATCACCTCTACTTATGTCTAAAATATTATAAAATATATTATCATTTTATTGTGGTTAGTGGTTAGACAGACACCTACTTCTTATTTTTTTCCTGAAATTTAAGTACTACTGCATTGAAATTTCAAATTTTCACTAAATAGTTAAAAAAAACCTAGTAGTTTAGAAACTACATTTAATTTGCTACAGATTCTATTCTTACATATTTTTGAAATAATATAGATAACTTATTCAAATTTTTACGTCAAGTTGCCTAACTCTGATTTTTCTAAATTTTTTGCCACTTAAGGGCCCATTTTTTCTATGATGATCCTGCACATACCCTTCTATTTTTCAAAAGAAGAAGCCCACAACAAATAAGGAGATGAAGAAATCAGTCCCAAGGAATCAAAGGAAAAGAAAAAACATTATGGGAGTTGATTCAGAAGGGTTCATAAGGATGAGATACATGAAGAACTAAAGCAACATAATACCACCTCATCCCACTCAAAGAAATACTATGACTAGGTACTCATCATGTTTTCATGGTTATTGCTATAGTTGTAATCAGTCTGGTCATAGGGCTAGAGAATGTAGAGATGTACCTAGAAGGAGAACTAAATTTATAAATAGAAATTCATTTGCTCCTGTAAGAAATATGTATGTGGTATGCTAAAGTATGACAACCTTGGTCACATAGCTAAAGACTGTAGACTAGATCTTGTAAGACCTATAGTATAGAGAATGAGGAAGAATACAAGGATACTTTCCCCAGAGTGAACAATGGTTCACATATTCATGAGAGGAAGGTTGATGTATCAAAGAATGTGCAGAAGATGGTCTAGAGAGAGAAAGAATGGCAGACAATGCCATATGGCTACTTCTTCCTTACATCACTAATTTGTAGTGATAGGGCATGAGTCTAGGGGGAGATAAATTGGTGCTTCATTTATCCCTAGAAATGAAGAAGGAGAGATCAAGTTAAGTAAAATATGTTTTACAAATTTCTAATGACTTGATGGTTACAGATTTATGGTCACATTCTTTCTCCTTGAAATGCTTGTCAAGGTGTAAGGAAATTAGTAGATGGTGGATAGTTTGCTGCAGAAATAATTGATCTCAACCATTGGAAATAGTTATTGAAGAAAAAGTGGTGTAGATGCTCTATTAAGAGAAATGCTTCTTTCCTACAAGAAGAAGAGTTATGGCTAAAAGATAATTGTTTTGTATATTTGTTTTTAAATTGGTATCAGACCATTATATATTGGCTTAGAGTAGGTTAGTTTGTACAAATCACTTGAAATGAAGCTAGTGAAGAATGGAGCAAGGTCTAAGGGGGAGCTACTAGTTGTATCAAATTAGTGTTATACTTGATACATTGTATTCCAAGATATCAATTGATACATGTATCATAAAGTGAACACATTCATAATTGGTATCAAAATGATAATAAGTATCAAGGCATGATATCTTCAATTGGTGTCAAGTATATGATATCAATAAGTACAGAGCATGAATTAGAATATCTACAATTAGTATTTGACCTAATCATATTAGAGATGGTAATGGCACTCCAATTGGAATTAGATATTGTTAATTGGTAGAGGGTGGTTGGAACATATGGTTTTTCCATTGCAGTAAAAAGGTTGAATATAACAATTGGCATGTAAGCAAAAAAAATTCTTTAGTTGGTATTAGTCAAAAGGGGGGCTAAGTCCCTTTTCCATTGTTAAGAAGAAGTGAAGGATGTAAACATATGGTGACCTGAGAGAAAGAAGAGGAGAAAGGATGAGAAAGTTCTCAAAGTAGAGCATAAGAGAGAAAGTTGTGTAGATGTTCATAAGGACGAGCGAAGGAGATGAATTGTCAAAGGGGGGGTAAGTCACTTTGTCAATTCAAAGGAGAATATTAGAGAACTATCAGACCCTTTGCATTGCTTGTCGAAGTGGGGGAATGCTTTTTGAGGGGTGATCCGTTTGCCATTTATTTCAAAGGGGGAGAGAAAGTCATGCAAATTCTTAGAGAGGAGCATTGGAGAAAGTAGAAATAGAAGGAGAAAGTAAAGATGCTAGTGGTACAAATGTTGCATTAGTTAATTAGTAACATTGAGCATTTATGTTTTTTCCATCAATGACACAAGGGGAAATTGTTGGCATATAGTTTCCATTCATGTAAAAAGGGAAAATCATGCAAGGAAGATTGCTAGCATGATGAAAGAGGATCAGAGGAGAAGTGTGTTGATCCTATGTAGGAGCACTTAATGTTTTCATTGATGTCAAGAAGGTATCAGAAAGGTGATGAGTTAAATCATGTAAGGGAGATTATTAGCATGATGACAGAGGATGAATGTGAGAGTAGTGAATCTAGTTCTAGAAGTGTGTGGTTGGTTGATGATGCTAAAGTGCACATCTTGAAAATGTTGTCATGAAGTTGTAGAGAGTCTCTCATACAAAAAAGGAGGAAACAAGCTACATATTCAATGTGGGTTTTCTGATAGCTTTCCAATTATGTGCTCTACAGGTCCTAAAAGTGAAGGATGCATTCAAGAATGCATTATTTCTGCTATGGGGTGATATTAGGGTTTATAGATGAACCCTAATGGGTTTACAATCATGGCAGCCAATATATTCTTCTATTTTGGTGTTGAGTGTTAACAGTAGGTAACTGGTCACATAAGTTACAACTTATGACATTGAATTTGTGAGGGTGATTGAATCCTCTACCTAGTGCTCAAGGTTACTCATATCCAGTGGCTCATGGAGACAGTTCAATATTTGTAGGATGCACCTTTGAGTCTCTTCAATAGTCTAATAGCTATCTCATCAATGAAACACTAGTTCATCGAAGGGAGTTATATGAGTGTCTCTTTGATGGAGCGATAAGGAGTATGGAAGCATTATCAGTGAGACTGGATAACATCGGTGAGACCTTTGGCTATATCTCTCCAACTTGGCAATGAGAAGGTAGCACTTTGAGTGGGACCCAATCATAATGACATGGCTGATAGTGATGATGAAGATCAAGTGGTGCACATGTCACATGTTCACATCCTATGGCTATCGTTGAATATCATGCATCATGAATAACTTTTGAAAATTGGTTTGTGGTTCAATGATACACAATGAATGATGATTGCTAGATCTCACACATCGCAGAAATAAAGTTGAAATTGGTTTGTAGATCAATGATACATGATGAAGACATCCAATGGTCATGATCATGATGATTAGATGATGCACAATAAAGAAGAACAGGGCCTTGATGGGACTAGTGACACATGGAATCATATCGCTCGATCACTTCACATCATTGTTGTGAGTGAAGCAGTTGGAGAGTTGAGTGATGAGCGATGATAGTGGAACATAACATCAGTAGGCTAGGTGTCAAAAGGTTATTTCATCGTTGGGTGTTATTGTATCATGTTTATACATCCTTGAGTCACGATGATTAGAGAGATATGTGATGTAAGGATGAGATTGAAATGAAGAAAATGCAATGGATAGCATTGTATCACAATGTCTTAGTTCATCATAGTTATGAGTTTAAAGTAAGTCAAGCTTCTAGCAATGTGCGATGAGTGTTGAGCAATAGTGGAGAATGACATTAGAGGAAAACACTTGGCATTAGCCCTCCAACACACGGGGATTTGGTGGACCCATTATTACAGCCAACAAGATAGTGGTGAATGATGTAGATTTATCGATAGCTAATCCAATAGTAATCATTACATTTTGGTGCATCGTGGATAGGAATGGTGATTGCAACATCACAAAAATGGATGGGATTGTTCTAAGTGTTTTGGCGATAAGAAATTGGCATGAGATGATGATAAATGGCAATATTCAAATTGAAGCTAATCGAGCGATGGTGTTTTAAAGGTGTCGAGATGAACAAAGGATTGTAGGATCTTGGCGCAAGAGAGAAGATCAACAACTAGTATTCAAACTTGAAGATCTACAATGGTTTGGTCAATCTGAATAGGGTTTCATCTGGTAACTGACATAGAGGAAGGAATTTATTGGTCTAGCTACAAAAGCAACCAAATTAAATGTAGATTTGATCTTCAAGGTAGTGAAACAGATCATAGATATGATCAAACATCAAATATGATCACATGTACATGAGAGTACATTGAATAAATAATTATATTTTAGGGTTTGATAGGAAGTGAATGAAGGAAAATTCTCTGGACACTAGATTTAATGTTGTGTAGTTTGATGAAAGATATGGCAATATGTGATAAACTCTATCAGATATCTTAATTATGAACTGGACATTGGTGTGTGTGGCTTGAGGTATAGGTAACTTGCTAGTGAATTTTGTAAGCTAAGGAAACCCTAGTAGGAGATTTGAGAAGATTTAAATGGTGGTGTGAATATCAAGGAAGAGATTGTAGATCAATGGAGTTAAGCAAAAAGAAGACAATCTGAGAATTATTGATGCAATTGTATCTATTGCGAGTGTGAGAATAGTCTACAAAGACAAAGAGTGTTGAATAGAGAGATGTATAGTCAAATATGCAGTAGAGATAGAGAGTGAAGAAAGAAGAATGTGCAGCAGACAAAGAATGCATATAAAAAAAGTAGTCTTAGACTATAATACATATATCCTCTAGGTGTTTGCATTCAAGGTTAAGAGAGTGTGTAGTGTAGCAAGATAGAGTTCAATGATTGTTCTATGTGTAAAGGAGAGTG
>VDFB02353493.1:343930030-343941437 GCA_007258455.2 Sequoia sempervirens | reverse complement strand
GACTCTCTTCCATATGTCTGAATCTTTGTCTATGCTAAACTCTCATCATCTCCATACATACTTTTCAACTTATTCCACACTTCATGTGATGTTTTATAATGCATGACTTTGACCAACACCGACCTTGACAACCCACAAAGAATTACATCCATTTTTTTAGCATTGTTCTCATATGCCATCTTTTCATCCTCGATAGTTCAAGGTGCAGTAAAATTTGTATATCCATATTCCACTGAAATCCACACATCAAACCCTATGAATCCCAAATGTAACTTCATTTTGAAGCTCCACTATATATAATCAACCAATAGCAATTTTTTTTTTAAATTTTGAGCACATAAAGTTGGTGTTTATGTTTTGAATTTCAAAATGATGTAAACTAATGAAATATAGAACTTTTGATGAAGTTTATTCCTATATTTTTTCATATTTAAAAAATAATATTTTCATTACTTTTTTTATCATCAATTTAAGAAAAAATTTGAATGCTAAAATTTCAAAAAAAAAAAGTGACTTCATTATGTACATCAAGAAATAAATTGTGAAAAATTCATTTTCTCCCTATTTTTTTCTTCAACAGTAACTTCAATGTCTTTGCATAGAAAAAGTCAAATTTTGATACATATTTTTCTTGTAATAACATTTTAAAGTCAAACATGTCAAAATTTGATAGTTTTCATGGGATGTCAACTATTGTCTAATTTTTTAGTTGAGGTTTAAAAAAAATATACCATTTTGAAGAAGACTCTCTCATCTTGTGCCTAATATATATTTAAAATTAAATTAATATGTTTTACTATTTTTTTTAATATCTAATCAACCTCTTTTTTTAATTTTAACAACCTACTTGCATTATTTTAAAAATAAAATACATTAAAACTAATCAAAATATTTAATAAATTACATATTAGGATTTACCACTCCGAGCTTCAGTACAAAAGGGTATTTTTCTTTTTTTTTTTAAATATTCTGAGTAAAGAAATACTTAGCTAAATTTGAAAGTTTTAGAAAAATTTGAAAAAAGTTGAGTTGGCTACCAACTAGGATGCCACATAGACTGTTTCAGTAGTAACAGTTTCTATAGAAAGGGTTTTGATCGAAACCCTTTCTATAGAAACCTCACACAATAAAATAAACCAATGTGAAAGCGACAAAGGGAAAATAATATATTTTTTGGATTCGGCTGAACATATTTAGCTAAAAACCTGTGTTCCATGTACAAGCCACGTGGTTTTGGGAGAAACCTATTCAACCAAACTATTTCTAGCCAAAAATATTTTGCTCAAAACTATTTATCTAGCTGAAAATGTGACATGGCTTTGTGATTTTACCCCCCCACATTCCAAAAGACACCCAATATATTATTCAATAATTCAAAAATATTACAACATACTTGCAAAGCAAGCTTCTCATAGGAGTATCACCACTCAGAGATCAAGAGACAACACAACTATTATCAGACTCTTAGAATACATCATCATCTCTCTCTACTACAACCATAATACAATGCCCTCATTAAATAGGATTACATTCTAGGACAAGATATGCCAACAAAATATCCACCATTAGATCTAAAACCTAATAATTAACGGTCTAGATTTACAATGTATCATTCATCTAATGCAAGCCATCCATTTTAGAAGTTTCCTGAAAATGTTAACAAAAAGTTATTCACACGCATCCCACTCTCCCCCTTGTTTCCATTGTATACTACACCTATTAGTGTAACTAGGAAATATATATATATATATATATATATATAAATTCATTTATATCCTATTCACAATAACCATTATATAATTGCAAGTTTGAGACACATTTTCCAACCAAATCTCCCACTTATTGAACACCTTGCAACGACAACAAGAGGGAGTAAACATTGTCTCTTAATTTCTAGGGGACAAAAGGCCCATGATCTCAGAACACCATTAGAAATTCTCTATGCTCATAGGCTTAGTTAAAGAATCAACATTCATCAAATTCTCTACCTTAACCAGCTACACCCTACCATTTTCAACCATATATTAAATGAAATGATATTGTTAATCAATGTTCTTAGTCCTCGCATGAAATGTCAGGTTCTTGGCTAGACATATTGCACTCTAACTATCACAATAAATTGTCACTGCACCTTATTTTATTCCAATATCTGAACACAGTCGCATAAGCCAAATAGATTCTTTACAAGCATGAGAAGCTGCCATATACTCTACTTCAGTAGTGGAAACAGCAACCACAGACTGTCACTTACTCATCCAACTAATTGCACCACCAAATAAATTAAACATATAAGCACTAGTGGATTATCTACTATCAATATCACTTGTTCAGTCTGAATCCACATAACCATGAATATCAAGGGAAATTTCATCTTTAGTCATATTACTATGATAACACAAGGAATAAAATGAAGTACCATGCAAATATCTAAAGACCCTTTTAACTGCATCCCAATGAAATCTACTAGGATTAGATATATATCTAGAAATAAATCCCACTACTTGGGCAATGGTTGTCTAGTACAGACCATAGTATACATCAAAATTACAACTACACTTTGGTAAGACACTCTGCTCCTATCTTCCATCTCTGATGGAGATGTTGGACAGTGTGAAATAGATGACTTTGTTCCAATTGAAAGGGGAACACACAATGTTCTACAATCTTGCATGTTAAATCTCTTTAAAATTGAATTGACATACTCACTTTTTCCAATCCATAACCTTATGTTCACTCAATGTCTTCTAATTTCAATCCCAAGAATGTGTCTTTCATTTCAAATTTTGCAGAAAGTTGGGATTTCAGTTTTGAAATCATACCTTTCCCTTTTCTAATAAATAGGAAATGTTCACCATCAGTTTTATAACAAAAACAATGATCTGATTTAGAATGCTCAAATCCCAAAATCAACACATATTATCAAATTTCTGGTACCACATTCTAGAACTTTGTTTTAAACCATACAAATATTTCTTCAATTTGCAAACCAACTTAATTTTATCTTTCACCACGTAGTGCTTTGGTTTTGTCATATAAATATCCTCTTCCAAGTCACCATGAAGGAAAGCAATTTTCACATCCATTTTCTCAACTTCTAAATCATAAGCAGCAACAATAGCAAGCAAAAATATAATGGATGTCATTTTTGCAATAGTAGAGAATATCTCACCATAATCAACACCCTCAACTTGAGAGTAACCTTTTGCAACCAACCCTGCTTTGTACTTCTCAATACCTCCATCTGAACCAATCTTTTTCTTAAACACCCATTTGCAACCAATAGGTTTTTGTCCTTCATGAAATGGTACAAGATCCCTTGTATCATTCTTTTTCAAAGATGCAATTTCTTCATCTATATTAATCTTGCAGGATTCTACATCATTCAAACCTAATACCTCTTCTATAGATTTGGGTTCATCCATGTTAGTATTCAAAGAAAAAATACATATCCAATCATCAATTGTATACCTTTCAGGTGGTTTTCTATACCTTGTAGACCTACAAACAAGTTGAGTCAGAGGTTCTTCCTCCTCTTCTGAAGATCTCGAGCTAGATGAGCTCTCCTCAACTTCTTGTCTATCCTTGGGCCTCGATTCAAATTTCTCAGGTGTAGAAGGAAATTGAATCACATCTTCCTATTTACTTTGTTATGGCTGCAATGTAACAAAATAAGGCTTAGTTCCTCTAAGAAAAACACTTCTACTATATATTACATTTTATGCAATAGGTTCCCATATCCTTTCACACCATAACTATATCTGATGGAGATACATATGACAACCTTGTTCTCCAAATTTGTTCACTTCTCCTTTGGCACATGTGCAAATGCCTCACAACCAAAAACTCTAAGATGTACTAATGAAGGATTGTGAACTGACCATGCCTCTATAAGTGTCTTATCAACAAGAGCTAATGTACAAGACCTATTATTGAAGTAACACAGTGACAATAGATTCAACCCAAAACCTTTATTCTAGGCCAGCACCAATCAACATTCTCCTAGCCTTCTCCATTAGTTTCCTATTCATTATTTTTGCAGCTCCATTTTGTTGTGGGGAATACAAATTTTTTCTTCTATCTATAAATACCACAATCTTTACAAAGGGTAATGGGTTCATGGTTAACCCTAAACAGTATAGGGGTGACTTGATATTTCACGGTCAAAGTTGCTCATAAATATATATAGGTATAATAATAGTATATAGATGAAGTTTCATCAACCTCCTACTATATCAAACCATATGAAGAATGCATGAGAAGAAAAAATTAAAATAAAATATTGGGCCAACATGGAAGGGAAGCCTAAATTCTCCACACACTTTGCATCATCCCTAATTTTCTAAAAATTGAAACAAATAACAAAGAAAGAATGATGCCACAAAAACAGAAAGTTTTACGACACATAATCACTCTTGTATCCAAGCACCTACAAGGGTGGAAAGGGTCATCTAGGAACATATAAGACAAGCACAGGGGAACACACCACAAACACACAACTAATCAAAAAATAAAGAAGAGGCGCCCCCTAACACTCATCAACCAAGAGGTTGTATACTTCCAAATCTAGATCATCATATAGGGAAGGTAGGCGAGCTTGCAATAGTGGAATATTAAGGGGGGAACCTTTCGACCCTCCCAAAAAAAGGGACAAGGAAGGAGACTCTTCAGGGTCTTCTCCACTTGGTTCTTATGGAGTAATTGTCAGCGATTTTGTGAAAATCGCCAACAAGGCTAGGACCTTGTCCAAAGATTTAAACATGAACTTTATGAGAGTGCCATATGTTACCTCAATGGGAAAGGAAGGTAGCACTCAAGATTCATTGCTTGGCTCATTGAGTGACTTAGGATTAGTGACGAACTTAGGGAAAACTAGAACTAGCTTCGTCACAAGGATGACACATGCTAGTGCAGGACCCTCCTTGGAAGACGACGTAATCCTCTTACAACCCCCATTGCTAAAAGGGCCAACCTCCACTTTTTGCTTCATTGAAAGATGCGAACTGCCCACAAATGAGGGAAGAGGCATGAAGGAGGAGGAGAAAATTGTAACAGACACCACCGAGGTGTTCGACATGGCAACAAGTTTTGGGAATTGTGGGATGTCTAGAAGGGACATCGAAAGAGGAAGCTCATCTGAAGGAGTGATGAACAACTACACCTTTTTAGGGTGATGGGTGCTTATGCTCATAGAAAGAGCTGAAATTAGAACCAAGGTAGAGAGGACAAGAGAGGAGGACACAACAAGAGGTCCTATGATAGGAGCGGTCGGCTCCCCTTCTTTCCTCTGTAAAGTAGCCTACTCAACTACTAGATCTTTTTTTCGGCACTTGCAATCACGTGCAAGGTAGTTTCAATGACTCTTGGTGCTAGAGGTCAGGAGTTAAGAAGGGACAAAAGGCTCCTACTTAGCCATAGGAGTGTCCATCATATCCATCTTTGATAGAGGGACACTCTCCTAAATGAGCATAGGAGGAGGTTGAGGGACAATAGGGGGAGTTGGCTCTAGTGCCTCAACAATGAGACTCTTCCCATTCACTGCTTTAGAAGTAGAATTGGTAGGAGGTTGTGGGGGCCAAGACATAGAGGATTCCCCATGAGGACCCCTCCTACCATATCAAATAAGGCTAGGCTATGTGGGAAAAGTAGGAAGTTTGAATGCAGGTCGCATGGGCTTTCACCAATTGGACACCATAGGGTTCTCCCACCAGCATGAAGTAGAATCCGATGATG
This sequence comes from Sequoia sempervirens, assembly GCA_007258455.2. NCBI lineage: Eukaryota > Viridiplantae > Streptophyta > Pinopsida > Cupressales > Cupressaceae > Sequoia > Sequoia sempervirens. The sequence continues at coordinate 343,935,707 of VDFB02353493.1, read as the reverse complement.
TTGTATTAGGGTGAGAGGGAGTAGCAAGCTAGAAAGTAGAAGAGGAGGAAGAATAACCTCGAGAGTGCTTCTCTTCTTCCCTTCTATCTGCCAGGGTGGCATCACTACCAACCTTCAAACAAGCCCTATGTGAGACAACATAAGGAGACAAAGGCTATCTCACTCTAGGCATTAAGTGCTCTTTCTTGTAATTTTCATATGTTCAATACAAGAGGTCTTTCTTAGGCAGGGGCAGGCCAACAGGTGTAGGCTAAAATTGGTCTAAGGAATAGCTACCATGTGAAACTAGTGGATTATATCAAGTGTGATGGATGATGTGCACTGAACCCACATGAATAAAATTTAGGAATTTATGCACAACTAAGGGAACTAAATTCATATCAACTAACGAGGGGATATCGAGTTTCACTCTAAAGAGCATCGACCCCTGGATTATATCAAAATCAAGTTTACATCTGACTTAGGTCCAACAAGGACTGACAAGGTGATGCTACCAAGGGAAGGAAGGAAAAGTTCGTTATGTGTACATATGGTACTTTTAGGTGCGTCATCCCAATATTTATGCAAGAAGTTGATTAACATGGTCTCCTCAATTATAATATTCACCTGACACATCAATTCAATGAGAATAGTTGCTACACTATTTCTTTTGATTCATGTGAGGATGTAAAGAGGAGATGGATCTCTATTATAACCTATTAGCAACTCCTGTGAGATGAAAGTTATACAAGGAGCACTACTAACAGGATTCACAAAGGGGATAGGTAGATGCATAAAGGAAGTCATCACATACACTAAACAAAACCTTCACAGATCCCCTAAATATTTTGCAGTCGAACAATGACCAATTAAGGCTTCATTCCACAATCCCTATTGAACCTTCTAACTACGCTTGCTAGGGGTGTAGGTTGGGTTGTAAGGAAAAATTTCTCACAACACTCACACCTACAATTCTCGTAGGACATGAGGAAATGACCTTTTAGCACAACTAAATGGAACTGAAATGGTTCACGTAGGGTTCACTAAAAATGTAAGAGAGAGGGACCAACCACATCAAGGCTCTAGGTCATGGAGAGCTGAGAGCGGAGGGCTGACCTCGCTTACCTCATTATAATAGATGTTTTTCTAATGAGGATCAAGAATGAAGAGCACTCTCAAGTGCTTCTATCACTCTATAGACTTGAAAATATGATTGGGGATAGACAAGCTAGTTTTATGAGTCCAAAATTTACCTCAAATAGTTGTCTATCTGAAGACAATAGCATGGGTCTAGGATGATAGCATGACGTGTTGGTGTCTATCTAGTGCATTGGAATCTGTATGACCAGAAAATGTAAAGTACAGTAATAAATGCAAAAATCCTACTTAGCAACCTAGCTAATTAATTTTAACAAAAAGAACATAATGATATAGTATGAAAGGTAAATGTGGAAGTGATAAAGTAAGTAGATAAAAATTAGGGTGATGAATATCAACTCACAAAATCACTAGCTCGCCAACGAGCTCCATGCACACATTCACCTACACAAGCAAGAAGGGGAAGATCATTGGGGTTGTATAGGGGTTTTCCTCAATCAAATTTCCACTTCGGTGTTTCCACCTCCATAGACAACCAAAAAGAAACAAAGTACAGAGTATGATAAAGGAGATAGAAATAAATGCACTAAACACTACAAAAGATAAACACTACTTTATCAAATCACAATGTGAAAGTAAAATGATGCTATAGCACCTCCACCAAAAGGAACTCATGGCCAATGAAGGTAGAATGCAAGCAAAAAACTTGGAAAAGTCACCACAACCGCAACGGTGATGAAAGGATGTCTCATAAGACTCCAAACTCACTACTTCTATGGTTGCACCACATGTACAAAAGTGAAGTTGATGGAGTATCAAGCTGTTGTAATGCTCAATGGTGTTGTGTAGATTTTTGGAAGTGTTAGAAGATATGAAAGATGGAATGAAGAATCCTCAAGGATGCGAAGAAGATGAAGTTAGTGTGAAATGAATGGATTTGAATGCCAGAAGGAGTCATTTTGGGTCGGTTGGTCACATAGAGGAATTACAATTTGATCCCAATGAGGTGTGTAACATCCATGTGGACTTAGGGGTAGGAATTTTTCAAGGATGGCAGTGCACCACACAGACATCCACGCATCACTCTCATGTCCTTGATGAAAACTCCCCCACTGATGCACAAAACAGGTGCGAAGTTGATGGAAGGCAGGTGGGTGATGTGGAATTTCACCTTCAGATTTGATTTTCTAAGATGAGGGTATGCAAAAGGGGAATTTATATAAGGGGTGAAAATTTTCTTCTATACAATGAGATACCTACAACTTGGGGAGAGAGGGGTCAGATTCATAGGGGGAGATATAGAGGTGAGAGAGATATAGGGGGAGAGATGTGGGTAATGAGACAAGGAGCAAGAGTTAGATAAAGAGGGAAGGAGGGAGAGACCTAGAGATGGGGAGAGAGAGATGGTGGGAGGGAATGGTATGGATTGAGAGAATGGAGAGATATTGGGAGAGAAACAATAATGGAGGGAGAGAGAAAGAAGACAAAGGTAGGGAGTTAGGGATAAAGATGAGGGTAAGGAGGGAAGGAATGGTAGAGAGGGAGAGAGGGTTGGAGAAACCTAAAGAGGGGAGAGAGAGGTGAGAGAGAGAAGAGAGGGAGAGAGAAAGGGAAGTATCTATAGAGAGGGAAGGAGTTAGAGAGGGAGAAAAAGATAAAACCTGAACTATCTATCATCAATCATAAACCCTAAAATCTAATACATAATAAAAGTAGGAGAGAGAGAGAAAGAGAGATAATTTGGCTCTAGCATTATAAAAACACATTTTCATTTGGTGAGCATCAAGTTTGGCAAGTGTAAAATTTTTTGAGCACCAATTTTGGCGAGTGCCAAATTTGGCACTCTCCAAATGATTTTCATTGGGAAATACCAACCCTTTGGCTTATATTTTCCTTGGGCAAGAATTTCATGCCAAAGATGTGGTTTTTTGAAAAGGTACAAAAAATGACACATTTTTGGTTGTACTCTCCATCATGTTTACATGTGTTCCAATGCAAATTTATAAAAATATCATGATGATGTTAAGCTCTCTCTTAGCTATCTAACCATATGATTTTTTTCACGTTTTAATTATGTTAAGGTTTTCATCTTTAATTTTTTGTGTTAGTGTGTCCACTTTTGGTGAAAAACCAACATTTGGTATTTTGGGTATAAGTTTTTCCACATTCACCAAATTTTGAAAAAAAAAACATTTTTAGAAACTAGATCCTATTCTACACATTAAAAAAAAAAAATTGTTTTTTTATTAGTATTCAGAAAGGTTACGGGGGGGCCACACTAAAATTTCTATTTTTAGGATGTGACCACTTTGAAAATTAGTAAAAAAACATATATTTGTTAAAAAAGTAGCTCAAATATCTTCCATAAACTAGATGGTATTAGCTAAATTATCAGTAAAGTGATTTTGGAAATTCTAAAAATAAGTTAACATTTTAGAGGGAGCACACTAGACACTATGCTATATTTTTTGTCAAAAATGGACCAATCTATGTGCTTTCCTTTTTTGAAACCCTTAATCTTCACCATTTAAAAAAAAAAATAGTAGCTTAGAAAGTAGATTTGCAACACTAAAACTCTCATTCTTGTTGCATCTTCAAATTTTGAGCATAACTATCTTCATTTTCTACATTAATAAAAGAATTTTATGATTTCAGAAAAAAGTGGCATCTTAAGACCCCCTTTTTGTATATCTTTGTGCACTTACCTAAGAAGGAAGAAGATAAGTCTCTATGTCATCTAAATGTTAAAGACTTGCAAAATACATAAGATCCTCTAAAGTACCATCATCAAAGGGTATATTTTTTGCATCATCAACTAGAATGAGTCAATCTAAAGCAAGATCATCTTGGAATGGAAAGTATGAGGGGTCTCAAACATCTCCCAAATACACTATTCCAAAGTGTGTGGGAAAATTAATGTCTACTATAAGCCCACATATTATGTAATTATCAACATAAGAGTCAATCAATCCTAATAGATGATCAATTTTTTTGACCCATATTGATTTCCTTCTAAGTTTGTTTGGTTCAAGCATGATTCCATAAAGGTAATGAAATTTTTTGAGCCATTTGATATGGATTACAATTTCCTTTTTCCAAGACTCATAATTGGCCTTATCTAGAATTATCACAAAAGGGTGAATACAAAAACCCATGATTTTATCCTCAAGTTATTGCAAAAGGCAAAAAAGAACACAAACACACCCCTACCCTATTCACTAGTATCAAAAATCACCCCCCAAATATTATAAGGTTGGCACTTTATAGTTTAGTGTGTTTAAAAAGCTTTTTCTAAGCTACAATGCTCAATAGGCCCACAATGGCCAAAATTACAAATTCTGACACAAAATGAACCTGAGAAAAAATATTGAAATATTAACCCTAAATAGCTTTATAATTCTCTTGAATAACTTTCTAATGCCTATTTGTTTATGAAAAGTGGAGATTTTGGGAAAAAGTTATGAATTTTTAGAAAATGTGAAACAAAAAACTTCTACTTGCAATATTTGGTAGAAAATGGGAAAAATTAGTTTCAAAACATTTTTGGATGGGAAGTTCTGATTTCTAGCTTTCTAATGATACCTCATTTTCCAAAAATGGACTCTATGGTGAAAGGTTAAGTTCTTTTTCTAAATGGTTGAATTTAGACTGTAGTGATGACCCCCCTAGAAAAATAAAAAATTGGGAAAAATAAAATTCATCTAAAATAGAAAAAAAAAATAGGAATGGGGCTTTTCGGCCCATGGGCATAATGAAAATATCCATTTGTTCTGAAAATATACCAATAAAATTCATTCACCAAATTTTAGCTTTAAACTGGTTTGCAATATATCAAGTGATTACCAAATTGGTGAAAAAATAAAACCAGATCTAAATATCTTTGGAAATGTGGAAGCATATTTACACCAAAATACTCAAAATAAACTTGTAATACCAAATACTGGAAATGGAAAACTTTAAATCTAGTATATATATCAGAACACAATTATCCGGGTCATTATATGATGCAAGAGAAGAATATGCTTAGCTTTTTCCAAGATATCACATAAAATCTCAAACCCTCAATTAGGAATATATGAAATTATAATTTTATCAAAATAAAATCTCATATACCACATTAAAATCTAGAAATAGATTGAATAACCTAAGGAACTTTTTAAGAGAAAATCGAAGTTACATAAACTGGAAAAACATAAATAATGCAAACTAGAACTCCAAAAGATTATGCAATTTCAAGATGATAGCATTGCATTAAGAGCTTCCAAGATGAAAAATACAAGCTAGGTAGTGAGTTTATATAGAAATAAGGAGAGGATGGAGGTGACAAATCAACCAATAGGAATCAACTACCAAAAGTGGGAGGATACCCACATCTCTTATATCCTGGTTATTAAATTCAGCCAAGAATCACTATATTATCCTAAGAAAGCTTAATAAAGTGTAAGGAAAAACCTAGGACTAAGGGAAAATAAATTAACCCACTAGGAAAATAAGAATCTACACCAACAAATTGAAACCTAATAAATTGTTACAAATTTATTACCCCTAATTTTGTAATAAAATACTAGAAATGAGTCAAGAACCATCCAAAGATGGGAAA
>VDFB02353493.1:343898882-343929913 GCA_007258455.2 Sequoia sempervirens | reverse complement strand
GGCTGATTGTAAAACATCTATAACTTTCAAACGGTATCATATTTTTTGAATCCAAAATATGTGTCACATTCTATGTTTCATATACTATAGGATTAAAAAAAATAAAATTGAATTTTATGAGGTTTTAACCAAGTTATTTTGGTCAGACATATGAGTTTTTATATTTTTTAAAAGTTGTAATAAAAAATTCATAATTAATTATTTACTTGGAAAAAAATTACAAAAAAATATGCGTTACATCTAGACATGAGTCCTCTACTTATACCTAAAATCTCATAAAAAAATATTATCATTTTATTATGGTTAGGGTGGTCAGATAGACACCTACTTCTTATTTTTTTCCTGAAATTTAAGTAATACTGCATTGAAATTTCAAATTTTCACCAAATAGATTTTGTTTTAAAAAAAATAAACCTAGTAGTTTAGAAACTGCATTGAATTTCCCACAGATTCTATTCGTACATGTTTTTGAAATAATATAAATAATTTATTCAAATTTTTACGTCAAGTTGCCTAACTCTAATTTTTTTGAATTTTCATTGCTACTTAAGGGCCTGTTTGGCCCATCATGATCCTGCACATACCCAGATGATCAATTTTTTTGACCCATATTGATTTCCTTCTAAGTTTGTTTGGTTCAAGCATGATTCCATAAAGGTAATGAAATTTTTTGAGCCATTTGATATGGATTACAATTTCCTTTTTCCAAGACTCATAATTGGCCTTATCTAGAATTATCACAAAAGGGTGAATACAAAAACCCATGATTTTATCCTCAAGTTATTGCAAAAGGCAAAAAAGAACACAAACACACCCCTACCCTATTCACTAGTATCAAAAATCACCCCCCAAATATTATAAGGTTGGCACTTTATAGTTTAGTGTGTTTAAAAAGCTTTTTCTAAGCTACAATGCTCAATAGGCCCACAATGGCCAAAATTACAAATTCTGACACAAAATGAACCTGAGAAAAAATATTGAAATATTAACCCTAAATAGCTTTATAATTCTCTTGAATAACTTTCTAATGCCTATTTGTTTATGAAAAGTGGAGATTTTGGGAAAAAGTTATGAATTTTTAGAAAATGTGAAACAAAAAACTTCTACTTGCAATATTTGGTAGAAAATGGGAAAAATTAGTTTCAAAACATTTTTGGATGGGAAGTTCTGATTTCTAGCTTTCTAATGATACCTCATTTTCCAAAAATGGACTCTATGGTGAAAGGTTAAGTTCTTTTTCTAAATGGTTGAATTTAGACTGTAGTGATGACCCCCCTAGAAAAATAAAAAATTGGGAAAAATAAAATTCATCTAAAATAGAAAAAAATTATATGAGAATGTGGCTTTTCGGCCACTTGAGCATAATGAAAATATCCATTTGGTCTGAAAATACACCAATAAAAATCCATTCACTAGATTTCAGTTTTAAACCCCAATTTACAACTATATCAAATGATTACCAAATTGAGTGAAAAAATAAAGCTAGATCTAAATTTCTTGTAAGCTCAATTGATGTTGTTCCTTTCTATTTCTTCATAAATCTCAGGTGAAAACTTTTATTGAAGGGGCATTTTTGCTCAGAAGGCCTGAATTCCTAGGTGTATTGAAGAGGAGCTCATTTTCCTTTGTGATGGGCACATTTTTGTGTTTAGAGTGTGATTCTCCTCTTGAGATGCCGCAAATTTTTCCTCTAGCGTGATTTTTTCTATTTTAAAGAGGTTGTTGTTTCACTCATTTTGGAGAATACATTCAAAATATGGAGGTAGGTTTCTCCTATTTGTGAGCTGATTGGATTCCTCTGAAAGGCCTACTTTTCTTTTGCTAGGAATGATTCAAAATTGGAGAGACTATGATTCACATTTGGAGGCTAATTTCTTCCAAAAGTGACTCATTAATAGGGGAATTTTTTAATCTCTATGGCTATGAATTCGTGGTTGGTGTGATTCTATCTAGCTTGGTTGATCCACATATCATAGGCCGACTCCTGCTCTCAATCATTTTGATAGTTGTTGGGCATGATTTCACTGGTTGGAAGGAAGCAATTACACTACAGTTGGTCATTCCTTTCATGCGGTGTTTTCATTGTAGAGCTTGAATTCTCTATTGAAGAGGCATACACAATTTTGAAGGCATTCATTTTTTGCTATGATTTTTGGAAGGGTGCTAATCCATTGCAGATCTAACCCTTTGGAATTGTGAGTTAGAGAAGGAAACTTTGATGCACATTGGTTTCCTGGAGCTAAACATTCCTAGAGTTGTGCAGAGGCAGATAGATTAGAGGCTTTTGATTGGCCAATATATCCAATTTTGCATCAGACACTATATATTTTAAAGTTTGATATCAAATATTTTTTTAGGGTTTTGTCTGTGGTGGAACCAACCACCATTCCTTCTACTGTGGAATTTGGACATTAGTCCCACATTTGCTATGAAAAGGAGTTTTTTATGCCTTATATATCCTAGTGCATCTCTCCTAAAATGAGTGCTTGTAAAGGATCACTTTTGCACATGTAAATGGATGTCTAACTCAGCCATTAGCTAGATCAAAGTTATTGACTCGATTTTTCGTGACTTCAAGCTCTCCATGTGTGACTTGGCAAGGCCGGATTGGCTATCTGACTTGTTGATTTGGGGTCCACTTGGCTCAAGAGGCTCTTTTTTCAGCCCCTATGCATTTTTTGGTGTGACCAAGAGCTCTAGAAGATTCTGAAAGTGCCCCTATCGGCCATTTCTTTTCATTTTGGTATATCTTTTTGAAATGAAGGCCATTTTTTGCAAACCACATATCAACGAAAAAGGTAGTTACGTCACCTTTGTAGTGGTTGAGAAAATTCTCTCATATTTTTCTATTTGGTAGTGCTTTTAATTTGTTGAAGTTTAATATTGGTGTTGATGTTCTCTTTGGAGTTGCTTGATTATCATCCCTTTTTTGCATTATTGCTTCCTAAATTATTTTGAGAAGGCTTCATTTGCAGTATTTGGGAGTTTCTAATTGTTGTTGAAGGTTATTGTCCTTCTATTCTTGGAGATTTTCCATAGTTGATTATGGGGTTTTCATTTCATCCTGCTAAGATTATGTTGAAAACGGGAAACTATAAACAATGGAGAGATGGTATCATAAAACATCTCATATGGATTCATTTTTTTCCACATTTATATAATATTGTTCCCCCTCCCTCTTATGATAGTAAGAAATTTACATGGAATTGCAAAAGGGATCATGTCCTAGGAGTTATTACAATGCATATTGATGATGCCACTTTGAATGCTATTGTCCATTTTGTGTGTCCTCATATTCTTTGGACTAAAATCTGGGAAATACATAGAGATCCTGATACTCAAGTATTCCTTGATCATCATGTTTCATATTGTCTTGTGCCTCTTTATTTTTTAGATGGGATACCCTATGATCATGCTACTATGCAAGAGTTTGAAGTTTTGAAATACTTTGAATCTTCAAATGAGGATGACGAAGGCTCTTTAGATGGTCCTTCTTCTTCATCAAGGATAGTTGATGTAACTTCACCTTCAATGATTCTTTGTGCAAACTCATTGATTGAGGCTCCTATCATTTCTATTCAATGGGACCATTCATCTTGTGTAGGTGATTCATTGGGATCTTTATTTGTCAGACATTGGTTCATTATTCATATAATCTCATATTTCTAACTTGGAAGACACAATTGAGGGTATTTCCCTCTTATTTGTTGATATTTTTGGTAAAACTATTGTCACCCTCTCTCAATCTCTGGAGAATGTTCAAAATAAGTTTCTAGTGGTACCTTATTTGTCACCTCCTATTGTGATTGGGTATGTTCTTGATTGGTTCATGGCATCATCTTCCAAGGTATTGGTGACACATGAGCAGATTCTAGAGAGACATCATCATACATTTTCATGATTCTTTCTTGCAATTCATATCTAGAGTGGGAAGCATTCCTCCATTTGTATTTGGTTCCATTCTTCCAAAAGGGAGATAAGTTGTTTTTCGACATTGGATCATGTTTTGTTTTCAAGCACTTACAATTCTTCTAGATGATTACACATTGTGTGGGGGCTACATAGTATCTCTATTTTTTCCTTCCAATGGGGGGAACATTGATTGTATATACATGATGTATGTAGTCCTTGGGGGTGTGATTGATTCCTCCATCCATAAATCATTTTTTCTTTTCTTTTCTCTCTTTTAGAGAGGGGTTTTTCCTACAGGTTTTTCTCCTCTTTGATTGTGAGGGATTTACTTTTTGCATTGTAAATGGGTACCTAACATGTTTGTGTAGCTAGGACCCATATTGCATCTTTATTTTTGTATCTCATTTTCCCTAAGTTGTACTTAAGGGGGGTGTTGGAGTAAATGGTTTGTACCATTTACCTACTTAAGTTTACTTAGGCTTAATTTTTCATTTAATCTCCCTGGTGGTTTTTCCCATGTTGGTAGTTTTCCCACCCATCATACATTTCATTTTCCTTTATAAGGAACCATTGTATAGTATGTAAATCATCTCAAATTTATTCACTCATATTTGGTGAAATGACCTTGCGTTGCCTCTCTCGTTTCTTATGAAGGTGATTTGCTATAGTTGGTGATCTTGGGCTCACACCAACAATTTCATATAGGAAATGTTTAACCTAAATGTAGCTACAATAATTATAATATATTTGGATTCAGTATGTAAATAATATTTAGGGATAAGCATAGTTACAGAGTTATGTGGTTACCTCATCATAGGAGGAGAGATAAACATAGAAGACTTGTGAGGTTTACTCAAGATGAAGTAGTCATTTAATTATGATATCTTTGAGGACTAACTCATAATAAAATACTTTTCATTGTATCAAGTTATTGTTTTGGTTTGTAAGGAACAAATTCTTATGCATCTATTGATGATGGTAGCTAATATCAAGTATAAAAATTTAAATAATATTTTGATTTTGTACTTTTATTGGAAAATGGATTCATAATAGGTTGATAGAAATTAAGGGAGATAACAAATTTATATAATTTAAGTGGTATTCCCTTCTTCTCCATATTCTTCTATGTAGTGGGATCCCTATCTAGATTCCTACTAGGAAAGTCAATTTCTAAGATACTGAAGGAGTATTACTACGAATTCAAAAGTGAACGCATATCAAGGACTTTCATTATCTGACATCATATTACTTTATGGTTGGTGGAATTTTTTGTAGTTAGTAATAGATAATTTGGGTTACAAGAGTGCATAAAATTTTTTAGAAAGAGTGATGGACTGTATAAGACCCAAGGAAAGAACACATGATGTTGAAAATGACCATAATTAGGGAGATTAGTTTTTCCATTCAAACACAATAGTTATAAAAATAAATGGTGCTCAAGTGAAGCCACACATCCTTACCATGATTTTTCTTTATAGAATTGTCTTTTTGGAGAATATGTGGAAATTAAATGAAATTACTACATTTCAACTCAGGAAAAATAAGGGATCATTTCTAGCTTCCAAAAATATATTTACTTATTTTATGATTACTACTAATAAAGGGTTAAGGTTGATATATCCCTTACTACAACCCTACATAGTGAGGGTGGATTTATAAGAAGAGAAAATGTGACCTAGAACACTTCATAAATCAAGTCAGGGAGAGAATAAGATGACCATAGTTCTAGCATGAATTTGTTAAATTGGAGGATGAAATAATTTTTTTCCTAGATACAAATGTACAAAAAATAAATAATTTAGGGATAAACAATATTAGAATAAAAGAATCGATGAAATAGGCTAATCCTCATTATCTATGAGCATATAAATAAATTGAGGACCCCATTTTCACAATGCAAACTATGCTTCAAATTTATTTCAATATTTATCTTAGGGTTCCTAAATTGTCTTAGAGGTCAATCAAAGTGGAAGAAATACAAAGGGAAGATGATGTGGAACAACCTATAAATCAAATTGAGATGAAAAAATTATCAATTTTTCCTTAAATAGCTCCTCTAAAAAGACAAAGTGTTGTAAATCTTTGGGAACATCATTCAATTGATTACTTGAAGAAAAAAATTAGGGAGAATATTCCATATCTTTATTGGGTAAATAAAATAATTGCCTCAATAACAAGAATCAAAATTGAGGATCTTGCTCAAGATAAGATATTGTTGAACATTAATAGATGTGGAAATATAATATAAATGAGATAAGAGATTTAGCTTGCAATGAATTCCTCTAAGATTATCAATTTATTAATTCAAAGTAATTCAAAGAATTAATAATTAGGAATAATATTTAATCCTTCCTCTAAAAGTTGAAGAAGAATAAAGGAGTCACATAAGAACAAATGCAAAAAATGACCCAAGAAGTTCATAATAAGATGGAATCTCATGTGAGAAAAAAATATTGGATTTTTATGAGAAGGAAACTAGGAAGATGGTCAACAGATAGAAGAGCTCCCTTTATTTTTTTAACACCCCTAAGTATAGACAGATAAAGATTGCTAGAATCCTTGGTTGTAAAGTGGAATCCTTACCCTATAATTATCTTGGATTACCTCTATGCCTTAAACCTCTGGAATCCTTTTGGTGTTCATTGTTTGATAGGTTCAGTAAGAAGTCGGCGAGATTAGAAGGGGCTCTTCTAAGTCAAGCAGGAAAAAATTAGCTCCTCAAAGCTTCTCTTCGAAACCCCCTGGTTTATGCATTAAGCCTTTTCAAAATACCTGCTAAACATGTGGAGGCCATTGAGAAGATCCAAAAAAGATTCCTTTGGTTTGGTGTGGAGGAGAAAATGAGTTTGATACCTATAATAGGATGGCATTTGGTCTATAGACTGAAATCCTTGGGAGGATTAGGTCTTAGAAAAATCAACTTGATTATAAGACTCTTCTTGCTAAACAAATATGGAGATCATTTTCATCTGATGGAGAATGGAAAGATATCTTAAAAAGTAAATATATGACCAATTGTGTGTCCCTTAAAGCCTTGCTAGATTCTCCTATTCTTCCCCATGCTTTAGTTTGTTGGAATGACATGATTGCTGGTAGAAATATTTTAGAATCAGGGGTTGGTTGGCACATTAGAAGTGGTAATCTAGCTAGGTTCTTGGAGGATATATGGATTTTTAAGGATCCCCTAATCAAAATTGAAAGATTCAATAGATGGGATGAGTTTTTCAAAGTAGCTTTTGGAGAGTATGTAAAAAATTATTGGAGTGAAGGAGATTGGGTGGATTTGTGTATGGTTAGCAAAGATTTGGCTCTGCTTCAATCTTCCTTGATGGATGTCAAATTGGAATAGAATCAGTTGGATGATAATCTTGTCTAGATGGACAACCCTTTAGGTAACTATTATGTTTCATCAATTATTTCTCAGCTGTCACTTTTCCAAGCCCCCCGCCCCCCTTTCTGGTCTAAAGCATGGATAAAACACTTGACTCCTAAAGTCAACATTTTTTTTTGGATTCTGCTTCAAAATAAGGTGCTCATGGTTGATAATCTTTGCAAACATGGATTACAAATCCCCAACAAATGTTTCCTTTGCAAGAGTGAGGTGAAGTCAACAAACCATTTGTTTCTCCACTGCCTGTTTGTTGCTACAATTTGGGGAATTTTTTTGGCTCTTTGGAATATTTCTTGAGTGTTCCCCCTATCCATTGAAGATTTATTCTCACAATGGAAAGCCCCATCTCAAAATCCTTTCATTGGAGGATTATGGGTTTTATTTTCCCTTTTGTTGTTTGGGGAGTGTGGAAAGAACATAATAATAGACTTTTTAGGGATAAGGAAATGTCGGAGATTAATTTTTTTGAAAACAAAATTAGACTTATAAAGGAAAAATTCAATGTTATTCCCCAAAAAACTTTTAATCTTGAGGCTGTGTTGTGCACTCCCTATGATATAATGATAGCCAAGGATTGGAATCTCAAATTGGATTTATCTAAGGCATCCAAGCCAGCTAAGAAAGATAGGGAGGGCGTGTGCTAGACCTTTCCACCGAATGGCTAGACTAAAGCCAACTTTGATGGCATTGCGAAGGGCAATCCAGGGATGGCCAAAAGTGGAGGTGTGTTAAGGGACTCAAATGGAAACTTTTTGGAGGTTGTGGCCATTTCCCTTGGTTCTCAAACCAACCATGTGGTAGAGGCTATAGGAGCTTTTCAAGTTTTAAATTTAGCACAGAATCTAAATATAAAATATTTATGGCTTGAAGTGGACTCCAAAAACATCATTGACTGTATCGTAGGTAGGACTCCCCTCCTAGTCTATTAAGAATTGTATTGAAGACACTAAATCTATCTTAGATAAGTTTGAAAAAGTTAAAATCCCCCATGTCTACAGGGAAGCTAACAGTGTGGCAGATTACTTTGCGAATGAAGGGGTTAAGTGGGGAGGTTTGAACACATGGAAAAATTTTAGGGACTTGGGAGCTGAAGTCAGGGCCTTATTAGATTATGATGTTATGAATGGGAAAGAAGAAAATATATTTAATGATGATAGGGAAAAGGGCTAAGTACATCAAAATCAAGAGATTTGATGGGGCTGTGTCAAATAACTTAGCTGGTAAGAAAAAGCGGCATGCTTTGTGGGTTCATTGGAATGGTTGTGTAAATTTTCAATAGGTTTTCAACACTGGTAGAGATTGCAGTGAGGTGCATGTGAGTATGGGGGGACAGGAAGAGAATTGAGCCAAATAGCTACAAAATGCACACAAGGAATGCTAAGGTCTGGAAACAGGTTGAGCGAGGAGGTTTGGTTCCATTCTTGTAAAAAATTTATGGGCCCAATCCTAAGGCCACTGACTACTTTGAGAAGAACTGGAATAATGGATAAATTATCCTCTTTGGGAGAAAGGTGAAACTGGATCTGAGAAAATCATAGGAGAGGTGACTAGAATGTCCACTAAGGGCATTAAATTTTATCATTATAGAAGGTTTTTAGACAAGGTGGTAATAAATTTCCCAAAGAAAGAAAAGGAGAAACTGAAACTCGTCAAATTTTCCAAGAGCTATTTCAAAATTGACTCCATCAATGCGCTTTGGAGAAAGGTGCTCCGTGTCATTATGGAGTATATTACCTTGGATGGGAGATTCACCAGAGTTTATGGTTTCTCTCCTTAACCACTTCCACCATAAGGTATATATTTCTTTGCCTCATTACTTGTTCTTCTCATTGAGCAATGGCGTTGAGAACCACAAGAAAAATCCCAGGAGATACCCTATTCTTCATCTTGGGCTTATTAGGTTTATTTGTGAACATTATCAAAGCCTGTCAGCTTTATCCAAACTGGTTTCCTCCATTGCATTTGAGGACTATGATATAGATAGTGGTGGCTCAGAGATTCATTCTAAGCCTAACCCAGAGAAGATTTTTTTAGCCCATCCATCCCCTATCCTTTCTAGCAAGAAAACCCAGCTTTGTAAACCCTAGCACATGAAAGTTAACCCTGAGAATTACCCTGGCTTCCCGACCCCTTTATAGACACCCGCTCTCAAGGGTTCCCTTGCCAAAATTTTGGTTTCCTACTCTATAGACTCTTTGGAGGATAATACTAAGAACCCTAAAGCTAGTAGTGATTCTATTTCTACCCTTCCTACCTCTGTTAGAGATGTTGGAACTAGATTTCCCAGCTCCCCTAACCCAAATGATTTCAACCTCATTTTAGATTGAGATCAGTCTAGAGATATCCTTTCCTCTGCTAGATGTGGCATTGGTGATATTTTCAAGGTTATGAAATGGGCCTATCAAGAAATCAATGATCTTAATCTTAGAAATAGGCTTCTAAATAGAAATTTGGAGGAACTAGAACTGAAGCTATCAACTTTGAACAATGAATAAGGAAAATAGAAAAAGAACAATACTAGGATGAGAGATGATGATATTGAGGACAAGTATAAGACTCTGGAAGCTGAAATTGTTATAATAAAAAACAATATTAAATTTGTTGTGGAACAAAACCATACAATGGCAAGGCACAATGCCATTATCATTAATGCAATGTCTGAAAAGTTGTAAAAGTCGCAACAGGGCTCGCTAGTTGTTGACCTGGAAGAGGACAAGGATAAAAGCAAGAATTTGGACCAAGGAATATCGAAGAGGACCCGTGCCAACCTTAAGAGGAAAGTTCCTCCTACTTCCTAGATGGTCTAGATCTTAAAGAGGGGGGTTTTAGAGATGAATGACATGAAAGCTGAGATAGTAGAAATTTGAAAGTCCCAAGCTTAGTTGATGCTGGTGTTTTGTTTGGTCTTTTTGGGGTCTTTTTTTGTGGCCCTTGCTGGACTTTTTTGGTGGTTGTTGCTTTATTATTTTAATTTCCTCTCTGCATCCTCTTAATTTATGGGTTCTTTGATGTTTTATCTCTTTTAATTGTAACTTTGTGGTTTCGGGTCCTTATAAAACCCATTTTTTCCTCTTTCAAAAACATTAATCCTCAAGAAGGAAGAAAAAATATGTAGGATAGTGGTTTCTTATTCTTTCCAAGATGGCATATAGATTATTCCATTGCACTTAATACTATCAATAATGTGGAAAAAAATGAAGAAATAATCACATCCAAAGAACAAGAAAAGGATTTATAAATTTTGGATGATGATTGTATAAATATTTGTACACCTTGGAATATGGTAAATATCTCTAGAAACTCAAAAGCCATAAGTTTCAAGTAATGTTAGGGATATTGTAAGAAATATAATTGTTAAAATGTTAGGAGATACAACTATACCTCAAGTTACATCATTGATGTTCTGTACAACATTATTTAGTTAAACTATAGCTAAGAAACTAGAAGAAGAATTTGAAAATTTGTGAAAGGTCATATTAAATTATTTCAATTATAAAATAAAGTGATATAAATCTATCTTTGTCCTCTAAAAATTATATCAAAACCTACCACTCCACAATCAAGCTTAATGGACACTTCAATTAAGGATAGGGCGACACTATCATTGAGAATAAAGGGGATAAAGGAGGAACTAAGTCAAAGGAAAGAGGTAAAGAAGTTAGAACATAAATAAGGAAACAATAAGATAACTTATTAGGTCATAGATTTTCATGCATCCTTCACAAATAAAATGACACTTGGACAAGACACACTAATTTAGTAAATTATTATATCAAGTATATGCAACATGAGAAGAGTTTAAAGAGAGTATTAAGTACATAAACCCCTAGAGTATCAATAATAAATAGAATATACCATCAAGAAAAATATCAAAATCATTCCCCCAAGGAATTGGAAAGTGTGCATGAGACTTGATAGGCCTATTGGGGGATATTAAAATTCATCAACCAAAATTGGAGATCGAAATAAAAAGTAAGTTGAAATATTTTGAATCATTACAAGATGTATTTATTCCTAAAATTTTGGACAATGGTAGGATTTTTAAATCTCTTTTATTAATGGAAATTTATTTTAGCACAATCTTTCCTTCTCCATGCTCATTTGTATGTGAAAATGGGGAATGTGATTCAACCTTACTAAATAACATGGATGATTTAAAAAAAAAATAGAATACCACTCATCCTAGTACAAGATCTCAAAACTAGGATATGTTTAACCTCCTTAAGGAGGATGATTGGGAAAATCTTACTAAGTAGTGTTTTTTTATTTTATTAAAAAAATTTACTCTATTGTTGGCTAGCAATAAGTTTGTTGCCAGTAGCATATGACCTTTCGCCTTGTTTTTATTTTTCTAAGTTTTTTCCCCTTTGGTGCCTTTTGTGATTAGGTCTAGTGCCTAGTAAATTTTTCTTATCTTATCAAACACATGAATGAGTTAATATGGTTTGAATCTAATTTGGAAAATTTCAATAAGGAAGAAATGTATATCTTACATAAAAATTAGAATGCATGTGTGAATAAGGTAGTCAACTTTATTGAATTGAAATGGCCTTCAAAGGATATAGACATGCCTTATATCTTGAAATATATCAAGAGTAATTAGCTTATAGAGTGAACATGGTCAACATTTTTTTTTTTTGGTAAGTTCATCAAGATTACATGCTCTTATAGATGTGTCAGTTTTTTCTCATAAATTATTTTGGTTTCTTCACCAAATCCAGAGTTACTCTTTTTTTTTTTTAATAAAAGGAATATATTCTATTAGTAGGTTATTGCACTATCTAGTTGTAATCTAATTTTGGTTTTCATTTATGACAAGTGTCAATGTTTCTCCTTAATCCTATGTTCTTATCTTTTTAATATACTATGAGCCCTTATTCTTGCTAAGGTTCTAGGAATTGTAAATTGAGTCAATTATTTAGTTTGCAAAGTTTTGGTAGTGTTTTTTTGTCAAATTTTGAAAAAAAATCTATAAAATAACAATGTATCTTTGATCAAGGAATATATGAATGCATTATTTCATCATGAAATCATCTATGAATTTTCAAAGCTATAACTTTCATAAATGAAACAATCAATAATAATTGATTTCTTCATTTCAAATTTCTTGCACTATGTACTTTTATAGATAGATTTTATTTAATGAACAAAGTAATTTATTTCATTAAAATACAAAGTATATTGTAATTTCAAATGGATTATTAAGTAGGATTATGGTTTAATCCATTAGTTTGTCATGCTATTATAAGGAAATAATTTTTTTTGACTATCAAGGCATGTTAAAATTGTTGTCATAAATATTTTTATAATAGTTTAGGACTCTATAACCCTAGATAGGGACTCATCAAATCAAGATAATACTCATGAATCCTATATAATTATTGTTGTGTCTCACATAGAGTCTTGAATATTTGAAAGGATATTAAAGATTGTAATATTTCTTTGTGTAAATCCTTGTCACAAGTGTATGTGAAGTAATCTTCTAAATATCATTTTATGTTGTATGAAAAATACTTAATTGATATTATAATGGAAACCCACCTAGGTTTTGTATATCCTAAAGTGCAGAGGAAATTAATATTAACAAAAAATTATGTTAATTGGTCGATCTCAATAGCCTTGAGTAAATATATGGATAACCTTTAGATGTGTTTAAGAAATGTATTGGAAACACCAACATAATCCTAATAGAATATCTATTTTGAAGTGATTATATATATGATCTAGGTAGATTGAGTATTTAGTATATGTTTATTGGTTACTTAGTTTCCAACCCCTTCCTCAATTTTGAACCTCAACATTGTGTGTTTTTTACTTTTAATTTTTATCACCCTATAAATATACTCACAAAATAATGGAGAGATAACTAAGGTAGTTTCAAACAGTTAATATTGAAGGATATAAAGTATTTTTGGTATAAATATTAAATTTGGTAGATTGAAATGCATCTTTTACAATATGTTAGGTCGATTAGTATGATAGATTATATATGCCAATTTTTCAAGTAGAAGCCCATTCTTGGTTACAAATTCTCATCTTCCAAAAATTGAACATTTCAAAGCCTCAATTTATGTCAAATTTTATAGTTTCTTTCTCTATTTTGAAATAGTCACTTTAATACTCTATGGATTTATCATAGAATGTTATAATTTCATAAATTTATTGCTTCCTAGTTTTAGAAGGTATCACTATGAGAAAACACTATGTCACATGGGTGAATGCAAGGAGAGAGTATACAAAAAATAAATTAAATGACAATTTTTATCCATAACTTTCTCAAGTTATACTAAAAATCACATAACATGATGATGTTATGGCTTGGTAAATACCAAGCCATAATGCGACCATATTTTATGACTTACAAAATTTGAGCTCATTTGTAACAACAAAATATGAGCATGTTTTGCAACCAAAAAACCTGAAAAATATGAGAAAAAGAAAATAACACAAGAAAATTTTATAAGAAAAAATGCATTCATGTTTTGTAGTTACATAGCATAATTATAAGGTGTAAAAAAATTATTTTTTCTCATTTTTCCCTAGAATAGGTTTGGACAATGAGCCTAAAATCTTGGATTGTTAATTTTTCTTCATTTCACTTATTTTTAACCTTGAATAGAGTTTATCTATTTTTTTATTATCAAGGTTATACACAGTATAATAATATTTAATAAAATTACCATTAGAATTTCATGTCCTATTAGCTTTTTAACCATGCAATTTTTTTTTGTTTGAAATACATTAACATTTTTATTTGGAACTTACTTTAACAATGATTCTATATTTTTCATGTACATAAGTATTAATTTTTCTTTATAAATTTTTCTCTATTTACCAAGATTTGAAGAAAATAAAGTATTATTATATGCTTCATTCTTTACATATTTAAATATATATTTTCATTTATTTTTGCACAAGAATTGTAACAAACATGCTTAAGAATAATGTTATTTTAGAATGTATCCATATGTAAAAATTATAAAAATAAATATTCAATTATAAATTATAAAATGTGCATAACTTTTAGTAATCACTATTAGCTATATTTTAGTCAATTGAGTTTTAAAAATACTAAATGCAATATAAGAATAAGGGCTGCACACTAGACTATTTTTTATTTTACAAAATATTAAGACTTTTGTGTGCATTCTATAAGTCAACTTTTAATATTTATCTAATTGAAAATAATATATAGTATTTTATAAATATGACTCACAGTACTAGAATTCATTTTTTATCATATCTTCAATTTTTGAGTCTATACATCTCAAATTACTCATCTAAGTTCAAATTTATCTTATTAAGAAAAAAAATTTCCACTTTTGACGCCATTTTTGTATCACATTTCCATTCACTTACCTAATTAAGAGTTGCATAGACTCTCCTTACTTACCTTGTCACTAATTAAAGACAACTTAATATATATTTATTTTCTTTCTCAAAGCCACTCAAAATGTCTTCACATATTTTTGTTCCTTTCACACCTAGCTAATTCACATGAAATATGATTTCAAATGAGGATTATGTCATGATTCATTCCTATTTTAAATAAATTTAATATTATTTAGATACAGTGATTTATTGAAAGATGGAATGATACAAATAATAGCATTTTAATTCATAACTCTATTAAAATTTATTTCTCTCTGGCTACTAGAATATCTATATTGTCAAATAGTATCTTACATATTCAAGTGGAAGTTGATAAGATGTAATTTATGATGGAGTAAATCTAAAACTAATTCATCTAAATTGTTCTTATTTTTATCTAGCTACTTGTGGTAGTGGATTTGCTAAATGATGAAGGAGTCCTTGATGCATTTAATATGCTCTCCACATTTTTCAACATCAATTGTGAACCTATAATTCTATTATATGGGCCCTTCTTATCATCAAATTAATCCATTATTATCCCTTTCTCTAGATTATAGACATGACAAATAAGATAAAAAATTGATGATGTTTCATATTTTTAAGATCCTATTCATGCTTCAAGAAAATTTCATTTTAATAATTATAATAAGTTAAAATAAATTTTATTGACTTTGACATTTTATAGTTCTCTCATAAATTTTCTCCCATAACTATTTTCAAACATTTTTTGATATTTTAAACTTTATTAGCTTATCGTGTTTCCCCTAAAGCATTATGCAGAGAATTTGTTATATTTTTTAATATTAAAATATAATTAGTCTACTTTTATAGATGTCGTGTTCTTTTTGTGGTTCAACTACTAATGGTTGTGGCCTAGTGTTACATGTTGACATAATCACTTAGATGAGTTTATCACATTCTTTAAATATTTTGAACATTGAATTTCAACCTATAATGTTGTTATATGGGCCCCTTCTCACCATCATATTAAACTATTAGTATCGCCCATACTTATCTATTATTATCCCTTTCTTTAGCTGATAGACATGACAACTAAGATCAAAAAATGATGATGTTCCATATTGTAGAGATCCTATATATACTTCAAGAAATTGGCATTTTAATAATTATAATAAGTTAAACCAAACTATTGACTCTTGACATTTTTTGATTCGATGATAATTTCTCCCATAACTTTATTTTTATTAGTATTTGCTACTTTAAACTTTATTACTTTATAGATGACCATTTCCTTAAAACATTATGCAATGAATTCTATGTTTTGTTTAGTATTAAAATATAATTACATCACGTTTATAATTTAATCTGACCTTCTAAGACCCCAAATTCTAGTTTGATACTTCATATTATTCAATATTTAAAAGACCCCATTTAAAAAAAAAACTAGACTAAAAACTTTAAAAGAAGGACAAAGATTATATTTTAATATGCTATAGGCATTAATAAGTTACATATAATTTATAAAATTCTCCACTTTAGCACTACATTCATTTTTCAAATAAATAAATTTTGTGAAACGTTTTAAAAATAAATTTATTTTCGTTTGAAAGCATTGGAAGTGGACGAATACAATGAATATACACTATTACATAATTTAGGATCGACTTAAAAGGCAAGTGCTCAATCACCATTTCCCCACAAATGGTATTTTGGAAGGAAAAAGGAGCGCCCACCACGGCGATAATGACTACACTAACAGCTGATGAAGCGCATTCTCTGAATGCAATTGCCCAGTTTTTGCTTGGGGATGATTTCTCCGACGAGACGACGGATTCCCCTTTACCGACAGCTACAATTGTTGCCGGCAAGGATCGTAAAAGGCATTACAGGGGAGTGAGGTTCGTTAAGGCTCGCCGGAAATATGCCGCAGAGATTCAAAACCCTAAGAAGAAGCGTTCCAGACTTTGGCTTGGCTCCTTCAATACAGCCGAAGAAGCTGCAGCGGCATATGACTTTACGGCTTTCCAACTGCGCGGTTCGAAGGCTATTCTCAACTTCCCAATCAACGTTCAGTCAGGACTGTATGTGAATCCCTTTTCCCAGTCCTCTACAAACACAAAATCACAGGAGAAGGAAAAAGAAATATCCCACAAGAATAGGATGGAGTGATACGTAATTCTATTAGGAATGAACTATAACTCCACAGGCTGAATAAGTGTCCTAGAATTTGTAGATATGTCATCATGAGTCAGTTTGATGTCAAAGCGACTTCATTTAGCTGTCAAGTTACTTAGCAGATTTGTAATAGATTGTTGAGCTCTGGTTTTAAAGTTGCAAAGGATCTAATCTCTGTCTTATTATCAAGACCTTCCTCTGTATAACCTCTGCGATTAGCTGTAATAAGGCAATACGTTTCGGTGATTGAAAATCGACTGTGCCTGTAAAGTGTGATATGCTGATTTCTCCAGTTACGTGTGATCTCTTCAGCACAGATTGTGTAGCTAAATATCGTTGAAATTGTAAATGACGTCCAAAATGAAAAAGCAAAAGAGAAGTAGAAGCCCAAGTAAATGAGGCTTTTATATCTCACTAGAACCACCTAGGTTGAATCTATGAAGAAATTTACTATTTGATGATCATGTAACCTCACGAGCTAGAGAAGAATAGCATTCATATTAATATAGAGGAGAGCTTGCTCTTGATGAAGGCCAAGAATGTGTGGAATGTGAATATATTGAGGACCAAATTCTAGGGATCACAACCTTCATTAGGAATTCAGTGCTTTCAAGCCTTAGTTGGCTAGAATAGAAGCTGAAAAGACTAAGGGTGAATTAAGAGAAGGATTAAAAATTTAAGTCATATGGATGTCCAAGGTGAAAGGATCCAAATCTTGCTATTGGTGGGAAGATTAATAGTAACCATGTCACAAATAAGAATTGACATTACCTTGCCAAAGCTTCTCTGAATTTGGAAAGATATAGACAGTTAGATTTTACAAGAATATCTTGTTATCCCTATCCTATTCTAGTTAAAGTGAGATCTAGATATAATAAATTTCAAGAAAATAATGTCATCTCTGGTGAAGATCACCTAAGATCCCTCAATAACTTAATTGATGATTTTGAAATTAAAGATGAAGATATCCTCATGAAATTATTTGTCTACTCCTTAGTTGACATAGTTAATAAATGTTACAAGGGTTTTCCCTATGCAATGATTGATTCATGGGTATAATTTTAAAGGGTGTTCAAAGAATACTTTGGTGATAAAATAGATCTCAAGTTCATCATCAATGATTTCATAAATATTATTAAATTTTCTACAAAACCCATTTTTTATTTTAGTATTAGGTTTACTAGAATTATGCTCAAAATTTCTACATATTTGAGGCCAAATGAGTAATATATTTACTTTCATATTCTAATTAACATGATGCAAAGATGGGTTATTTGCTAGGGTACTAATACCCTCATACATTGAGAGAAGCATATACAATGGCTCCAAATATAGAAACTAACTAAAGGGCCTCGAGAAAGGTTCATAATAGGAGTAATAAATAATGATAATCCATATAATTATTGACAAGTACTTAATAATGATAAAACATTGATCTCTAAAACAAAATAATTAAGCCTCTAATATCTCCACTATCCCTAATCCTCTTATTTACCATTGGGCATCCATATGATCGAAAAAATTTAGACGACGAATCCTCTAATATTGGTTTGAGTTTTGAACAAAATAAATAAAAAATCAAAATTATTTGAATATAAAAATAAAATTCATGACACCATGGAATACCTAGTGGATGATAATATGTAACAATCTAAATTCATAATCTATCCTTAGGTATATTGTAAAACATTGCTTAATTTTTCTAATGCTTACACATATATAGGTTTAAGACTTCAAAGGACTAGTTTATTCTCAAATTATTACTCATAGGATGACAAGTAAGTAGCATTAAGCCCCTAGGTGATAGGTGAATTTTTAATTCCTTAGAGATCTTTATTTCTCTATGCAAAAAACCAAAGGGGAACAATTTTTCATTTGAATAGGAGATAGGTGAATTCATCCTAATGAGTTAAAATGATTATTGGTATACATTTATTAATTAGGTGTTGAAGGAAAAAATTTATGTCTTGTATAACATTTTCTATAAATGGTGGAACATGCAAATCATTTGAATGACTCATCGTGTTTTAAATTCACCAATATGCAAGATATTATTAGTTGTCAAGAGTTTTCTTATGATTTTATTAGTTTTATATATTCAAATGAGGAACATGAATATATTTATAGTGAAATACAAACTTTTAGAGAAGGTTTATTCTAATATTAGCACTCATATCTATGTAGAATCAATGTAAATAAGGATTCCCTTTATCCCCACTTCTCCTTTATCTTAATTTTTTTCCTATTATAGTAATTCAAAGGTTAAAATTGTAGCATAAAAAATTGTCACCCTTGAAAATTTCACACTATGTTTTAATACCCCTAAATTATTGAGATTGATTGGATCACTAATTTCCTAAATTATGCATTCCAAGGCCTATTTTTACCGCTTTTTGACAAATTGCAAGCATTGAACAAATGCATTCATCTAATGCTTTTCCCCTGATACCATAAATTCTAGGAAATGAGGCTAGGACACATATTCCCAATGGTTGCACTATCCCCCTGCTCCATTTCCCTCTAAATTTGGACATGTCGGTGTTGGTGTCCTAATATTTGAATTTCTAGTTGCAAAGGTTGGCTATTGAGATCTAATTTTTAGGAAATTATATAAATTCCTATAAATACCTAGTTATTGCATCATTTGAAATCTAAGTGAAAAAATCTAGAAAGAGGTGAACATTAAGAGCATTCAAGAGAAACATTTCAAAGACTTATTACACTAATTCAAGATCCTAACATCATGTCAAATCCTATGTGAGTTTATGTTTGTTCATGTTATCATTATTTTGTGAAGGCTAACACTTTTGTAGGTCTCCAAATCAATTCAAGCAATCAAGCAAGCAAGATCCAAGACCTTGAGTTGATACATGTATAACTTCATTCCTTCAAGGAAGCCATTGAATGGTGGTGAGTTGCGACACTTTGTGATTTCACCATTCCTTCCTATCAATTATCATTTTAACATTGACATTGCGATTG
This sequence comes from Sequoia sempervirens, assembly GCA_007258455.2. NCBI lineage: Eukaryota > Viridiplantae > Streptophyta > Pinopsida > Cupressales > Cupressaceae > Sequoia > Sequoia sempervirens. The sequence continues at coordinate 343,910,118 of VDFB02353493.1, read as the reverse complement.
TGGAAGTGGAGACACTAAGAATGTATTAGACTAAGGTAAGTTCCTAAATGGCACAAAATTTCCCCTCTCTTTGAATACATAGGTTTCTAGGCTTAAAGAGGATTAAAGGAAACTTGAAGATAAATTGTTCATCCTTCAATAGTAGTACATCTTTTCAACTCATGGAAACTCACCTACAAGATTATCGGATAGTGTTCCGACAACTCTACAAGCGAAAACATAGATATCAAATATGTCATTAGAGGACCTCAAAAATAGACTAGGAAAGGTGTACAAGGACTCATATGCCCTTTAGTGACTGTTTCCTTGTATTTAGATCAATACCATATTTTTTGTGAAAGTACTCAATCCTCTGCACTTCCTAGATCTTCCTATAGAATGTTGTTTCTCCATCTTAATGAAACCCTAGAAATGAAGGCAATCAACCCTAGGTTCTATACATTAAAACTTAGGGTTCCATTTTTCTCTATTTCATTTTGGTGAACCTTACATTTTGACATCATATACCTACTAAAAATTAACCCTAGATCTAGGTTTTGCTTTATATTACTTTACATTTCTCATTTAGGGTTTCATTTTTAAATCATAAAAACATACAAAATTAAAAATAGTTGCATCTCATATTGAAGAATCCTTTGCATTAGGGTTTATTTTAGTCATTTAGGTTAGATCTACATTCAAAATTTCCTTTTATTGTTGCATACTTACATATGAGTCATATTATCTTAAATTGTGGAAATTATGGAAACATATTCACTTTCAAACATGTTTGCACACATAAGTAGAACCTTTAGATAGTATAATAAAAATTCAACTTTTGAATTTCAAAACTCCTATCAAGGACTCAGACACCATAGGGTGCCTCTATCCTCCTACACTTGTATCACTAAACATTTTCACACATATTTGTCTCTTTGTACTTAGTCTATTTGTGCTTACAAATCTCTAAATTGGAATTCTCAATTGCATGTGTTTAGGCATCTTTCATATAGTTCAACAATTGAAAAACATTGCATTGTTTAATTTTAAAATTGCATCAAAATCATCATCTTTAGGTTGTTGCATCTTAGAATCAATCAATTATTTCATTATAGATCTAGAAGTTACATTCAAAATTTTCAAAAAATATTGCATATTATTATACACTTGCACTTTAATGTACATTGTCTTAAATTGAGAAAAATATGGAAAAATATTTGGTGTTAAACTTTTTTGAGAGCGAACCCATAATCCTTTAGTAGTACCTTATGCAATCAAACATTCAAATTTTAAAAAAAACCCTATCTAGGACACAAACATCCTTAGGTTCCTTTTCACTTTTTGGGTACCTCTATCATGCTAGTTTTGGTTTAAGTTATGTGAAAGAGACCTTTAGGTAATGTCCTCTATTTAGATCAAATATATTTTTTCCAATTCTATTTACAAAACTATCTGATGTTTATCATTTGAGACATAATACATTGAAACAAATAAAAATAGGTTGGGAGACCCAAGATTGATTAACCAAATGGATGCAACCTATTTTCATTCAATTATGAGGGTCATGATGCATAAATGAGTTACATAAATCAATGCTAACCTAAATATTAGTAGAAAGGAAAGTGTTAAGAAGGTGAAATGTTGGCTACCTATTGCAATTAGTTTTTTTTTAGGCCTCACTTAGGACTCATTCTCTCTATGGAAAATGGTTCTTGGCTAGGGTTATAGAAAATAAATTTATAGGCTTTATTCTTTAATGTCTACACTCCCATAGCCTAGTCAAAGACTGTCGTAAACCTGGAAATAAAAACTGTAGCTCAATTTTTTTAATTGGAAAATTTCCTAGCAACTTTGATGACTTTTGCAACTTTCTCCAATTTTTATCTCCAAATGTTCTTCAACCAATCCTTAATTGAGACCTTGGAGTACAAATCAAGAATTTTGCATGAAGTGGCCTCATAGAATGTAGTTGTTTATCACAACACATTATTAGAAACAATGATTTTGAATATAATTGATTTGATCTTCAATGCTACATCAACACATTAGCTTAACAACATGCATGATGTACTACACCTTTGACATGATGAAATGGATCTTGATTGTTGCAATAATCTTCAATAATCTACTCTTGAATTCCTTCAAAATGCTCTTGTGAACTCTTGATCTCATAATTTTTCTATTACAAATTGAACACTTGAAAGTTTGCTAGTTTTAACCTCTTAGATGAAACATAGTGAAATGACCTTGCATTTATACATATCATTAATTCTCGTAATTTAAATATCACAAGACGACATCAACTCTAGGATTTGAAATCAATCGAATACTACCCAAAACATATCCCAATGGGGGTTCCTAGGTCTAAGTGAGGACCCATTCACCATGTGGTGAATGGGTGCTAGCTCACTTAGCTAGGACATACTTCGGGGATTGTGAAATGTCATGAAAATAGGGTCCTAGGACCTAGTGAGGACCATTTTCTAACTGATGAATGCATTGTTGGTTACTAACCTAGGACACACACCTTTAAAAATTAAGTGTTGTGTAATATAAATTATGAATGTCAAGATTTATCCCTTAGAATATGCAATTAATTAGGCTCAAATTTGTATTAAAGGGGCCAATTAAGGAAAATTAAGCTCAATTAATTAATAAAGCCTTAGATTAGTGTGAAAGTGTAAAGATACACTTTAAAACACCCTAAATAAGGAACCGTTAAGTTGATTTTTTTAAAAAGTGCCCTAAAGTTAATGTGAAAGTGTAAAACACATTACAACACTAAATCAAGGCATAATTAAGCTCATTTAAATATTAATTATTACCAAATTACATGTTAAAAATGGATACTTTTTTCAACACTACATTTTTCCCCCACTTTGGTGATAGTATGACCCATTGTCAAACTCACACTAAAGTAGACATTCAAGACACTTTTGTATGCAATAATGACAAAGGTACACAATCATACAAAATCAAAGACTAAGAAGAAAAGGGAGACAGATCAAGCCTCGACTATCCAATGCGATGTGGAAAATGTCTCAATTGTTTGTCAAAGAGAAGAGGGGAGGATCAAGCCTCAACTATCCAACATGAGGTTGAACACATCTCAACTATTTTTCCAAAGAAAATCCACAAGAATAGCTTGATGTCCAATATGCAAACAACATGCACACTCACTCTAAGGTAGTGGAACCTTAGGCCATACACTAGGTGAGTATCCCTACAGGAAGGTGGCTTAGTGAGAATTTCATTCCTATGTGTTGGATCTCACTATATACTTACCATACAAAAACTATCCCTTTGATTACTTTGATACAGTGCCACTTGCATTCTTGTCTGATGCTTAACAAGCTGTGTTATGTTAAGCACCCATGTACATGGAAAGGATTCATAGGAAAGCAAGGTGTGTTATGGTAGGTGGCCTTGAATATAGGGTTTTGAGCTTCATAAGGTCATAAAGTTGTATTATGCCAAACACTTATGAACATGAAGTCTAGGTTTTTTTTCAAGTGGATCTTGCTTCATTTGTGTAAGGTCTTCTTCTTAGGGAATATTGTGCCTAATGTCTCCAAGAGAGGAAAAATCAAGAGTAAAAGATTCACAACTTAGGGAATGCAGTGCGTTACATCACCAATAAGAGGAAAGTAATGTGCTAAGAAATATCATAGTTTTGGAGGACATCAAACCCAATGACACCACCAAGAAAAGGAAGCATCACAAGAGAAAATAAAAATGCACCATGAAACATGTGAAATATCAAAAGATATTATCAATGTATGCCCCCACTTTAAAGTAGTTACTAACACCATTGTTGTGAGAAATTACTTTAAAGTAGCCAATGTTTACTCATAAGACACGAGAGATTTCCTTGGAAAGCCCTATGCCAAGTCATATTTTCTAAAATAAAGCTACATCATGAAAGAGGAGGGAGGGGTTGCCCCCAAGAATACATAAGGGATCTATGGATTCGAGGTCAGTATTTCTTTGCTACAATGTTTCCATAAAGCTCATAAATGACATTATTCCAAAAATATTCATAAAACTAGAAGAATGACACAAACAAAGTGAAAAAAAAAAATCCTTTTGGGTAAACATGGGAGAGACCAAAATGTCTTGACACCTTGCATCATCCCTAAAAGGAAAACACAAGATAAACAAAAAGATAAAATGTTTATTACATAGAGAAGAATGTAAGTACATATAAAGGAATGTACAAAAAGACAGAGATACATCAAATGAAACAACACAAAGGATCACATTATGAACATGCAATCACATGAAAAAGAACAATGAAAAAGAAGAATGAAAAAGACTAGTAAGGAACATGCAAATTAACCTATAGCAGGTAATTCACATCCCAATCTAAGTCGGTATATATGGAAGGTAGAAAACAAGCCAAAGGGACAACATCAAGTGCCAAACTAGGACACATACCAAGTTCAACACTCTTTTTAGGAGATTTGTCATTTAAGCTCATAGAAGAGGAAAACAAAGAATTCAACTCATTATGTACTTGTTCATAAATATTTGCAATATCAATGTCATCATCTAGATTAGTCACAATACCTCTAGAAGGTTATTGTTTACATTGTGGTGAGGGTAGACTCATCATGCATTGCTTCAAGAAATTTCAGATTTTTTTTTTTCTATGTTGCTCTTTTCTTCTAGATTTTGTAACATACGAGGACTAGAACTATTGACTCTCAATTGATTTTTCTTTGTCCTTGATGTCAAAAGTGGTTTCCTGCTATGAATGTGATTATATGTTTGGAAGATTTCAACACATGATGCATTCTCAACTTGTTTTGATACATGCTAATTACAGTTGATTTACATGGTCTTTACACATGGTTCATGGCATGCAATTATAAGTTTCATACTTCCATGCTTCAGTTTTTGATAAATGTTGGTTACTGATATTGTTATAATTTTTTAGGGTGTTACAGTCATATTTATCCTTTCCATGATTTCAAATCATAGATCAGGTATATGGTAGTTGATTTTTGACATGGTATACATGATGACATTTGCTTATTAAGCAAGTATCTTAGACACTATGCACAATGACTTATACATACTGGTAGATATATTTGAGGTGTACATGTATTTATGTATTGTTGCATTTTCATTTGGGAAAATAGATCAAATGATATTTGCACATCTTATGTTTGCCCAAAACATACAAGATTATTTGTTGTCTTAAGGACACATAGGGTGTCAACATTTGATACATGGTGTCATAAACCATACAATGTTACAAGGCTTTAGACAACTTGTTTTTTTTTTAAATCTTCCTTGGTCATCTTAAAAATATATATGTGACATTATCCAAGTCACTTTGCAAGGTTGAATACTAACTACAACCACATTATGGTCATGTAATGTCAGTATTATAAATGTTTCATTTTTTTCAAAAAAGTTTACAAGGTGATTTGGTTGGACTTATATTAATAAGATTTTGGGCTCATCCTAATAAGGCTTCATTTTTTTTGATTGATCATATATGGCATTAGGCAGATTGCATGGTATTTTGTATTTGAGCACAATGCATGCGTGTTTGATCACATTACATCAGTTTTTGATATGGTTATAAGGGCCTTGTTTTATTATCAACTTCCATTGGTAGGAAAATTTGAAAAGGTGTTTACACCATCGACATTTCTTGTAAAAAGATTTTTTTTACTTTACACTCCTAAAGAGTATCGAGTATACTATGCCTGTGATGAGGGTATTGGTAAATTTTAATGGAATAGACTTTTTAAAAGTCCCAACAATATTGATAATATTAAGGATCAGATATTGTTGTTTAAATTTTTTGAGTCTAATGTTTGTATCAAGATTTATGGAACTCAGCACTCATTGACTTCACTTTACTTATTGTTACTTGGCATTAGTGATAATATCAAGGATCATATATTGTTGTTTAAATTTTTTGAGTCTAATGTTTGTATCAAGATTTATGGAACTCAGTACTCATGTGACTTCACTTCACTTATTGTTACCTGGCATTAGCAATGAATGGCCGTTTATGATGTGGAAATATTTGTTGGCATTGAATACTTGTCATTGGATTTGAAAACATAATAATGGTTTATTAATCATTGTGTTTTTAATTTGTTTCAAACTTCAAAACATCATTATGTTTTATAAAGTCCTTGAGAGACTTGAAAGAAATAAATTTAAGGCAATATTATTTTGAAGGGTTTGGAACCCTAGCCGCCATGGATGATTTTCTCAGCTGCAATGTGGCTCTTGAAGCTTTCACAACCAACACTCAGAGAATATGGAAGAGAGCATGGATAGTTTTACTATTTTTTTAGTTTGATTAAATGGCAGTAAGAACATTTTTCTGGTTTGATAACTATCAATGGTTAAGAGCTCGAATGTGGAAGTTAGTTAGTGGAGATTCAATGGCATCTTTCTAGTTGGGTCATTATGAACTCCTTGATAGGTCATCATGTTTTCTCATTCATTTTTTTCCACCATGACCAGGTATTGAAAACTCTATGTGATTTTGTGGTTTTGATTAAAAAGATGTTGAATTATTTTGTTCAGGCATCTTAAGAGTTAAGTATTATTGATTTTAGTTTAAAAATCCATTAGGGTTTCTGGAATCTCATTTTGAAGTGCAACATAATATATTTTTTTTGAGGGTTTAATAAAGTTTGTTAAGAGAGATTATTTAGGGTTTCTCATTCAAACCCTAGCCCGAGTTGATTTATAGTTATTCAAACTACATACAAAGATTATTATTTGCACGGTCTTTAAAAGATGATCTCTAGGCATTATCAAGTGGAACTCAAAAGAGGAATATGATTTTTTTAGACCATTGATTTGGAAGATATATTACATTGAAAATATTTGTTGTGATTCTCAGATTATTACATTTCTTGAAAATGTTGTCTTTTTCATACAACATTCTTCAATGTGCTAAATGAGGATATCCATAGTCTTCTATTGATAGTCTAGGACTACAAATTACACTTCTAGAGTATTGATAGAACACTATCATTATTATTATAAATTGTAATGGAGTTGGTGCTCCTGTATATTGTGGGGTTGGTGCGCCTGAATGTGAAAGAGTTGGTGTTGTAAGTGAATAAAGGAAATATTTTTCAAGTGGTTTTTTATTCCCCAAGAGGTTTTTTTCACTCATGACAAATTTTGGTGTTATGTGATGTTTCTATGTTTGAATGGTTTATTTGCTTGATTACAATATTGTCATCAGTTGCATAATTTTTTTTTGTTGATGTTAGTCATTCATTTATGCCATTCTTGAAATCAAAGCATCTTGCATAAAAGGTCTAGTTATAAGCTTTGATATATGTGTAAATTTTATCAATCCAATCTTAGTTAATAAATTTTTTATCTAATTTGTAATGCATATAATATTGTTTGAGTTGAGGTGAAGTTTATTCTTCAATAGTCATTTGATATCCTAGTTTAAAAGTTTTTAAAAAAATTACTTTCTTGAATCACTAATTCACCCACCTCTCAGTGATTTTGTCTTCCAATAAGTGGTATTAGAGCATAGGATCCTCATATAGGTCTAATAAACCTTCGATTGATTCTAGTTTTATGGAGTCGGTCAAACATGGCATATACTTTGTGTTTTGGAAAATTAGAATGGAAATATATCTGATCTCAATTGCTATTGATGTATAGAGCTAGATCCTTGCATAAGTCCAACCAAGTTCTTGATAGGAGGAATACTATGGGTAAGTGCAAAAAATAGAAGTCAGAATAAAAACACTAGTGTCAAGTCTAGTGAAGTTTTGTCTCAAGAAATACCCCTACCAATTAATACTAAATGTGATCCTACAGTTGGTGAAGAAGGAGATCACTTAGTAAGTGAAAGGGAATATGAAGGTGATGAGTTTGAGGTTGATTTGGAAGAAGAACTACTTGTTTCCTTAACTAAACTTAAGAGGGTTAGAAAGGAAAATCAGGATCTCAAGGTACGCTTACAAGAAAGTGTTAATGTCAAGAAAGTTGTAATACAAAATCATAATAATGATAAAAAGATTATTTAATTTCTGAAAGCCCAAATGGTTGATAGAAAAAGGACTGAAGATGGATTGGAAGTCAAGTTAAAATACAAGGATGAACTGTGTAATAAACTAGAAAATGAGGTTACTTCATTGAAGAAAAGTTCAGATAATGATTCCTTGGTAAAATAACTAACTCTTAAAGATGACATGATTATAAGTCAGAAAACTAAAATTGAAGAATGTAAAAGGATAGAAAATGTTGTAAGGTATGATTTGGAGGTTAAAAATACTAAATGTCTAAAATTTGAAGGAGAAGTAGGTTCAATAAGGAAAGAGCTTGAAAGTGTCAAGGTTCAATTAGGTAAAAATAAAAAATTTGATCATAGAACTAATCTATTGAATGAGATCATTGGAAGAAAAAAGCATTTTAAGGATCCTACACGAGTGGGATATGAAGTTGGACAAAGCTCTACAGAATAATCTAAACATGAGATAGTGTTTTCTACTACAAATGGAAAGAGGTTTATAGTCAAGCAAACACCAAGAATGAAGGTTGATCTCAATCACCATATTGCTGCTACTTAGACAAAAGATAAATATGTTGATGAAAGGATAAAAGGACCATCAAGACCTCCATATATCAAGTATAATCACTCTCAATTTCATGGCTATTTCTATTGATTTCATAAAGCAAGAAATTGTACGAGGTATGGAAGATATGATAGGAGAAGTTTTGGAGTGTCAAGAAAGTATGATTTCTTTATTACTCAAATTGGTTATAATATCGCATGCTTTAAGTTTCATAAACTTGGGAATAAGGCACAATAGTGTAGGAGTAATTTGAAGGAATCATTTAAAAATAACAATATAGATGCATTGAACAAGAAAAAGAAAGGGCCCATACATGTTTGGAGGAGAAAAAAAGACCTAGGAAATGAAAATACTAAACTAGTGCATAATGCACAAAATGGATCAAGTGTTGCCTAAAAGGTCAGCATGAGGTAAGGGGGAGTTGGTTATTGGATTACTCTTCAGCTTCTTCGAGAAATTTTGGAAGGTGTGCAAAATAATGCATGTATTACAGTGATAGTTCTCTATGATGTTGCAAATGTTGCTAACTTTAATGATGGAGTAAGTTGATTTGCAATAGAACTTTCTATTTTATAGAGAGTAGGTGACAAACTTTCTGCATATGCAAACCTTTGAGTGATAGTGTGAATGTTTGTTTGAGCATAAAACTTATCACTTTGTATTATTTTTTAGTAATCAAGGTGTGAGCTATATGTTTTATGGATTTGATGAATTGAAGTAAGCTTTTATATTTGAAACAGTGTGGAGACTATAAAATATTTGTGCATACATGTCCTTGAAAATTTCACAAGTTGTTGTAACAGTGATTAGCTCTTACAAAGGGAAAAACATGTGATATCTATGTCATTTTTTTACAATGTGAGCATTTGTTTCTCTTGACAGTGTGTATCTTGTACACACGGTATCTTCTATTGAGAATAATGGTCATTGGTCACAGTGCACAAACAAGGACTATGAGGTCTTGAAAGCAAGTATAACATAACAAGTAGTGGTGGTACATGGTATCTGTTTGAGTGATATCAATAAAATCATTCTTGGCTCTTAACATAAGATGTCTAAGCACTATGATTTCTTGATGTGCATACCATTCTATCTCTATTTTTCTTCATATAAAGAGTTTGTGATACAAGTTATCTATGCTTGGAATCTTCATCATAGAAGTGACAAGGGGTTGCAGACTTAATAATGGGATTGGTGAAAAAACATTGCACTCTTGGACAATGATCTTATTTAGTTTCATAGTGTTATCTTGACAAAATTTAGTTGCAAATTTTTGGTACCATGAGTATGATCACAACAAGATCTAGTGTCAGTGGCATACAATTCTTGTTATAGTGATTTAATCATTATATTCATGATATTTGTTTGTTTCATCAACTTGTATGCAAATCTTGTGTGGAATGTGTGGTTGCAAGAGGTACAAGGTCTTTCTAGTGCAAAGGTTAGATAAGGTAAAGATACTTTGTGATAATCAAGGTTTACTAGTGATCTCTATCCATACTTTACATTAAAGTATAGTTCATAAGAGGACAATAAATTATGCTAATAGTGGTATGGATAGTACTCTCTTACATGACAGATGGAGATTTGAATATATTGAGTCATGGGTGAGTTTGTAGATGACAATATTGATTAATATTCCTACTACTGTTTTAGTGATATTTGATTGAGGATTTATATGACAGTGTGACATGACTACTTGTTAGAGCTTTTGGTCCTGACATTGGCCTACAAACATTGATACTTGTTGAAGCTTTGTGGTCTAAATGCCTTAACCTTTTTATATTGTTGAAAAAGGTAATCATCCAATTTGGAAGGCAGTGAATGAATCTCTACTTTAAGGATTATTTTTGCATGATAGTGGTGAAATAGTTTGGTATCTCCCTTATATTCTTTCGTATCAAAGAAGATGGTACAAGCGACAAGATCTCCACTATCTCAATTTTTTTAATTTCTAGAGCTGCAATTTCTAATTGACATGTTGTTGTCATGTATCTAATATATTTCTTGCTAGATATCATGAGTGGTAAATTTTTATTAATATTTGACTTTTTTATGCTTTCATATTGTCAAAAGTTGTTCTTTTCATATGCTATCAAGAAGTTGTTCTCATGGTTGAGATAGTACATAAGAAAAAAGATATTCTTTAATGGTTTTTATGTAAATGTTCATGTCATAATTGAATCTTAGGGTGTCAAGGATGGTGATTTCGAGGATGAATGCATGATAATTGAAGGTTGTTGTAGTAAAGGAACACAAAATATTATGATTATGCCTTTCCTAAGATGCATATCAATCAGAGGAATCAATTTATGTTAAAAAGTGGTATAGTGATGAAGTCATGAGCAGGTGCAATTTTAATGTTTTTGCAGATATTGAAGCAGTAGTGGAGAAAATTTCTTTGCTTAGTAAAAATGATAATAAAGAATGCATAAAACTCTAATGTTCTTGATGAATTTCAGTGGTATAATTTATGTATCAAAGGTTTGATATATTTTTGTTTCGAAATGTTTATGGTGGTTCTTTACAGTTCACAAACTGAGTTAGCTGACAGCTCAAAATTACTTTTTTTTGCATTCATTCTAAAGGATAGTTGTCAGGATTGTTGATGATTTACGATAGTCATATGATCTAGAGGTGGTGCTAGTATCAAATGATCAAATGTACAAGTG
>VDFB02353493.1:343827640-343898782 GCA_007258455.2 Sequoia sempervirens | reverse complement strand
TGTTTGAAGAAATGCCTCAAATAAATGTGGTCTCATGGTGATGGAATGGCATTCCATCACCATAAGACTGAATTTCTATGAGGCATTTTTTCAAACTACTAACTACCATGTCTATGCTATTGCATACTATTATGCTTTGATAGATTTTTTCCAAGCATCCATAGTTTGTTCAAAAGCACATTTTTTAAGCTTTTAGCCATAGCATTGAGGAAATGAACTATTTGATAAAATTCTTTGGTAGACATGTATGGAAAATGTGGTAGCATAGAAAAGGAGGTGAGCTGTTGGAAAACGTGCATCAAAGAAATTGGGTCTCATGGTGATGGACATCACCATGAGACCGCATTTATTTGAGACATTTTAAAAAAAAACTCATTTCCTTTTCTATGCTATTGCTTACTATTATTCTTTCATATATTCCTTCCAAGCATCCATAGCATAAACAAGGAAGTGAACTATTTGAAAAGATGTCGAGCAGTAAAAAGTGGTCTCATGGAATTTCATGACAAGAAAATGAAATTGGAAGCTGCTCGTAGACTTATTACTTATGCTATGTGAAGGAATTGCATCACTGCTTATGTTTAATTTCTAAACAACTATATTGAAGTTGAATTTTTGTCATCTATCAACATCTAGTTATTAGTTATGGAATGTGATAATGCTTTGAGTTTGAATGATGTGCAGTAGCGTAATCAATGATATGAATATAAACTACACAAATCTAGTAAATGCAATTCATTAGTTAAACTCCTTATTCTATTACATGTAAGGACAGAGTAAATCCACTGCTTAGCAGGAGGTGTTCCCTTGAAACCGCCAATATTAGCCTATTCAACATCCAACATCACATGTATTAAAATACCATTTGTAAAACAATGCTATTAACATGTAATAAATTTATAATTGTTTACTAGTTACATATCCCACCAATAGGTGTACTACATAAATAAGTAGGTGGAGGGCTGGTGTATCTAGTCTCAACATTGTGACCCTACAATTTTATTAAAATCATAAAACTAAATTAGATAATATTGCATTTCAAAATCAAATTTTAATAAATTAAATTCAATGAACATGGTAACTTTTACTTGAGTATCAATGCCATACACCTCATGCAAAATGTCAGCTACCCTCTCCATCTCCATAGCTACATACGGATCCTGTGTAGCAGCCTCCTAAGTTTCGATGAGGTCATATGAACAAGTTTCCCTACAAGATTGACACATATGGGTTTGAAGGCCACAACTCAAAGACTCCCTTGGATGGCACTATAGAATAGGGCTAGTATGTTGGATGACACTTTGGGTCAAAGTGTTGATTGCCTACAATGTCTCTATGTCAACACTCTCATTAACGATGGAAGGCATAACAACGTGCTCATGGCTGACCTAGCAAGAGCTCATCTCCCTTGCCATGTAGGATCTGGCTGTGCACCAGGTCTATCCTGAGCTAACCCCCCACCTCTCCCCTAGAAGTCCTTCATATCAAAATAATCTAGGATTTTGTTCAATATGAACTCACTATATAGTTTCCTAAAGAAATACAATGTGACTTCACAATTGTTGTACGATGGGTAATCAAAAGCCAAGTACCACCTATCATAAAATAGTTCCTAATCTATTGGTGGTGGCACCAATGGAATAGGACACCTCTTCACATTGAGGGTAAGATTTTGATTTGTGCGTGGGTCAGTGAATAATGAGCACAAATCACCTTTTGTAATTTTTAAATCCTTTACATCTTTATATGATAGTTTACCTATGTAATCTAGGCCCTAGCTGCCTGCCTCTTATCTTGCCATCTAGTTATTTGATTGGTAATTAAATCTACATTTTTCAACATATCTTTCAATGAACTTGCTAGGGTTATTCTTTTTGTGGTTGAACCACTTGGATCACTCAACCTACTGATTAAATCCTCAATTTTTTTTTTTTGTTCTCAATTTCACTCATTAAATTTTGTTGAGTGTCAAGAGGGTGTTGAGTGAATAGTGGAGGAGGTTGATTTTTTTGTTGAGGATTTTTTTCTTGAGGATTTGGTTGCGCTTCTTGTTGAGGACTTTGAGGGTTTGTAGGTTCATTTGAATATCCTACAAATTCATAAAAATAAATATCAAATACAACCTAAAACTAACAAATTCAAAACAAAAAGCAAACAATCCTTACCTCTCACACCTCCTCCTCATTGTGGTGCCATCCTTGCGATGAAATAGAAATTGTTGATGAAGATTTTTCCTGAATACCTCCTCCTAGAATGCAATTTTGAAAAATGGTGGTTTTGGCCGTGGGGAAAACAATAAACTTAGTCAAAATGCAAGAATGAATGTGTTTCACTTTTTTTTTTTGCTTTTAAAATGTCATAACGCAAGCACATTATAACACACTCACGTTACAGGGATCATTGTGGCTCAGCCTTAGGCTTAGCACACCAAGCCATGAAGTGAGCACATTATAACGTGCTCGCATGATGACTTTTCATTATTTTTTAAAAAAATTGGTCACAAATTTGTTACCCACCTCCATGCACCCACCCGTACCAGTCCTCTGTCTAGGTGTGTTGCTCGTCCATCTAGATTAAGAACGAGTGCCACTATGTGCATCATAATCTGTCAAATAATAGGAGCTTGTGATTTTAGTTGTATGGGGAGCTTGATCCATGCTCTAACTTGTTCATCATGAACGGGGCCACATAGGAAATACTGCATGTTGCTCTTCTTCTTGCGGAATAACCGATCCCCCTAGAAGTATACCCGCTCTCCACAAATAGGAACTCAGAGAATGCGGTGTACATCCTTGAGAGTGACGGTCATCTCCAAGGTGGGAAGATGAAATGTACAAGTATTGGCGTTCCAATGTTCTCACAGGGCCATAAGCATGGCGTCATGGTATCTCATCGATGGAATAAGATATGACCAATAGATACCTACTTATTGTAAATGATTTGTCTCTATTGTTGTTAGTGTTGGAGCGTGATCTTTCAAAAATGTAAGTTTTCTTCCCCCTAGTCACTATCGCAAATGGGTGGGGACCTATCAAAATCATCACAAAATACTCTAAAGTCCATCTAATTTCTTCAATTTTCACATATTTGATCATTTAAGTGTGATAAAGTAAATCTAGTGTGCTTTCCTAATGGACCTAGACACTTAAGAACCATTTTAGGACACTTCACAAGGAAACGGGACACTTTACGAACAAAGGGACACTCTGCGAACAAATGGGACACTTTGAAAAAAAGGGGACACTTTGCGAACTTTTTTTCCAAGACCCTTAATTAACCTATCCATGTATTAAAATCATTAAATTATTACAAAATCTCAAGGGGAAAGTTGCATAATTGACTAACTTCAAAATACAACACGTTGCGCGCCACCTGCTCATGAATTTCATCTAACCGTGAAAGTGTGTAATACCGTCTGCTCGACATTTTCTTCTCTCACTCGTCACTCTCAAACTACAAGAAGGTAAAATGAATAGTAAGTTCAAAATTACTCCTCTTTACATATTTTACTCCATTTTCATCTCTTTTTACTCTTATGGATTAAAATAGGGTTACTATCTTTTAGGAATCAATAAAGTATCCCTTCTTCAAATCAACATAACGGGAGCTAGGGTAATCCATTTTCCATGTCGTTTGATGTGTTGGAATCGTGATTCCACACCCAAAATCATCCTTTGTCTATTGTTATGAGGCATGGTACTTGAAAATCCCCTATGATATGATGTTTCTTATTCGACGTGGCTAGAATGCTACCTTGATTCCACCTTCGTAAAGCAAGCGAAATCAAGGGAGCCTTAAATCTACCCTCAAATTGGATTTCTAGGAGTTAGAAAAAAGTATTTTTATATGATTAATGAATTTGTGTTGTAGGATACAGTTCCTAATGTTATGGTTTTTGTAGATAACTACACTGGGGGCTTCATTCTCCTGTCTTCTGATTAAGTATCGTTTTATGTAGTAAAGTGCATCATTTAGAATCATTTAGCTTACATATTCATGTAGAGTCATATGGCCACTAAATTGGGGGCTAAATGTGACATAGAAAATTGGACCCTCTTGAAAAAAGAGACAATTTCATGTCTAATTGGACCCACCATTGAGTCCCTTTGCATCATTTATCCTTCAAAATAACATTTATATGCCCCTATGGCCCATTATTTTTGATCTAGAGGCCTGTCTCACCTAAGATATCACTTAAAACTTGACAAACAACACTTAATTCTTTCATATCCTGAAAACCCACCTTCAAAAGTCAGTAGTGGGACCCATTCGCCAAGGGTGGTGAATGAGTCCCTTTTGAGGGAAAATTCAAGTTTCAGTGGGAATTTAAGTAATTCAACTTGAATTTCTAGTGAATGTCGGCCTCTTAGGTCTAAATAATAGGAAAAATAGGGGTTGTTGCTTATAAATACTAATTTTAAGTCATTTTACACATCTTTTAGTCATTTCACAAAATCAATTCTTAAAGTCAAGTCTTCTACAACAAGTTTCATTAGTAAAAGTTGAAGTTTTAGGGTAGCAAACTAGGGTTTTTCTAGGTTTTGAAGCTCACTCTTTAGGTCAAGATTCAAAATTGCAAAGGGTTGATGATGGATGCCTATGGTGAATCATGGAGAAATGTAGGTTGAGGAGATGTAACTAGCCATCAAATCACACCTAAAGGCTTGGTTTCAAAGTGATTCTATCTTTCATTTTCATTGTATCTTTAGATTAAGGTTTGAATTTAATTTGCATGTTATTTCATCTCTATTTTTGATGTGTTATAATATTTCTAGGCTTGAGATCTTGCATCATTCAAATCACATTTGAATTTCTTATTCTTGCACAATAGAATAGGGTTTTTGACATACTTCAAATTTTCCTAGTCTTTAACACAACTAACGCTAGGGTTTTATGCATATTTTTATTCATTCAAAGTTTAATTACCCAATTAGGGGTTTCACCAAGGCAAACCCCCATTAGACAAAAAATCTTGAACTGTTTCGCAAGAATTTTCTGAGATCTCGACTTGGGTTTCCACTAGAAATTGTTGTATAGGTGTCAAGGTGCAGAATAGAGATTTGAAATCATAGAAATATAAAAGTGGAATGATTCACCATGCATGGAGAATTAGTCCCTCTTGAGATGCAATTTTGAGTTAGATCCAAATCCTGACACACAGTTGACAGAAAACAACTTTTGTGCAGAAAAACCCCGATCTGGGATTGATTTTCTGTGGGTGGCAAATGAGTCCTAGTCAGCTTAAAATTAGGTCTCATCAGTTTTCTAGATTGTTATCCAGTCCTCTTTAGCTTCACAAGTGCACACATTTTGAAAAATAGCCTTCTGTTTGGTTTATTTTGCATCTTTGTTCATTGTTTTAAATCTTTTGCAAACAACATTGTGTTTTCCAACATTGCATAATTCTTAGGTTTTTTATATATAATCAGTCAATTAGTTCATTTAAGTCTAAATAACATCATAAATTACATAATTTGAGTGAACCTAACCTATATTTTGTGTAGGGTTTATCTCTCTCCTTTTAGGTGAAACATCCTAAGAGTGTAAGAGTAGTCTATAAGCCCTACCCAAAAATATACAGTTCAGTAGTAACGAACATACTGACCCCAAATCCATAGATCCCTTATGTATTTGGTGTGTCCCTTTCAGGGGGGCAACCCCCTCTTCTTCTTTTTTCTTTTTTGTTTATATGAAGTAGCCTTACTCGGAAATATATGACTTGGCATAGGGCTTTTTGAGTTGGCTCTCATGTCTTGTTTTTAATTTTTGCATTTTCTTTCCTCTGCTAATTTAAAGTAATTTCTCATAGAACAGTGTGTATCAATTTCTTTAAAGTGGGGGGCATCCATTACCATAATTCATTTTGCATCCTCAGTTCTTAGTGTAGCTGTGTCGTTTGATACGATGTGTTTGTCACTTTGTGGATGGCATTGGGTGTGTTGTCCTTCATAACTGTGATCTATCTTATCATATTACATTCCTCTTGATGGCCTGATGTGACACACAACATCCCCTGAGTTGTGAATATTCTATTATTTGATTAGTCATCTCTTGGAGACATTAGACACAATGTTCCCTAAGTGATAGACCTCGCATAAACTTAACAAGACTCCTTTGAACATCTTTTCCATTTTATACATTTACATCTTACATTTTACATTTTTTCATTTTACACTTTGCACTTTTTCCACCTTACATAAAACAAATTGCATGCTTGTGGTACCTTTCTTTTCGTTCATGAGTTCTAAGTATATGAAGCTTTGCTTGTCTCATGAAGCACAAACCAAATTTTTCCTTTGTGGTGCCTTGCTAAAGTTATTAGGAGGTATAACTTTGATATGGTTGAGTGGGAAGCCCATTTAGCAGCATGAATTTCCCCATAGCCACCTATGTGTTTGTGAGTGCATACTAACTAGAATATGTATCTTTCCTTCTTGGGTCTTCTCACTCAGTGGATTGCCATGAGTTCTATCGCCTAGAGTGAGTATGCATTCTCTTTATCAAACAAACAGCCTAGATCTAATCCACAACTAGTTGGACAAACGATTGAAGCTTAATCTGATTCCCCCTTCCCTTCTTTCATTTCAACATTTTCATCCCTTTGTTCTTATGTTTAGTTTTCCATGGGATCTTCATCTTGGGGGCTTGACCATCCCTCTTGATCATTGTCATTGCATCTTGCTAACATAAGTGCACTAGGATCCTTCTAGATTTGCATGGTTACTTTAGTGTGAGTTTGAAGCAAGTTCATCCTCTCACTAAAGTGGGGGCTAAATGTGTTGTAGAAAAATGGCCCCTTGTCATTTTCATGGCTTTTAGGTCTTTCTTCATGATTATTGGTCCATTTTGCTTCGATTTATTGATGTAATATGGCTTGAACATGCACATTAGGTCCTTAAAATTCAAATTAATAATCTTGTCAAGGTGTTGTGAAGTGTTGTAAAAAAATTCTACACTTTTCTAGACTCTATTCATTACAATTCACCTAAAAATCACCTTTTCATCACTATTCAAGTCATATTTTTAAGTTTTGTAAAGTCTTGTAACAAGATTTCATGCTTTTCTAGGCATAATTTCACTATTTACACCTTTCTTATGCTTTATTTGACCCCTTTATGCACTCATAAGGATTAATTAATTATATTTTTGAATGTAAACCTGAAAAACAACATTAAATGAAGATAATTCCCAACACCCACTTACAAGTCCAAGGTGGGACCCATTCGCCATGGGTGGTGAATGAGTCCCTCTTAGCTCAAAATTAAAATATTTCAATTTTTCTTTCATGTTTTTATTCAAAATTACTTGATGTTGGCTGTGATGAGGTATCATTGGGTTACTAATGCACAATAATGTATAAATAAGTGTTTTTCTCCTCATTTTACATCCCCTAATACATTCAAGCAATCTTCCCATTCATTCAAGCATTCAAGCACTTTTCATTATCTAATCAAGCATTTTGGAGCAGCCATTGATATATCTTCAGATTTTGAGCATCAAAGGTGTGGTAAGTTTCTGAAATTTGCATGTTATCTATTTATCATACTCTCTTCATTTCATTTATTTTTTTAGGGTTTGAATACCAAAGTTGGGTTTGACCAAGGAAAACCCCCTATTCTCTAACCGTCAACCATTTTCCTCCTCTTGCATGTGCATTTGAGAGTTGTGTATGCAGATTTGACAAGAATTAGGTGTTGAAAGTTGGAAAACTAGTTAACAAAATGCTTCAAGTCAAATCAACCTCATTTCAAGCTTGGAGAAGACATTTTGTCCATTTTTTGCAGAATTAACTTCGTCAACCTGATAAGCAGAAAACCTCAGATCTGGTGTTGCAGAATTGTCCCCTAATTTCTCATAATTTTGGGAGTGGAATGATTTTCCATCAGTGGAAAATGAGTCCCACCTTAAGGCTAGAAATCTAGATTTTGTCAGATTCTAGATCCCGATGCTTAGAAACCATTTTTTGACAGTTTTCATCAGAAGCAGGATTGATTCGCCATCAGTGGAAAATGAGTCCCACTGGTGATTTCAGTAATCTTAGAAAACATTCAGAAGATTCCAAATTTCTCCATTCCCTACCCAGGTGCACTCTGAATTAACCTTCTTCTTTTATGTTTTCAATTTGTTCATTCATAGTTCATGTTTGCATATCACATTGTGTTTTCCAACATTACATAACTCTTAGGTTTTGCATTCAAATTTAGTCAAATAGGTCATCTAATTGCACTTAGTTCATTCCATTTAGTCTAAATTACATCATAAATTACATAATTTGAGTGAACCTAGCTAGATATTTTGTGTGGGGTTTATCTCTCTCCTTTTAGGTGAAACATTATAAGAGCGCAAGAGTAGTCTACAAGCCCTACCCAAAAATCTATGGTTCAGTTACAAAGAGAAAACAATCCTAATGTAACAAAGATTCCACCACAATCATTGATCAACTTACATGAATGATAGAGTTATCCTTCTACTCAGTCCATCGAGAAAATCGACATTAATCACACTGAACAACCACACACTCAACTCTCACACATAAAGAATAGCATCAAAGTTGTGTCTTCTCTTTCACTTATCTTCCTTCTTTTCTTATGTGCAATTTTCATCATTTAACACATTCTATATTTATACCTTCTCTAACTTTGAAAAGATACAAAGTTGGCCATCCAACATCAAATTCAAATTAGGTTAGTGCCAAACATCCTAGGGTGGAATTAGAATGAGGGAAACCTAAACACACGCTTCACCAGGACCCATAATAGATCCAACATGCTTCATCAACTTTGAAAGTAGTGCTTGACACATGGTTGGACACACCAATGTAAAAAAAATAGATTAATTAAGCATGATGCTTCCAAATACCAAAATCAATTGCAACAGAACCAGGGCAAGACAATACTTGAACCAAACACCATGATACTTCATCAAAGAGAAATTTCAGACCAACACCAATTCTTCTAGATCTAAAAAAACACAAAACAAAACATAGCTCACAATTACCAAAACTAGCAACCTTCTTTTAATACAATTTTTTCAATATCCTCGACATGTATAATCAACAAAACCTAGTAGAAAACTAGTTGACTGGTTGACATAACTGATTGACTAGTTGACATCAATGACACCACTTTATTCTTCTTCCACTCTTGCAACAAAGGTTTAACATTGAAATCTACCCATTGCTGGAAGGTTGAAATGTATGATGATCCAACTGGTTAATTTCCCTTTTTGTCAAAGGAAAGAAAATTTAAGGCATATCTTTTGGGGATGCCAATCCGTTAAAAGGAAATGAAATATTATTTTCTATGACCTACCAGCTATCTTTCGGCATAATTTAAATTGGAAATAAGCTCTTCTTGGGGTTTGGTTACATCAGAATATCATTACTGATGGATTCAAGCATGTCATTTTATCTTATATTTAGAGAAACAGACTTGCAATGCTATATTTAATAGCCTTAGTGATCACTAGAGAGTTTCACTTCTAGGGCTTTACTCCAACATTTTTTATTGTCTGATTTCTATTTTTTCTCATCTACAAGCCGAGGTTGAGAAGAATTTAAAGATTGATTTTCAAATCCAGAAAATCAAACTACAATTTAATCAACTACTCAACAAAAGAAAGCTTATAGTAGCATAGGGGTTAAAGTCTTACTTTTAGGATTGATTCACTTCAATGTTCATGATTGGTCTTATTGGATTCTATTGTTTGATCAAGTTGCTATTATCATGTTTGTATCTGTTGTAGATGTTAATATTGATAGATCTATTGCCTGTTGGTATTGTTATTATACTGTTGTAGTTATTTTGTTTGTTATTAGCTATTGTCATTTGTTACTACCATGTAATTACTAAAACTATTCTAGTTGTTGTTGGTTTGTTTCATCATGTTTTTTCTCCAGTTTAATACTGCAATCTCTTTGTAATTTGCATATTTTTAATATGTGCCACAAAGAAATGTATTTATTGCTTGATATGGGAATAATTGATGAAAAATTTGACTTAACGAGGGCTTGATTTAGTGTTGTGAGGTTTTTTACACATCCACACTAGGTTTCAGACCCTCACAAACTAAATAAAACACATCTAACAATTCCTTGTAAGGGTGTTGTAAAGTGTTGTAAAATAATTTCACACTTTTCTAGACTAATGAACCTATTTTCCCCTTAATTCAATATTGTAAAATGTATCTAATGGAATTCTCAAATTAATCTAGAAGGCTTCTAAATTAAACCTAATTAGCCGATAGGCTATTTGTGTCAAATTTGCTCAGAATTTTTGTCAGCCATCCCGATTTTCAGACTTTCTGGCATTAGGAAAAAAAGATGGATTGAATAAAAGTGCTTCATTAATTTTTTTGTCTCTTTTACGGTTCCCCTGATGGCTTCTTTCCACATGAATAGGCTATGTACTGTTTGCATGTTTCAGTTTTAGGAACACACTAGGCAAGAATCACGTGAAAGGAAGAATGTATAGATAAGACGATGTGGTTGAATTTTTTTTCTTTTCTACCCAGATTATTGTGGCTGAAAAATTTGGTCTGTGGAACCCTTTTTGTGGTGAGTTTAGAGTGAGTTTTTTCTAGTTTATGCGCCTTGGAGAAAATCCCCCTTTTGTAAATCCCGCTTCTTTGCATCCCACTCTGTATTCATCCGTCACCTTCAGAGGGTCCCAATTTTGGTTTTGAGAGTCTCAGATCTTTTCTATTTTTTTAAATACTTGAAAGCTTTAGAAGTAGTGGGTGTTTCAGATTCAGATCCAATTTCGTTTCTCTCTTGTTCTTTTCTTGTTTTATATCCATCAGATGCAATTCTACTTAGTGTAATAAATAGGTAGTTTGTCATATTTATTTGTGGGTTTTTTCTTTTCCTTGGTTGTGGGTTTGATTCATCATCCAGGTAGTTTAGGAATAGATTAGATATATAAGGATTTAGAGGAGCATACTATTGTTCCACTAGAGGCATCGTTTCAGAGCCTCTGCAATGGAGGGGTATTTTTTAAGACCTTGTCCCTTTTTTTCCTAAATCTCAGGAAAGATTGTTTCTTGACCTTGCTCTAAATTGTGTCTTGTTGTTTGTAGTTTGTTGGGTCATTTTATTATAGGATTTACTTTTATTTTTATAAGCATATAATTTTGGTAATTGATGAAAATTTGGGTGGAAATTGAAGAAAAAATGAACATATCTCTGAAGTGAGCAGAATCCTACAATGGGATTTATCCCGTGTATATCAAAATGGGAATAAATAAATAAAAAATTTGACATTGCTCAGCGACAGGTGAGAATAAATTAGTGTCTATTCATTTTTTAAAATCCCTCACTAGGGCATGACATGCTGAGCTTGATTTGATTTTGAAGAGGATCCAACTGCCTTGAATGGATACTAGGATCATGGTGGTTTGTGACAAAAATACAGAGGAACAAGTGTCTTCATTCCTTAATACTTATTTTGTTTCAAAAATGAAAAAGAAAGGGTTCTGAGTTTTTCCTTTTCAATTTTTGGGTTTTTGTTGAGCAGTGATAATGTTGTTTGGTTTAGTTATCTCTATCTCTTATAAGTGGTAAACATAGTTCCATACTTTGCTTACAAAAATTTGACATGTTGTTAATGTAGTGTCATGTCGAGTTTCTTCTTTGTTAATATTGTGGTAATGTTTTTGTTTCAGTTAAAACAATTACTGTAATATTGTCAAGGGTTTGTCATTTTGTAACCCTAGTCTAAAACTTGTGTTAATTATTTATTAAAGGGTTTGTATTCGTTGCTTTCTATGTTGAACTCTAGTTCATACTTGATATGTTGGCTCTAGATCCCACTGGCTGTGGTTATAGAGGCTCTTAGTCTTGTCTCTAGATTCCACTAGTGGTGGTTGTAGAGGCTCTTAGTCCTGTCATCACTTATATATCTCATGCCTTGTCCCTTCATGGCTTAATAAATGGGTTTCAAATATTCTTGTTGCAATGCCTGCTATCCAACATGGCCAATTGGGTGGTGTTCAACAAGGTTGTGTGCAAGTGTGGAGTCAAGGAGACTTTAACATAACTGAGATGGTTACTCTTTGATTTATGACAAACTACATACATTATGTTATGGGTTATATTGTGGGTTGTGTTAAAGTTTCTTTCTTTTCTCTCAGGTTTATATACCACAAAGCATCAAAATGTTAACACTGCTTTGAGTATAATAAGAAAATAATAGTTCCAAGCAACATGTCTATTATTCTATTACTTGTTATGGAAATTTGTAAGGAATTTATGAATTTGACAGTTTATTTTCAGGATAGAGAACATTATATATCCTATGTTAAGACATTCAAAGGGTTCAATTGAACAAAAAGAAAAATTATTCTCTATTGTTCCATAATCCATTAAGAGACATTTTCTTTATGATGTAAAAAGGCATATTATTTATTTCATATATGTACTTGAAAGAATGGTTGATAGCACTTGCAGAGTATTGAGAAATTGATTCATTTTAGAAATACTCTATACTACTATGTATACCAAAATTATACACAATGGTATATTGTATTTGGACTATTACTGAAATCTCAGTTTTCATTGTACTCCAACATGAAAATCTTGATCTATCATTGAAAGATAAGAAAATTCTATAAAAAATTTAAAATTAATCATGGAATTTAGATGTACCCAAAGTCATTATGTAAAATGAAAAATTTGGATGCAAATATTCAATTTTTGAGATGAACAGTAAAACGATGCCACCTTGCCCTGAGCTATTATTTTTTAGTGAGACCTTGCATGTAGGGTTATTTTCACTTTAGGAAAAGTTGGTATCTGGGTGTGTTTTAGACTTATGTTTGAAAGTGATAGGAATTAAGCATTTGGGGCTGTTGAGTAATAATAATCCTTGAGAATGAGGAGGCATGGTGTGGAACTACCTTACCACCCACTCAAAGTATGTCTCTCTCAAGTATTTTATTTGGGTTATGGTGTGTTGCTAATAATGTTGCAAATCAATAATTCCCATTTCTGAGTTGCTATTGTAGGTGGTTGTTGTGGCAATGGTCCTCATTCTAGAATTTTCCTTCTATGTTTTCTTTGTTCCCTTTGTTGGGAATAAGCTACATTTGAGTACATTGCGATTGGCCTCTACTCACCTTTCGTACAAACTTCTTGATCATACATTTGTTTCTGCTCTGTGCGTGTTTATCGAATCATTGTTTTTTATGTTCCTCTTGCAAATGTAGATTATATTGTGGCTTCTTTTGTGGTTTCTAAGATCTGTGACAAGGGCATATTAATTTTATGATTGAAATATTATATATTAGTTAGGTCCATAGAAATATATAGCTGACAAATTTTTATTTTTAGTTGGGCTTATGTAGGCTACATTTAGGACCCAATAACTTGTATACTGATTTTCCATGTTTAATTTTTTGAGATGTATGTTTCAAATGAGTTACTAAATTTGTGTTATGGTTTCTATATACGCAAGATTTAATGGCAGTCTAAGTTACTATTCATAAGCATTAGGCTTCAACTTCTCATGTAAAAATCATACCTATGCTCCTCTCTTTCTTTTCTTCTAGGTTGTAGATGCCTTGGAATGAACAAGGTCATGGATTCACCATCATCATGGGAAGAACCATATAATATTAACTGGACTCCAAAAGAGATTTTTGTAAAACTCAGGAAACAAGTTGAAGGCCATTGGCTTGGTCTGAATTTTGAGGTACTCTCATAGTAACACAACTTTCTCCACATAACTATTGGCTAAGCTTAGATTTTAGAAAACTTGTGATAACACAAAAGTATTACCATAGAGCTTGTTTCTTCCATTTTTTATATCTAATTCATTACAACCTGCATATTTTGAGGGGTCAATTTTGCTTTCTTTGAGAGGCATTCCTAGCAAGATTTTGGATTCTACATGTTATTATGTTGTTTCATTAGGAATATGATCTAGAAAAATAAGGATTAAGTTTTTTGTGCCAAATTTAACTTACAAAGCATTGTCTTAATTAGCTTATTTTATGGCAACATGTGTTAAAAGTGTATTTTTTGATTCCCTGCATCATGATTCTATTCTTACATCATCTCATCATATTGTGGGTGCAAGTGATTAATATTCTTGTCTTTTTAGAGTCACAAGGTTGAACAACCTAAATTAGATCATGAAAGTTTTTATAATTAGCCAACTAAGACACTATTCTCATTCAATTCATTGATCTAATGAAGATGTAATTGGAAACATTCTTAAAACAACAATTTTTGATCAATAGTGAAATATCAAAGTTGTTCATGGGTCTATAAAAGTTACAAATGGTTTTAAGGTGATCTGTAAACCTTACACTTTGTTGCCAAACATGATTGAAGCATGTTCTTAAGAAAACCAAGAAAACATGGGAAGAGACACAACTTCTAGTTGTAGCAAGGTAGAAAATGTGTAGGTGTCATGGTAGTTGTGGAACCACCATGGTGTTTTTGCCACACATACCATATTTGACAAGGGGTAATGGAAAATTTGGGTAATAACTACAAACATATTTTCTTAAAATTCCTACCCTTTATGCTTCTTGTTTCAATTCTAAAATTAATGTAGATGTATAACTATACCATTAGGGGTCATTGAAATCATCATTTTGACTCAATTCTTCTTTGTTAAGTATAGGGATTTGAAGCCAATCTTGGAATTTGGAGTTACCTTTTAGTTTGAGACTCTCTTAATCTGTAATCAATTTGAATATGATAGCATTCCCTTGGATTTACCTTTGAAAAGTTATTTTCATGTTGTAATTGAGTATCAAATTAGTCTAAAATAGTATCTCCAAATAGTCTGATGCATTGGCTTTGGAATTATATTAGATGGTGGACATTGTGTTAATTTCTTTCTTATTCACACTGATGCTTCTATTTTCTAGAGGGTGGTAGGAGGCAGTCTTGGAAGGAGGTGAGGGGGATGAATGGGGACAGGGAGGATGTAGTTCTCATTTGTCTTGAAAGAGGGTCAATTCAGAGTTAAAGTTTTTATCTAATAAAAAAATGAACCATTTGTAACTAAATATTGAAGTCTAGTGTGTCCAAATAAGCATCACACTCATTCAGAAAAAGAAGAATGAGAAAACTTCAGTATTATTATACGAGATACTGGCTTCAAGGGAATTTTGTAGTCACATTGAAAATTCTAAGTGATTCAACATGTTCATGAGTTTAGAGTTTCTACAACTGGTAATTATTTTCTACCTAGCCACAAACCCTTTGGTAGGTCTAGTACCCCAACTTCCTCCATTTTTTGGTTCATATCCTAATTAGTGAAAGTAGGCAATGAGCCAACTTTCCACATTTGTTTTGGCACTTTCTTGCTACCTAATTCCTAGAGGAGGTTCCTTATTTACAAGACTTTGAAGTTGGTTCATGGTTGGTGGAATATCTATTTCAGATCTTTCCCCTCTTCAGTTAGATGAGGGGTTCTCTTTTAGTGGTGGATGAGCTGCTACTTGGTGCTTTAGGAGCTTACCAGATGTTTCAATTCTATTTGTAACTTGTTTTCTTTAAAAAATCTAATAAAAATGGGATTAAGTTGCTTCCTTCTTAAAAAATGATATCAAAGAATTGTTAATGATCACACATCTTACATGCTTTTGTATTCTACTATCCCCTTTTGGGATATTCTTAAAAAAAAAAAATCACTCAAAGCATAATAGTATTTTTAACAAAGATTATGAATTTGTGATATATATTTCAGTTAATAAATCATAACACAATACTCAAAGTTGATTATTTCTACCTCCTTCTACAAGGATTGATTTTGTGGTAGATATGTTGAATTATCTGAGAAGCCTTGAGAGAGGGCTTTGATTTTCAACAATAAAAATAGAAGTTGTGCAAAAATCTTGTGTATAGTGTTACAGGCCCCTTGGTCTTGTGAAACTTACAGTGATTATTTCTTACTGAAATGATTGTAGTTTCATAGGATCGATAAAGTGTTATTTGCATTGTCCCTGGGCCTTTAGCTTGGAAAGGATGGTAAACTGTGCTACCTAGTTGATCAAGGCCCCTACCCTGCATTTCTATCTAGAAGATGCAACTGATTACTCTTATCATAGTTGGTATTGTGTTTAGTGGTTGTAAAATTCTTACTCTAATTCTTCTTTGTTGAAATGATTAGAGTTTCGTGGGATTGGCCAAGTTTTCTTTGCACTATCTTTGGGCCTTTAGTTTTAAAATGATGGTAAGCTGATCTAACTAGGTGATTAGGCCCATTCCCTAATTTTTTGTTTAGAATATGCAACTAATAACACTTATCAAGGTTGGTGCTATCCTCATACATTGTCAAATCAACAAGCTATACTCACTTAAGGTTTGATTGGATTTCTAAGATTGTTTATAGCCTACATCAACCTCTTTTTGTGAAGGTTTTGTCTTCTCAACAGGTTTTTCCTTCTCGGTAATTTTTTCCTTCTCAATAGTTTTGAAAGGGCTTGTACAATTTTAGTTGGAAGAAGTCAGTGTTGAATTTTGGGACTCTGCATTTTCACTATCACTGACCACTGACAAATCACTTTTTAAATCAGTTAGTAATTCTTGCAAATCAAATAGTTGCTTTAGATCCACAGATCAGCCCAATGCATATCCATACCCTTCCTTCCAAGCCTGCTCTACATCCTACCACTTGCCCAAACCAGTCAATGCATGACCTAAAGAAGTTAATTGTTATAAAATAGTAGCTTGCAAACTTATGTTTGGAAACAAAAACAATACAAAGACAATTCTATTCCATTAAAATAGAAAACTGTATTCTTCAATAGGAGACAATAAATTTCCTAACTAATCAATCAAACTAGAGTCTAACTAGCATCTTCTCAAAATAATTGCTCAAAAAGAGTGTCATTGTACAACAAAAGTATATTAAAGGGGAAACTAGAGTGTTAAATGTACATATAAACAGTAAATTCACCTCCTCATATTTTACATAAGTTCCTTTCCAAGCGAATTCAAACTCAAAGGAAATTTTCAACTCCCTCCACATATCCAAAGTCACAATTAGGTGGTGTTCGACTAGGAAAAATTGGTGTCCCTGTTAACAACAAGAGCGTGAATGAGCAGGGACAAATACAGGTAAACATATTTGACCTAGGAGCCTATGAAAGATTATCCCTCTATATCTGGCTACAAGTACCCAAGTGCAATGGCAGGTATGTTTAACATTTTACTTAAAAGGGTCTTAACACGAATGCTGAAATGCATAGATGTCTGATTCATAATGAGGAACATACTCATAAATTACTGGGAAAACGGATGCAAGATAAAAATTTCTACCAAGAGTTAAAGCATCTTAATCTAAAATTTACAAAACAATGTTATACTTGAAAAAATGATGTTGGTTCTAAAAATATAAAGGGTTTTCAAATTTCAACTAGTTTACTTCAATCAAATCTCTACTAAAAAATCTCAAGGAATGCACTTATATAAGGCTTTTCATTAGGCATCGTTAAAGAAATTAGAACCTTCTGCATGAGCTTATACATTCCAGCTATGTAGCGAGCAAGGGGATGAGTTTCTCAGGAACAATGAGGCTCTGATGGAGTTTTTTATGTAATTAATCAAAATGCAATAAGACAAAATGTCAAAAATTAATGTTGACTTGATTCAATGTGAGCATTACATATGTGTGTAGGAAAATCAAACCACAAAAGTTGAATGGGGCATATAACATACCTTGGTAGGTTAGTACTTCCTACAACCTAAATTGATTTACCCAACATATTATCAATATTGTATTCATATATGTATAATATATACAAGAGACTTGGGATATTGAAAAAAAATTTATCACTTAGAAGCTATGATTAAGATTGCCAATCCAAATAAGGAAAGATTATAGGTAGCTTCAAAAGTTAAAGTGTAATTTTTTTTTCAGTAAAAGATTGAAAATGTGTATGGATTGTTTTGTTTTACAATTAGGCATTTGTAAAAGCTATATCTAGGACCTAGGTAAAGTAACTCTATAGACAAGCTAAAGAAGGAGGTAGTAGATTGTATGTAAAACAAATTGATAACAAGTATATCATGGAAAAACAAGAGCAAGTCATATATTGATAAATCTATGCACTAGAAATTAATATGCCAAAAGACTAATGTTTCTCTTGATATTTTTATTTTAGGTGATCAATTAATCCTATTGCAAAATTATAATGCAAAATTCTCAGACTTTGGGCTAAACATTTTTATTGTATATAGAGTGTTGAACATGGTAATGTGCTATGATTGCAACAATATAAATTCCATTGTTCCTTTTTGAATCATTGTTTAATCAAGTAGTTGATTTTGGGTTTTATAAGGATGAAAAGCTTGATCTGGTCGTTCTTTAGGTCTCAATGGGACATTTGTTTATGTTGATCCTAAATATGTATCTTCAAAAACTTATACAATGATGTATACAACTTTGGCATTATGCTTTTTGAATTGATCAGAACAAGGAATCCACAAAAAGGGCTCATGGATTACATTAATATTTTAATATCTATCAATTTTCTAATCATCTTTTTTGTGGCTGAAAAAATCAGTTCTTACAGATTTAGAATGTAATTTAGTTGCCATGTTACTACTTTCTACTAGCTATAGTAGACGATAATCTGTTATCTCATACAATTTGTGTTAGATTCCATTGGGCATTGTTGATTATTGTTCTCTTGCTTTAGCTATATTGTTTCATTTATGAGGTGTTGTTGAAAAGGCTATATTGTTTCAATTTTTGATGAGGCTCTATTAAGAAAATAGTATATTTTTGTATGGGTTTGTTACCATCTATTTTCTGTGGGTTTCTCTTTAAGGTTTGTGTTTTGTGGCTATGGATATAGAGTACATTAGGATCTGATTGTCTATTTGACCATTGTTACTGATTTTGCAGTCACTATTATTATTCTGAGAGGTTGTTTGTAACACATTAGTTCATCAAATACCGCATTATGGTTGGAGTATGGTCTACAAGAATAACAAAAAAGTGTGAAGTTTAGTGTGGTGATTTGAACTCTCCCAACCTCCATGCCTACATGTCACTTTCCTTTCATGTACATCTCCGCCTATTGGCTCATTGTTGCATGTTACTAGATGGAACTTCTAGTTCTAATCGAGTGTCTTAATGTGTTTTACATATTCACATTGGATGTTGTTCCCTTCTTGGCTACGTGGATCTCATTTTAATGTTGTAAAGTGTATATAATCACACTTTCACATTGAAATTTGTGTCCCTATCCCTAATTACCCTTTACATCATCATTAATAGGCCCCTACAAAAAATTGTGGTACATTTTGATGAACCTAACTTTAGAATACTTTCTTTTCTAATTTTGGAGTCCATCATCATCCTAGAATTAGCTGGCATTAACATTGCATTCCATTTTTCATTAGGAAAAGTGCATATAGGTTGCATTTTTGCATCTCAAATCATTGGGAAACATCTAAAAACTAAATTATCATTTAGTATTCAGGTAATACAACATAAAAAGAATAAAAACCAATTTTTTTTTATTGAATTTTTTGAAAAAACCCTTACTGGGACTAATTTTCCATTCTGGGCAACTTAGTCCTAGTCTAGATTTTTCACTGTCTGTTATAGCATCAAAAACATCATTTCTATCCTTCCTAAGCCTCCTAGTATCATATACTATAATTCTAGAATGTTTCAACAACATTTTTTTTATGCATCTAGCTCAAAAACATCAATTTAGGGTAGTAATTTTTGAAATAATTTCAAATACAAGCATCATTAGAACTGAAAAAAACTCACACTTCTGAAGTTTTGCATAACATGGATAAAAGTACTTTTCACTTTTGCATACACACTATTTCTATTCATAAAACTTTGCATAAGTTTGATAAAAGTGCTTTTCATTCTTGGATAGACGTTTTTGCATTCTTAAAGCTTTGCATATATTGGATAAAAATATTTTGCATCTTTCGACATACATTTTTTACATTATTGAAACATTGCATGAAATGGTTACAAGCGCTTTTCATTTTTTTTCAAACAATGTTAGTGTCTTACATATCTAGACATGCTAGGAAACATTTCTTATCCCCTCCCTATGAGAGTCATTTTAGTGAAAGAGAATACAACCTTAGACATTCCTAATGATCATATTTTTTCTTATCCCTCCTATTGGCGACGAAGATATTTTGGTAGCAAACCCAATCAATGAGCATTTTCAGAATCCTAGTTGTTTCTCTCCTTTTACCTCTCTTAGTGGACAAGACATTGATGAACATGACAACACAACCATAGGTAATCATGATAATAAAAAAATTTCTTCTCCTAGTATCTCT
The DNA here is from genome assembly GCA_007258455.2 of Sequoia sempervirens. NCBI lineage: Eukaryota > Viridiplantae > Streptophyta > Pinopsida > Cupressales > Cupressaceae > Sequoia > Sequoia sempervirens. Next base: position 343,878,501 of record VDFB02353493.1, on the reverse strand, counting down.
CATAGTTGTGACTAAGATACTTTTATATTAGAAAACACAATCAATGAAGGTCATGAGTATCTTAAAGTTGTCCCCTTTCTCCTAGAGAAATCCTTATTAAGCAAGACAATTCAACTATTGATCATTCCTCTACTTGCAATGAAGTTAATTTAGAAGAATCAACCCTTAATCGTCAACAACATGTGGTTTTTAGTTCTCCTGAAAACTCTCCTCCTATGGAGGATATCATGATGAAAAACAAGGATAACATTGACAATAATGATATTATGCCCTTAGAAGAAGATGTAGAGCCCATGTTAGACTCTCATTCACCAAGGGATGTTAATATTATTTAACCTCATCTCATCATTTATCCTACTTCAAACAAACCCCAAGCTCACAAAAATCCAAAATTAATCCTCTACCCACCTAAACCATAGATTTTTGGGGTGTAGGATGCTATAATTCTCTTGCTCAATTAAGTTTTTTCACCTAAAGGAAAAGAGATAGATCCACACAAAATCTAGATGGTTCACTTAAACTAAGGTATGTATGATGAAAATATGACTAAATGAAATGATCTAGAGGCAACAAACTAATAAAATATATTGATTAATGAATGGAAACTAAGGAAATGTATAGTGTTTGAAACCACATTGTGTAATACAAAAACACCTAGAAATCAATGCAAATTGCAATAGAAATGGATGAAACTGAAAGTGTGCACTTGAGATCTTGATGGAGACTGGAAATGACATTTGAAATGTTGTTGATCCTAATTTTTAGGACTGGTGGGACTCATTCACCATTCTGGATGAATCAGCCCTAGTTCTGGGAAATTGCTCTGGAGCCCGTTTCAAACAAATGAGTATCCAAAAATGTAGAAAACCAAAATCAGGTTTGGTAGTGGGACTCATTTTCCACCCATGGAAAATGAGTCCATTTTTGAATTTTTGAAGATTCAAAGGTGGAAAAAGGAGCCTTTGGTCTGCACTTTCTACTTCTTTAGGTATCTAGTTCTTAAACTATCAAATTTGGGCCTGAAAGTGACTTTTTGTTGATATTTTTCCTTAGGCAATGAAGAGGGGACTTAAACAACTTTGCACCTTGATCTTCAATGATTTAAAAGCTTCCAAGATGCCTAAATTTGCAAACACAAAAGAAAAGAAGAAATGTTGGATGTTAGGACATGGAGGTTTGCCTTGGTCAAACCCCTTTGTAGGTAATTAAACCAAAATGATGAAAGGATGTAATGAAGCATGAAAAAATGAAGTCAATAACTTACCATGATGTTTGATCTTGAATTTGTTTAGCAATGGAGGAAGAATCTACCCTTGAATATCTTTGGAAGCTTTCTTGATGACTTAAAGTGATAAAAACCATAACTTGCTTGACTTGGAGGAGAAGATAAATGATGAATGAGTTGTGAATGAGTTAAGATATGTAAATTAGGGTTTAGAGACTTATATTTATAGGTGATTCACCTTATTCACCCATTAATTGGATCCCCAAGGCCGACATGAAGAAAAATTAAACTTAAAACCTAATTTTTCCTGCTCAAAAGACAAAAATTGCCCAAATGAGACTCATTCGCCACCTCGGGAAAATAAATCATACCTAGAAAGGACTCATTCACCACAAATGGAAAATTAGTACCAGAGGGGTCCACTTGCCAGCTGGGTTGTTGGAAGATAAGAAAAATAGGTTTATATGATGACTATGTCAGTTATTTCATCAAATTAGGCCTTGGGATGCACAATATGGGCTAATAGGGGCTTATTAATGATGATGTAAAGGTCAATTAGGGATTGGGATAGAGAATTCAATGTGAAAGTGTGATTAAATATACTTTACAACACTAAAATGAGGTCCACTTAGTCTAGAAAGGTGCAACATCCAATGTGAATATGTAAAACACATTACAACACTAGACTAAGGTTAAGTTTAATTCACAAGCCTCCTATATTGATGTGAAGATGCAATTAAATGCATTTTATAATGTTGAATTAAGGAAAAATGGGTTTATTAAGTCTAGAAAGTGTGAAAGTCTTTTACAACACTTTACAACACCTTTACAAGACATTGTTAAATGTATTTGAAAGGGTCCAAGACCTATTGTGGATGTGAAAAATGCCTCACAACACCAAATCAAGGCCTCCTGAAGTCCAATTTATCATCAATTATTCTCCAAATCAAGCAAGTTGCCTTTTTTCTACGATACACCACCTCAAAACAATGTTTTGTAGCAACTGAGACATAATACCATTGCTCATACATATCCCACTAGAAACAATCTACACCCGCCACAACCAACCTCAACACCATTACCTTTTCCTAATCCCATTTTGCCTCGAGAGCCTCAATTAAATTCACACATTAGGGAGTGTGATCTTGCTGAACAACTTAAGAATACTCCTGCAAAGATATCCCTATGGGATTTAATTCAAAATTCACCTAACTATCACACTATGCTTCAAACGACCTTACTACAAGTTCCTATCCCTTCTAGCATGCAACCAAATGACATAGCAGCCATCATGTAAGGATTGAATGTTGACATTGTTTTCCACCAAAGTGAACTCCCCCCTTTGGAAGTGCAAAAAGAAAATGAAGCTTTCATAATACTATCTCAATACAAACACAAGGATAAAGTGAACCCTTGTTGGCAATGGCTCAGCCCTTAATGTGTGTAGCATCAAACTTTTGGATAGGCTTCGTGTGGATAAATCACAAGTTCAACCTGATTCTCTATCTCTTAAGGGATTTGAAAATGTAAAAAAAAAAGCCGCTCGGTGTGATTGCTTTACCTTTTACAGTTGGAAAGGCCACATTGGAAACAAAAATTCATGTTATGCCTCATGAACTTTCATATAATCTTCTCTTAGGTAGACCGTGGGTAATGTTAAAAGTACGTTCTTGATAGTTACAACTTGCATATATAGTATAAGGATGAAAAAACATATTAAAAGTACATTGAGCTATTTGGTACCTGCAGATACACCATAACGATCAAGTCTCAGAACTCTGAGTCCTAAAGCTGTAGCATTCAAACTCTTCATAGCACTTCCAGATCCTAATCCTATGCCCACGCTTCCATCCCAACATCTGTATCCATAAACTAAACCCTTTTAGTTATTGTTTTCAAGCATGCACAGTCCATTGTAAAACTATTTTTATCACAACCATGCTGTATAAACCTTAAATTTGTTATCAAAATAGAAATTCTAAGATTGAAAATAGGGTCATATATGTGTTAAAATATCCATCACAGTGTCTTCAAAGCATTCTTTCTATATATTCTGTTATTGACAACCCAAATGTTAATGAATTTTAGGATGAGAAATTTAACAGACCGGTAAACGTAATCAAGAGCTGCTTTTACTTCAGCCTGAAAATATCTATCTATTCCGAGGCATTGCAATGCATCGACCATCTCAAGCCGCTCGATTAGATCGCCATCTCCAGTTTGTATTTCTTTCATCAAGATCTTGACTTCTTTCACCAATGTTTCGGCACGTTCGCGGTATTCAGATCCCTAAAAACATGCACAATCAGCAAGAAAGGAAAATACCAGATGAATCTACAAAGGAAAGCTTTTAAGGGAATATAAATAATATCTCAGAAATAATATAGAAAAAGTACCCCGTTTGGTGTTTCCAGAGATTGGACAAAATCATCATCCCAGAGATTGAGAGATCTATCTGCTCCCTTCAAACTCGTTATTGGCGAAGCAACCTGAAAATATTGAGCTTAATACTTGTGCCCAAACTTTAGGACTGTATACACTCAGTCTTGGGCTTACAATGCTATTTATAGTGCCCAATGGGAAAGACCGTGTGAAACATAACTTGTAATGGCTGCCAATGATTTACGTCATACAAAGCTTACGTCTTTACAGTGATATTTATTAGGGTGTCCAATGGGAAAGACAACGCGATTTTTGTATGGTTTACGATGCTCTTTGTGGTGCCGAGTGGTTAAGACCACGTGAAACTTTGCATGCTATTGTTACGACTGTTGGTACATACACAGTTACTGTTTTGGCAGCACATATACAAATTTTTTCGGAGAGGATCCAGTAGCTGTCGATAGAACAATAGTCGACATTGTGCAAAGTTAATTATTGAAGTGGACAAAATATATGTCACTGCATTTATAATATAGGACAAGTTGGTTAAACTTGAAGGTGACTCTTTATACTGTTGGTATATGGGTGGTTATTGTTTTGGTAGCAATTATTTGTTGATATAGCAATAGTTGGCATTGTGCATGTGAGGTTTATTATATAAGTGAACAAAATACATGTCAGTTCATTTATAACATAGGACAAGTTGGTCCAACTGTGAGGTGTTCCAAGTTTCAATATGCACATTTGTAATTACTTTTGAAATTTGAATGTTTACAATAGTCATCATCTATGCATCAATAGCATCATGGTGTCAAATACTTAATCTTTCAATTAAATTCTTATGATAATCATTATGTGAGAGTTAAAAGTTCAATAAAGTATTTATTTGTGCATGAGTAGTTTATCATTGAAGGTGGACAAAATACATGTCACTACACTTATAACATAGGACAAGTTGGTCCAACTGGAAGGTGTTCAATATTTAAATACACACTTTTATAATTACTTCCAAATTTTAATGTTTACAATAAGCATCCACTTGGAGAGGATGCAAAAGTCAAACAATTTATTTACACATCTAAGTGGTAAGTCATTGATGTTTTAGCCTAAGTTACTAAAAATTCAAGCTCCTCTCAACTAGATGGGCTACCAAGTGCACATTCTCTCATACTTGCTCTCACATCCAAATGACTCAAGTCCATTTATTAAAGGTACCTACACAAACAATAAATAGTGTAAGACTCTCCTACTAAACATTATAATAAACATATTTCATAATTCAATTGTGTCATTGTGAGCACAATGAATATCTTATATTTTACCATGAATGTGAAGGATTGTCCAAAAGTTTTTATGATTTAAAGTTGAATATAAGTTATATTTTAAATAACAATGTATTGTTTTTATAACATCAAATAGTTTTTTTGTGTTCATCTATTATTTTATTTGTGTTGGATATAAAAATTAGAGATAACAAGATTTATGGTTACCAAAAGGTATTGAGGTCATTTAGGTTCCATAAAATTATATTTTAAATAGGAATATGATATTGTTTTAACAAAAAATAAAATTATTGTTCAACTATTAGACATACCATGATTAAGTTTTTGTCGAATCCTTTAAAAGTAATTCTTATGACACTTTTCACTAGACATTCTAATGTGACAAGTTTCATGACAAGTCATGCCTCAAAACCTTACTTGTAGATCGATAAGAGGCCATATATGTTTCTAAAAAAGAAAGAGGTCCTATGATATACCATGTAATTGATATGCTTGTAAAGTTAAGACACATAATTGAAACAAATTTGTGCAACCTCTTCCCCGATTGATTTGCATTAGGGAAGCATTTTTGCACTCAACTTATATTGCAGCCCATAGATCTCTATCTAAGAGCATATCCTCCATTTTGAGTTTCCATAGCTCAAAATTTCTACAATTAAATTTCTCCATCTCTATTCTTCTAGATGTTCTTGCCATGTTAAAAATATGAACAAGATTACATAGTTCTCTTTGTAAGAACACTCTCTAAATCTAGATAACCACAAAAAACTTTTCTAACCCACCAAGGATAACAAAGATGGATAGGCTTTGATATAAACTAAAAGAAATGTCAAGTGCAAAAATGCTTCCCTAATGCAAATCAATCAAGGACGAGGTTGCAAAATATTTTTTCAAATCTTTTACTTTTACATTTACTTTAAGAATTCACATGTGCAATTAAGTTATTTAAGATTTAAAGAATTAAAACACAACATACAATTTACATGGGAAAAACCTTTCAAGAAATAACTCACACACCAAAGAATAGATCAATTGTATTTCCAATAAAAGCTATTACAATACAATGTGCAAATTCTATGCTCTTGCAAGTGTTGTTTCACTATGATACAAATCTAGAGTGAATTCGACACCATAATGGTATCTCAAAAATTACAATCAAGCTCTCTATACAAATAAACTAAGGCATGAATAAATACATCTCATACATGGGAGTTTATTTTTTCCATGTGAAAATATCCCAGTCTTTGCATGCATGCAAACTGAGAAACTAATAACATGCATGAGTCCCAAGTAACCCATTTAGCAACTTCTCAAACATGCACATGCATGCACCAACATGGAACAATATGCAACCACATGCAAGGCTTGCAACTCTTAAATTAAAGAAACCTCACATGCTAGGTGTCCCATAGAGAAAATCATATTTACTTCCAAAAGATAACTCACCCACAACTCCTAGTCACTCTGAGTGACAACTTAGTCTCCATTAAGAAATTTTCCTCTTCAAGCTTCATTCAACAAGTCAAATACACGCCACATGGAATAAGGGCACCCCTCCCAGAGTTCTTTGCAATTTCTAATGCTCAAATGAGCCCCTCAATGATAAGCGCCACCTTTTCTTTCTTCCACTTTTTTGAAGAGATAAACTAGCACACAAATAGACCCCGCCAGTACGTATTTCCAAAATACATTGCCACATGTCAATATGGCACCAATTTGTGATGTAGAAATAATTGTCTTTTCTCAATTAAGGTTTTTTATAATTTCTAATGCTCAAATGAGCCTCTTAATGATAAGTGTCACCTTTTCTTTCTTCAACTTTGTTGAAGAGATAAACTAGGACACAAATAGACCCTGCCAATACTTATTTCTAAAATACATTGCCACATGTCAATATTGTTGGAGTTATGGACAAATAAGGGGGGTGAATCAGTATCTAAACTTTTTCAACTTTGACCCAGATTTTAATTCTGATTTCCTTTTCTTTCAACAATAGAGTAAAGTAATCACTTTTGAAAGCACAAAGATATGACAACATTAACTTAGTCTATTTGACAACTTATGAAAATATGATTTGAGTGAGATATCTTGCATTTTCCAAAACATACTCAGATTTGATCTCAATATTACTCCGATTAATGCATTCATGAGTTGAGATGTAATCATTCATAAACAAAATTGAGAATAGTAATAATCCAACAGTGAACTGAAACAACAACACAGAAAAGTAGTGAGCACATAGAAGAACAAAGAGACAAAAGATTTGCCAAGTGGAAACCCTCCTAGGGTAGAAAAACCACCCCTAAACTGCCATATTGGCTTAATGTTTTTAAGAAACTATTCACAATGCCTTATAGGATAATTTCTGAGCACTAACTCAAGGAGCACCAACCCCTCATTTAGAGACACCAATCTCAAAGGAGCACCAACCCCATTTAGGAGAGACACCAATCTCAAGGAGCACCAACCCCTTTACCAAATTACGCACTACAATAATAATATCAGAGGATCACTCTGTTTTCAAGTAAGCTCAAGAAACTCAACACTCTTATCTATCTCATACTCTAAGAATTCAACTCTGTATTATAGAGTTTCCCAATACATCTCTTGATACATCAAAACTAACTCTCTCAAAATTACAGGCCAGCAGCACCTCCACAGTTTTCAACACTGGTTTTTATATACATTTCAAGTATGTTTGTCATTTAGAAAAATCTTCAGAGAATGTGTTTTTCACAAAAAAACTGAAACTCACTTGCTAACTTTAGAATGTGAGCTGAATAATGACAGTTTGTGGATGATGGTAAAACTCAGAGTAACGCCTATCCATAGAGCTTTAACTTCTGCGCTGAGTCAGGAGATTTCAAATTGTAACTGAAATATTTTCATCAAAGCCATGGCTGCCCACTAACAGAAAATCATAACCTCTAAAATCTCAGAGAATATCTTGCCATAGATTCGATACCAACCAGAGATGTTTGCATGCAACTATACTTAGAAAAATCCATGTCAGCCATAGTGTATGAGTCTTCAGAAAAATCATTCACAAAGACAACAGTCGCCATGTGTTCTTTGTGATTCACTAAGACCTTATGCGAGTTGTGTTTCTTTTTCCTTAATTGCTTTCACCGTGACCCAGTGAAGTTGGGAAGACCTCTCACAGATCACATTAAGTTTCACTGAAAGCCCTTTTGCCTCTTATGTGTCGCTATGACATTCACTAGTTATGCCGAAGGCAATTCAATCGTTAAACATACTTTGGTTCCTTCTATTTTTCCGTGACCCTTCATTATCGGGCATACCTTATAGAGAATTCACTTTGTTTTTCCAAAAAGCCCCGAGCTCACAATAGATCGCCAAGACATTAATGTTCTCACACCAACAAAAACCTTTTGTCTTAAGTGCTTCGCTATAACATTATGATATCGGGGAGACCTCTTGTAGAGCACACCATGTCTTTCTGAAAGTCTTTCATCCACTTGTGTGTCGCTGTAACATAATGGTTCTCTTGCCAAAGCATCCTTCTATCTGATGAGGGTCACTATAGCATACCTTCATCGGGGAGACCTCATAGAGAATACCTTTTGTTTTACCGAAAGCCCACTTGATACACAATGGTTTCTGTGACACATAGTTTTTCTTGCCGACGAGTCCATCTGTACTATACATGTCGCTGAGACTTCAAACCATTAGGGAGACATTTTGTAGATCATTTCAGTCATACCGAAACACCCCGAATTCACACATGTTTGTCGAGACAAGTCAGATCCTATGCCGACAAAGACCTTTTTGTTTTCCATCGGCGAGACCGGAGGTCACTCACCGAGACCTTTCTTCGAGCACATGAGTCATACCGAAATTTTTATCCACTCAGAGTCACTGAGACAATTCTAACCTCTCGCTGAAATCCCCCACATAAGACTTAGTCACCAAGACTTGATAGGTTCGCTATGACATTACTCCGAAGCTACAACCTTTGCTGATAATACTTTTCGGTGCACGGTCGGTGAGACAATATGTCTTCCGTGAGACCACATACCGAATACAACACTCCTGCTGAAAGACTTCCACATGCATTAGTCGGGGAGACATAACCCTTTTTGCTGTGACCTCAGACCGACACCTTAAACTCTTGCCGATGTGTTTCCATTTAATCTTCGATTGGTGTGACATACCAATTTCACTAAGACATCATATCGATGCCGCAACTCTTGCCGATATGAACTTTCTTGTGTCGGTTGCCAAGACACAAAGCGCTTGATGAAACAACATGCCGATAGGGATTACTTACGCTGATGAACCACCATATGCATTAGTCGGTGAGACCCGACTCATTCGGTAAGACTTCTCAGCGGTGAACAAACCTCATGTCGATAGACTTTTCTTTTGTCGCCAAGACCACAATCACTGTCACGCCGAAAGTTGCATGTATGTTAAAACAAATCGTTATGACATCAGAAATGTCTTGCCGATAGGCAACACAGACATTTCTCATAGAAATGGATCAGGGAGACCCAAGCATTTTCACGCTGAAATGTTCCTTTTCTGTCACAAGATAAAGCATGAGAAACCAATCAGAAACTGTCAACAAGTAGAATCAACTGAAGGGGATTTTGTCATCAAGGACAAATCATATGATCACAACGAGATCCAACAATAATTTCAAAGGGTGTTCAAAGAATACTTTGGTGATAAAATAGATCTCAGGTTCATCATCAATGATTTCATAAATATTATTAAATTTTCTACTAGACCCATATTTGATTTTAGTATTAGGTTTACTAGAATTATGCTCAGAATTTCTACATATTTGAGGCCAAATGAGTAATGTATTTACTTTCATATTCTAATTAATATGATGCAACGATGGGTTATTTGCTAGGGGACTAATACCCTCATACATTGAGAGAAGCATATAGAATGGCTCCAAATATAGAAACTAACTAAAGGGCCTCGAGAAAGGTTCATAATAGGAGTAATAAATAATGATAATCCATATAATTATTGACAAGTATTTAATAATGATAAAATATTGATCTCTACAACAAAATAATTAAGCCTCTAATATCTCCACTATCCCCAATCTTCTTATTTACCATTGGGCATCCATATGATCGAAAAAATTTAGACGATGAATCCTCTAATATTGGTTTGGGTTTTGAACAAAATAAATAAATAATCAAAATTATTTGAATATAAAAATAAAATTCATGACACCATGGAATACCTAGTGGATGATAATATGTAACAATCTAATTTCATAATCTATCCTTAGGTATATTGTAAAACATTACGTAATTTTTCTAATTCTTACACATATATAGCTTTAAACTTCAATGGACCAGTTTATTCTCAAATTATTACTCATAGGATGACAAGTAAGTAGCATAAAGCCCCTAAGTGATAGGTGAATTTTTAATTCCTTAGAGTTCTTTATTTCTCTATGCAAAAACCCAAAGGGGAACAATTTTTCATTTGAATAGGAGATAGGTGAATTCATCTTAATGAGTTAAAATGATTATTGGTATACATTTATTAATTAGGTGTTGAAGGAAAAAAATTGTGTCTTGTATAACATTTTCTATAAATGGTGGAACATGTAAATCATTTGAATGAATCAGCATGTTTTAAATTCACCAATACACAAGATATTATTAGTTTTCAAGAGTTTTCTTATGATTTTATTAGTTGTATATATTCAAATGAGGAACATGAATATATTTATAGGGAAATGAATTTTTTTAGAGAAGGTTTATTCTAATATTAGCACTCGTATCTATGTAGAATCAATATAAATAAGGATTCCTCTTATCCCCACTTCTCCTTTATCTCAATTATTTTTCCCATTATAGTAATTCAAAGGTTAAAATTGTAGCATCAAAAATTGTCACCCTTGAAAATTTCACACTATGTTTTAATACCCCTAAATTATTGAGCCTGATTGGATCACTAATTTCCTAAATTATGCATTCCAAGGCCTATTTTTACCATTTTTTGGCAAATTGCAAGCATTGAACAAATGCATTCATCTAATGCTTTTCCCCTGATACCATAAATTCTAGAAAATGAGGCTATGACACATATTCCCAATGGTTGCACTATCCCCCTGCTCCATTTCCCTCTAAATTTGGACATGTCAGTGTTGGTGTCCTAATATTTGAATTTCTAGTTGCAAATGTTGGCTATTGGGATCTAATTTTTAGGAAATTGAATAAATTCCTATAAATACCTAGTTATTGCATCATTTTAAATCTAAGTGAAAAAAATCTAGCAAGAGGTGAACATTAAGAGCATTCAAGAGCAACATTTCAAAGACTTATTGCACTAATTCAAGATCCTAACATCATGTCAAATCCTATGTGAGTTTATGTTTGTTCATGTTATCATTATTTTGTGAAGGCTAACACTTTTGTAGGTCTCCAAATCAATTCAAGCAATCAAGCAAGCAAGAACTAAGACCTTGAGGTGATACAGGTATGACTTCATTCCTTCAAGGAAGCCATTGAATGGTGGTGAGTTGCATCACTTTGTGATTTCACCATTCCTTCCTATCAATTATCATTTTAACATTGACATTGTGATTATGGAAGTGGAGACACTAAGAATGTATTTGAATAAGGTAAGCTCCTAAATGGCACAACATTTCCCTTTCTTTGACTATGCAGGTTTTAGGATTAAAGAGGATTAAAGGAAACTTGAAGATAAATTGTTCATTGTTCAATAGAAGTAGTACATATTTTCAACTCATGGAAAGCCACCTACAAAATTATCGGATAGTGTTTTGACAACTCTACAAGCGAAAACATAGATATCAAATATGTCATCAGAGGACCTCAAAAATAGACTAGGAAAGGTGTACAAGGACTCATATGCCCTTTAGTGACTGTTTCCTTGTATTCAGATTAATACCATATTTTTTGGGAAGGTACTCAATCCTCTGCACTTCCTAGATCTTCCTGTAGAATGTTGTTTCTCCATCTTAATGAAACCCTAGAAATGAAGGCAATCAACCCTAGGTTTTATACATTAAAACTTAGGGTTCCATTTTTCTCTATTTCATTTTGTTGAACCTTACATTTTGACATCATATACCTACTAAAAATTAACCCTAGATCTAGGTTTTGCTTTATATTACTCTACATTTCTCATTTAGGGTTTCATTTTTACATCATAAAAACATACAAAATTAAAAATATTTGCATCTCATATTGAATATTTTTTTCCATTAGGGTTTGTTTTAGTCATTTAGGTTAGATCTACATTCAAAATTTCCTTTTATTGTTGCATACTTACATATGAGTCATATTATCTTAAATTGTGGAAATTCTGGAAACATATTCACTTTCTAACATGTTTGCACACATAAGTAGAACCTTTAGATAGTATAATAAACATTCAAATTTTGAATTTCAAAACCCCTATCAAGGTCTCAGACACCATAGGGTGCCTCTATCCTCCTACACTTGCATCAACAAACATTTTCACACATCTTTGTCTCTGTGTACTCAGTCTATTTATGCTTACAAATCTCTAAATTTCAATTCTCAATTGCATGTGTTTAGGCATCTTTCATATAGTTCAACAATTGAAAAACATTGCATTGTTTGATTTTAAAATTGCATCAAAATCATCATCTTCAGGTTGTTGCATCTTAGAATCAATCAATTATTTCATTATAGATCTAGAAGTTACATTCAAAATTGTCAAAAAATCTTGCACATTATTATACACTTGCACTTTAATGTACATTGTCTTAAATTGAGAAAAATATGGAAAAATATTTAGTGTTAAATTTTTTTGAAAGAAAACCCATAATCCTTTAGTAGTACCTTATGCAATCAAACATTCAAATTAAAAAAACCCTATCTAGGACATAAACATCCCTAGGTGCCTTTTCCCTTTTTGGGTACCTCTATCATGCTATTTTTGGTTTAAGTTATGTGAAAGAGCCCTTTAGGTAGTGTCCTCTATTTAGATCAAATATCTTTTTTCCAATTCTATTTACAAAACTATCTGATTTTTATCATTTGAGTCATAATACATTGAAAAAAATAAAAATAGGTAGGGAGACCCAAGATTGATTAACCAAATGGATGCAACCTATTTTCATTCTATTTCATTCAATTATGAGGGTCATGATGCATAAATGAGTTACATAAATCAATCCTAACCTAAATATTAGTAGAAAGCAAAGTTTTAAGAAGGTCAAATGTTGTGTACCTATTGCAAAAAGTGTTTTTTCAGGCCTCGCTCAGGACTCATTCTCTCTATGGAAAATGGTTATTGGCTAGGGTTCTAGAAAATAAATTTATAGGTTTTATTCTTTAATGTCTACACTCCCATATCCTAGTCGAAGATTGTCGTAAACCTGGAAATAAAACCTGTAGCTCAATTTTTTTATTTGGAAAATTTCCTAGCAACTTTGACAACTTTTGCGACTTTCTCGAATTTTTCTCTCCAAATGTTCTTCAACCAATCCTTAATTGAGACCTTGGAGTACAAATCAGGAATCTTGCATGAAGTGGCCTCACAGAATGTAGTTGCTTATCACAACACATTATTAGAAACAATGATTTTGAATATAATTGATTTGATCTTCAATGCTACATCAACACTTTAGCTTAACAACATGCATGATGTACTACACCTTTGACATGATGAAATGGATCTTGATTGTTGCAATAAACTTCAATAATCTACTCTTGAATGCCTTCAAAATGCTCTTGTGAACTCTTGAACTCATAATTTTTCTATTACGAATTGAACACTTGAAAGCTTGCTAGTTTTAACCTCTTAGATGAAACATAGTGAAATGACCTTGCATTTATACATATCATTAATTCTCGTAATTCAAATATCACAAGCCAACATCAAATCTAGGATTTGAAATCAATAGAATACTACCCAAAACATATCCCAAGGGGGGTTCCTAGGTCTAAGTGAGGACCCATTCACCATGTGGTGAATGGGTGCTAGCTCACTTAGCTAGGACATACTTCAAGGATTGTGAAATGTCATGTGAAAATAGGGTCCTAGGACCTAGTGAGGACCCATTTTCTAGCTGACAAATGGGTCCTTGGTCACTAACCTAGGACACACACCTTTAAAAATTAAGTGTTGTGTAATATAAATTATGAATGTCCAGATTTATCCCTTAGAATATGCAATTAATTAGGCTCGAATTTGTATTAAAGGGGCCCATTAAGGAAAATTAAGCTCAATTAATTAATAAAGCCCTAGATTAGTGTGAAAGTGTAAAGATACACTTTAAAATACCCTAAATAAGGAACCATTAAGTCAATTTTAAAAAAAAGTGCCCTAAACTTAATGTGAAAGTGTAAAACATATTACAACACTAAATCATGGCATAATTAAGCTCATTTAAATATTAATTATTACCAAATTAAGTGTGAAAAAGGGATACGTTTTTCAACACTACATTTTCCCCCCACTTTGGTGATAGTATGACCCGACGTCAAACTCACACTAAAATAGACATTCAAGACACTTTTGTATGTAGCAATGACAAAGGTACACAATCATACAAAATCAAAGACCAAGAAGAAAAGGGATGTGGATAAGGCCTCCACTATCCAATGCGATGTGGAACATGTCTCAGTTGTCTATCAAAGAGATGAAGGGAGGATCAAGCTTTGACTATCCAACATGATGTGGAACACATCTCAACTATTTTTACAAAGAACGTTCACGAGAACAACTTGATGTCCAATATGCAAACAACATGCACACTCACTCCGGGGTAGTGGAACCTTAGGCCATACACTAGGTGAGTATCCCTACAGGAAGGTGGCCTAGTGAGAATTTCATTCCTATATGTTGGATCTCACTATATACTTACCATACAAAAGTTATCCCTCTAGTAACTTTGATAGGGTGCCACTCACATTCTTATCTCGTGCTTAACAAGTTGTGTTATGCTAAGCACCCATGTACATGGAAAGGATTCACAGGAAAGCAAGGTGTGTTATGCTAGGTGGCCTTGAATATAGGGTTTCGAGCTTCATAAGGTCAACAAGTTGTATTAGACCAAACACTTATGAACATTAAGAGGTTTTTTTTCAAGTGGATCTTGCTTCATTTGTGTAAGTTCTTCTTCTTAGGGAATATCGTTCCTAATGTCTCCAAGAGAGGAAAAATCAAGAGTAAAAGATTCACAACTTAGGGAATGCGGTGTGTCACATCACCACTAAGAGGAAAGTCATGTGCTAAGAAATATAATAGTTTTGGAGGACATCAAACCCAATGACACCACCAAGAAAAGGAAGCATCACAAGAGAAAATAAAAATGCACCATGAAACATGTGAAATATCAAAAGATATTATCAATGTATGCCCCCACTTTAAAGCAGTTACTAACACCATTGTTGTGAGAAATTACTTTAAAGTAGCCAATGTTTACTCCTAAGACATGAGAGCTTTCCTTGGAAAACCCTATGCCAAGTCATTTTTTCTAAAATAAAGCTACATCACGAAAAAGGAGGGAGGGGTTGCCCCTAAGAATACATAAGGGATCTATGGATTCGAGGTCAGTATTTCTTTGCTCCAATGTTTCCATAGAGCTTAGAAATGCCATCATTCCAAAAATATTCATAAAACTAGAAGAATGACACAAACAAAGTGAAAAAAAAAAAAGTCCTTTTGGGTCAACGTGGGAGAGACCTAAATGTCTTGACACCTTGCATCATCCCTAAAAGGAAAACACAAGATAAACAAAAGGATAAAATGTTTATGACATAGAGAATAATGTAGGTACATATAAAGGAATGCACAAAAAGACATAGAGATACATCAAATGAAACAACACAAAGGATCACATTATGAACATGCAATCACATGAAAAATAACAATGAAAAAGAAGAATGAAAAAGACTAGTAAGGAACATGTAAATCAACCTATAGCAGGTCATTCACATCCCAATCTAAGTCGGTATATATGGAAGGTAGAAAACAAGCCAAAGGGACAACATCAACTGCCAAACTAGGACACATACCAAGTTCAACACTCTTTTTATGAGATTTGTCATTTAAGCTCATAGAAGAGGAAAACAAAGAATTCAACTCATTATGCACTTGTTCATAAATATTTGCAATATCAATTTCAACATCTAGATTAATCACAATTCCTCTAGAAGGTTGTTGTTTACATTGTGGTGAGGGTAGAATCATCATGCATTGCTTCAAGAAAGTTCAGATTTTTTTTTCTATGTTGCTCTTTTCTTCTTGATTTTGTAACATATGAGGAATATAACTGTTGGCTCTCAATTGTTTTTTCTTTGTCCTTGATGTCAAAAGTGGTTTTCTGATATGAATGTGATGATATGTTTGGAAGATGCTGACATGATGCATTCTCAACTTGTTTTGATACATGATGATTACAGTTGATTTACATGGTCTTTACACATGGTTGATGGCATGCAATTACAAATTTCATATTTTCATGCTTCAATTTTTGATACATGCTGGTTACTGATACTGTTATCATTTTTCAGGGTGCTACAAGTCAGATTTATCCTTTTCATGATTTCAAATCATAGATCAGGTATATGGAAGTTGATATTTGACATGGTATATATGATGACATTTTCTTATTAAACATGTATCTTAGACACTGTGAACAATGACTTACACATACTGGTAGATATATTTGAGGTATACATTTGTTTATATATTGTTGCATTTTCATTTGGGTAGATAGATCAAATGATATTTTCACATCTTATGTTTGCACAAAACATACAAGATTATTTGTTGTCTTAAAGACACATAGCACGGTGTCAACATTTGATACATGGTGTCATAAAGCATACAATGTTATAAGGCTTTGGAAAACTTTTTTTTTTTAAATCTTGCTTGGTCATCTTAAATATATATGTGACATTATCCAAGTCACTTTGCAAGGTTGAATACTAAGTACAACCACTTTGTGGTCATGTGATGTCGGTATTATAAATGTTTCATGTTTTGCAATAAAGTTTACAAGGTGATTTGGTTGGACTTATATTAATAAGGTTTTGGGCTCATCCTAATAAGGCTTCATTTTGTTTTGATTGATCATATATGGCATCAGGAAGCTTGCATGGTATTTTTTATTTGAACACAATGCATGTGTGTTTGATCACATTGCACCAGTTTTTGATATGGTTATAAGGGCCTTGTTTTATTATCAACTTCCATTGGTAGGAAAATTTGAAAAGGTGTTTACACCATCAACATTTCTTGTAAAAAGATTTTGTTTACTTTACACTTCTAAAGAGTATCAAGTATACTAAGCCTATGATGAAGGTATTGGTCAATTTCAATGGAATAGAATTTTTAAAAGTCCCAACAATATTGATAATATTAAGGATCAAATATTGTTTTTTAAATTTTTTGAGTCTAATGTTTGTATCGGGCTTTATGGAACTCAACACTCATGTGACTTCACTTCACTTATTGTTACTTGGCATTAGCAATGAATGACTGGTTATGATGTGGAATGATTTTTTTGGCATTGAATACATGTCATTGGATTTGAAAACATAATAATGGTTTATTAATCATTGTGTTTTTTATTTGTTTCAGACTTCAAAACATTATTATGTTTTATAAAATCTTTGAGAGACTTGAAAGAAATAATTTTAGAGCAATATTATTTTGAAGGGTTTGGAACCCTAGCCACCATGGATGATTTGCTCAGCTGCAATGCAACTCTTGAAGCTTTCACAACCGACACTAAGAGAATATGGCAGAGAGCATGGATATTTTTACTAGTTTTTTTGGTTTGATTAAATGACAGTAAGAATAGTTTTCTGGTTTGATAACTATCAATGGTTAAGAGCTTGAATGTGGAAGTCAGTTAGTGGAGATTCAATGGCATCTTTCCAGCTGGGTCATTATGAACTCCTTGACAGGTCATCATGTTTTTCATTTAGTTTTTTCCACCATGACCAGGTATTGAAAACTCTGTGTAATTTTTTTCTTTTGATTAAAAAGATGTTGAATTATTTTGTTCAGGAATCTTAAGAGTTAAGTATTATTAATTTTAGTTTAAAAACCCATTAGGGTTTCTAGAATCTCATCTTGAAGTGCGACATAATATATTTTTTTTGTTGAGGGTTTAATAAAGTTTTTAAGAGAGATTATTTAGTGTTTCTCATTCAAACCCTAGCCCGAGTTGATTTATAGTTATTCAAACTCCATACAAAGATTATAATTTGCACGGTCTTTAAAAGATGATCTTCAGGCATAATCAAGTGGAACTAGAAAGAGGAATATGATGTTTTTAGACATTTGATTTAGAAGATATATTAAATTGAAAACATTTGTTGTGATTCTTAGAATATTACATTTCTTGAAAATGTTGTCTTTTTCATACAACATTTTTCAATGTGCTTAATGAGGATATTCATAGTCTTCTATTGACAGTCTAGGACTGCAAGTTACACTTCTAGAGTATTGATAGAACACTATCATTATTATTATGAATTACATAATGGAGTTGGTGCTCTTGTATATTGTGGGGTTGGTGCTCCTGAATGTGAAAGAGTTGGTGCTATAAGTGAATAAAGGAAAGATTTTTTGAGTGGTTTTTTATTCCCCAAGAGGGTTTTTCCACTCATGAAATTTTTTGGTGTTATGTGATGTTTCTATGTGTGAATGGTTTATTTTATTGATTACAATATTGTCATCAGTTGCATAAATTTTTTTTGTTGATGTCAGCCATTCATTTCTGCCATTCTTGAAATCAAAGCATCTTGCATAAAAGGTTTAGTTATAAGCTCTGATATATGTGTAAATTTTATCAAGCCAATATCAGTTAATAAAATGTTTATTTGATTTGTAATGCATATAATATTGTTTGAGTTGAAGTGAAGTCTATTCTTCAATAGTCATTTGATATTCTAGTTTAAAATTTTAAAAGTTTTTGACTTTCTTGAATCACTGATTCACCCCCCCTCTTAGTGATTTTGTCTTCCAACAAGTGGTATTAGAGCATAAGATCCTCATATAGGTCTAATCAACCTTCGATTAATTCTAGTTTTTGGGAGTCGGTCAAACATGTCATATACTATGTGTTTTGGAAATTCAGAATGGATATATATCTGATCTCAATTGCTATTGATGTATAGAGCTAGATCCTTGCATAAGTCCAACCAAGTTCTTGATAGGAGTACTATGGGTAAGTGCAAAATAAATAGAAGTTAGAATAAAAACACTAGTGTCAAGTCTAGTGAAGTTTTGTCTCAAGCAATAGCCCTGCCAACTAATACTAAATGTGATCTTGCAGTTGGTGAAGAAGGAGATCACTTAGTAAGTGAAAAGGAATATGAAGGTGATGAGTTTGAGGTTGATTTGGAAGAATAATTGCTTGTTTCCTTATCTAAACTTAAGAGGCTTAGAAAGGAAAATCAGGATCTCAAGGTATGCTTACAAGAAAGTGTTAATGTCAAGAAAGTTGTAATACAAAATCATAATGATGATAAAAAGATTATTGAATTTCTAAAAGCCCAAATGGTTGATAGAAAAAGGACTGAAGAGGGATTGGAAGTCAATTTAAAATACAAGGATGAATTGTGTAATAAACTAGAAAATGAGGTTACTTCATTGAAGAAAAGTTCAAATAATGATTCCTTGTTAAAAGAACTAACTCTTAAAGATGACATGATTATAACTCAGAAAATTGAAATTGAAGAATGTAAAAGGACAAAAAATGTTGTAAGGTATGATTTGGAGGTTAAAAAGACTGAATGTCTAAAATTTGAAGGAGAAGTAGGTTCATTAAGGAAAGAGCTTGAAAGTGTCAAGGTTCAATTAGGTAAAAATAAAAAATTTGATCGTAGTAATAATCTATTGAATGAGATGATTGGCAGACAAAAGCATTTTAAGGATCCTACAAGAGTGGTATATGAAGTTGGAAAAAGCTCTACAAAAGAATCTAAACATGAGATAGTGTTTTCTATTGTAGATGGAAAGAGGTTTACAGTCAAGAAAACACCAAGAATGAAGGTTGATCTCATTCACCATAGTGTTGCTACTTAGACAGAAGATAAATATGCTGATGGAAGGATAAAAAGACCATCAAGACCTCCATTTATCAAGTATAATCACTCTCAATTTCATGGCTATTGCTATTGTTGTTATGCTTATGGTCATAAAGCAAGAAATTGTAGGAGGTATGGAAGATATGATCAGAGAAGTTTTGGAGTGTCAAGAAAGTATGATTTCTTTACTCCTCAAATTGGTTATAATATCACATGCTTTAAGTGTCATAAACTTGGGCATAAGGAACAATAGTGTAGGAGTAAGTTGAAGGAATCACTTAAAAATAACAATATAGATGCATTGACCAATAAAAAGAAAGGACCCATACACATTTGGAGGAGAAAACAAGACCTAGGAAATGAAAATACTAAACTAGTGCATAATGCACAAAAGGGATCAACTATTTCCTGAAGGTCAGCATGAGGTAAGGGGGAGTTGGTTATTGGATTACTCTTCAGCTTCTTAGAGAAAATTTTGAAGGTGTACAAAATAATGCTTGTACTACAATGACAGTTATCTATGATGTTGAAAATTGTGCTAACTTTAATGATGGAGTAAGTTGATTTGCAATAGAACTTTTTGTTTTATAGAGAACAAGTGACAAACTTTATGCATATGTAAACTTTTGAGTGATAGTGTGAATGTTTGTTTGAGCAGAAAACTTATAACTTTGTATTATTTTTTAGTAATCAAGGTGTGAGCTATATGTTTTATGGATTTGATGAATTGAAGTAGGCTTTTATATCTAAAATAGTGTGGAGACTGTAAAATATTTATGCATCCATGTCCTTGAACATTTCACAAGTTGTTGTAATAGTGATTGGCTCTTACAAAGGGAAAAACATGTGATCTCTATGTCATTGTTTTACAATGTGAGCATTTGTTTCTCTTGACAGTGTGTATGTTGTACACATGGTATCTTGTATTGAGAATAATGGTCATTCGTCACAGTGAACAAACAAGGACTATGATGTATTGAAAGCAAGCATAACATAACAAGTAGTGGTGGTACATGGTATTATTTTGATTGATATCAATAAAATAATTCTTGGCTCTTAACATAAGATGTCTAAGCACTGTGATTTCTTGATGTGCATACCATTCTATCTCTATTGTTCTTCATATAAAGAGTTTGTGATATAGGTTATCTATGCTTGGAATATTCATCATAGAAGTGACAAGGTGTTGCATACTTAATAATGGGATTGGTGACAGAACATTGCACTCTTGGACAATGATCTTACTTAGTTTCAAAATGTTATCTTGAAAAAATTTAGTTGCAAATATTTGGTACCATGAGTATGATCACAACAAGTTCTAGTGTCAGTGGCATGCAATTCTTGTTACAGTGATTTAATCATTAAATTCATGATAGTTGTTTGTTGCATCAACTTGTTGTATGCAAATATTATGTGGAATGTGTGGTTGCAAGAGGTACAAGGTCTTTTTGGTGCAAAGGTTAGATAAAGTAAAGATACTTTGTGACAATCAAGGTTTACTAGTGATATCTATCCATACTTTCCATTAAAGTATGGTTCATAAGAGGACAATACATTATGCTAATAGTGGTATGGATAATACTCTCTTACATGACACAAATGGAGATTTGAATATATTGACTCATGGGTGAGTTTGCAGATGACAAGATTGATTAATATTCCTGCTACTGTTTGAGTGATATTTGATTGAGGATTTATATGACAGTGTGACATGACTACTTGTTAGAGATTTTGGTCCTGACATTAGTAGTCATTGATAGTTGTTGAAGCTTTGAGGTATAAATTCCTTAACCTTTTTATATTGTTGACAAAGGTAATCATCTAATTTGGAAGGCAGTGAATGAATCTCTGCTTTAAGGATTATTTTTGCATGATAGTGGTGAAATCGTTTGGTATCTCCCTTATATTCTTTGGTATCAAAGAAGATGGTACAAGAGACAAGATCTCCGCTATCTTAGTTTTTTCTTTTCTTTATGGAGTTGCAATTTCTAATTGACATGTTGTGATGTATCTGATATATTTCTTGCTAGATATCATGAGTGGTACATTTTTATTAATATTTGACTTTTTTATGCTTTCATATTGTCAGAATTTGTTCTTTTCACATGCTATCAAGAAGTTGTTCTCATGGCTGAGATAGTACACAAGAACAAAGATATTCTTTAATGGTTTTTATGTAAATGTTCATGTCATAATTGAATCTTAGGGTGTCAAGGATGGTGATTTCAAGGATGAATGCATGGTAATTTAAGGTTGTTGTAGTAAAGGAACACAAAATCTTATGATTATGCCTTTCTTGAGATGCATATCAATCAGAGGAATCAATTTATGTTAAAAAGTGGTATAGTGATGAAGTCATGAGCAGGTGTAATTTTATTTTTTTTGCAGATATCAAAGCAATAGTGGAGAAACTTGATTTTCTTAGTAAAAATGATAATAAAGAATGCATAAAACTCTAACGTGCTTGATGAATTTCAGTGGTATAATTTATGTATTAGAGGTTTGATATATTTTTTTGTTTGCCAATGTTTATGGTGGTTCTTTATAGTTCACAAACTGAGTTAGCTGACAGCTCAAAATTACTTGTTTTTTTATTCATTCTAAAGGATAGTTGTTAGGATTGTTGATGATTTATGATAGTCATATGATCTAGAGGTGGTGCTAGTATCAAATGATCAAATGTGCAAGTGGCAGCTTCATGATGCTATTGATTCAATGTTTTTCACAATGTGCATGGCTAGAGGATTTGGGCTTGAGATTGATGTTCTTGGACAGAGGTGTGAAAAATTTCTACTAGTTCTTGGTACAAAACAGTAGCAGGGGGAGCTTGTAGCTATATATTTCATTCATAGCTCTTTTTCATATTTGATTTGCTGCTATATTGCTCTACTTGCAGTGGATTATTGTGTTGGATAATTGGTTGCCTTCTCAATTTTTTTCATGGCATCTCACATTCTCCTCTTTCATCCTTTTCATTTGAGGAAAAAAGGGGGAGAGATGATATGTGTTTTTCCATCAAGGAAAAAGGGGGAGTTTGTTGGCTCTCAGTTGTTTTTGGTTTGTCCTTGATGTCAAAAGTGGTTTTCTAATAAGAATGTGATGATATGCTTGGTGGATATTGATAGGATGCATTCTCAGTTTGTTTTGATACATTATGATTATAGTTGATTTAAATGGTCTTTACACATGGTTCATGGAATGTGATTACAAGTTTCATATTTCCATGCTTTAGTTTTTGATACATGTTTTTGAAAGAGGAAAAAATGGATTTTACAAGGACCCAAAACCACAAAGTTTACAGAAAAAGAGATAAAACATCAAAGAACCCAGAAACAGAGAGGTTGTAGAGAGGAAATTAAAGAAACAAAGCAACAACCACCAAAAAAATGCCAGCAAGGGCCACAAAAAAGACCCCAAAAAGACCAGACAAAACACCAGCAACAACTAAGCTTGGGACTTTAAAATTTTTGTTGTCTCAACTTCCATGTTATTCATCTCCTGAACCCCCCTCTTTAAGATTTGAACCATCTAGGAAGTAGGAGGTACTTTCCTCTTAAGGTTGGCATGGGTCCTCTTCGATATTCCTTGATCCTCTTTCTTTCTTTTATCCTTGTCCTCTTCCAAGTCAACAACCAACAAACCCTATTGCAATTTTTCAAACTTTTCAGACATTGCATTAATGATAATGGCATTGTGCCTTTCCATTCTATGGTTTTGTTCCACAAAAATTTTCATATTGTTTTTTATTATAACAATTTCAACTTCCAGAGACTTATACTTGTCCTCAAATTCATCATCTCCCGTCCCAGTATTGTTCTTTTTCTGTTTTCCTTCTTCATTGTTCAAAGCTGACATCTTTAGTTCCAGTTCCTCTAACTTGTTATTTAGAACCCTATTTCTAAGATAAAGATCATTGATTTCTTGAAAGGCCCATTTCATAACCCTAAAAATATCACCAATGCCACATCTAGCATAGCCAAGGATATCTCCAGACTGATCCCAGTCTAAAATGAGGTCATACAAGTTAGGGGAGCTAGGAAATCTGGTTCCAACATCTCTAATAGAGGCAGGAAGGGAATAAACAAAATCTCTACTAGCTTCAAGGTTCTCAGTATTGTTCTCCAGAGAGTCTGCAGAGTAGGAAACCAAATTTTTGGTAGGGTAACCCTTGAGAGTGGGTTTCTTTAAAGGGGACAGGCAGCTAGGATAATTCTCAAGGCTAACTTTTGTGTGTTGGGATTTACAAAGCTTGGTTTTCTTGCCAGAAACGACAGGGGATGGGTGGGCTTCAAAAATTCACTTTGGGTTAGGCTTAGAATGAATCTCCAAGCCACCACTATCTGTATCATATTCCTCAAATGCCGTGGAAGTGACTGGTTTGGATAAAGCCAACATGCTTTGGTAATGTTTGAAGATCAACCTAATAAGCCCAGGATGTAGAATAGGGTATCTCTTGGGATTTTTCTTGTGGTCCTCAAGGCTATTGCTCAACGAATAGAACAAGTAATGAGGCAAAGAAATCGGTACCTTATGGTAGAAGTGGTTAAGGAGAGAAAAATGATGACCATAAACTTTGGTGAATCTCTCATCCAAGGAAATATACTCCATAATGACACAGAGCACCTTTCTCCAAAGCGCCTTAATGGAGTCGATTTCAAAATAACTGTTGGAGACTTTGACCAATTTCAGTTTCTCTTTATCTTTTTTTGGGAAATTGATTACTGCCTCATCTGAAAACCTTCTATCACAATAAAATTTAATGCCCTCAGCGGGCATTCCAGTCAACTCTCCTATAATTTTCTCATCTATTTTCACCTTTCTCCCAAAAAGGATAATTTCTCCATTATTCCAGTTCTTCTCAAAGTAGTTAGTGGCCTTAGGATAAGGCCCATGAAGTTTTTCTATGAAAGGAACCAAACCTCCTCGCTCAACCTGTTTCTAGACGTTGGCATTCCTTGTATGCATTTCATAGCTATTTGGCTTGATTATTTTCCTATCCCCCCCATACTCGCATGTCCCTCACTGCAATCTCTACCAGTGCCAAAAACTTGTTGCAAATTTATGCAGCCATGCAAATTTTTGATACATGTTGGTTACTGATAGTGTTATCCTTTTTTAGGGTACTATAAGTTAGATTTATCCTTTTCATGATTTCAAATAATAGATCAAGTATATGGTAGTTGATCTTTGACATGGTATACATGAGGACATTTTCTTATTAAACAAGTATATTAGACACTATGCACAATGACTTACACATATTGGTAGATATATTTGAGGTATACATTAGTTTATATATTGCTGCATTTTCATCTAGGAATATAGATCAAATGATATTTTCACATCTTATGTTTGCACAAAACATAAAAGATTATTTGTTGTCTTCAAGACACATAGGGTGTCAACATTTGATACATGGTGTCATAAAGTATACAATATTACAAGGCTTTGGACAAGTTTTTTTTTTTTATAGATCTTGCTTGGTCATCTTAAAAATATACATGTGACATTATCCAAGTCACTTTGCAAGATTGAATACTAACTATAGCCACATTGTGGTCATGTGATGTAGGCATTATAACTGTTTTTTGTTTTGCAATAAAGTTTGCAAGGTGATTTGGTTGGACTTATATTAATAAGGTTTTGGGCTCATCCTAATAATGCTTCAGTTTGTTTTGACTGATCATATATGGCATCAGGAAGCTTGCATGGTATGTTGTATTTGAGCACAATGGATGTGTGTTTGATTGCATTGCATCGGTTTTTTATATGGTTATAATGGCCTTGGTTTATTATTGACTTCCATTGGCAAAAACATTTGAAAAGGTATTTACACCATCGACATTTCTTGTAAAAATCTATTGTTTAATTTATACTCCTAAAGAGTATCGAATATAATAAGCCTGTGATAAAGGCTTTGGTTGATTTCAATGGAATAGACTTTTTAAAAGTACCAACAATATTGATAATATTAAGGATCAGATATTGTTGTTTAAATGCTTTGAGTCTAATGTTTGTATTGGGCTTTATGGAACTCACCACTCATGTGACTTCACTTCACTTATTGTTACTTGGCATTAGCAATGAATGGTTGGTTATGATGTGCAATGATTTTTTTGGCATTGAAGACTTGTCATCAAATTTTAAAACATAATAATGGTTTATTAATCATTGTGTTTTTGATTTGTTTCAGACTTCAAAACATCATTATGTTTGATAAAGTATTCGATAGACTTGAAAGAAAGAATTTTAGGGAAATATTATTTTGAAGGGTTTGGAACCGTAGCCACCATGGATGATTTGCTCAGTTGCAGTGCAGCTCTTGATGCTTTCACAATGAACACTAAGAGAATGTGGCAAAGAGCATGGATAGTTTTACTAGTTTTGTTGGTTTGATTAAATGGCAGTAAGAACGATTTTATGGTTTGATAACTATCAATGGTTAAGAGCTCAAATGTGGAAGTTATTTAGAGGAGATTCAATGTCATCTTTCCAACTGGGTTTTTATGAACTCCTTGATAGGTAATCAAATTTTTTCATTCAGTTTTTTCCACCATGACTAGGTATTGAAAACTCTGTGTGATTTTGTGATTTTGATTAAAAAGAAGTTGAATTATTTGGTTCAGGCATCTTAACAGTTAAGTATTATTATTTTAGTTTAAAAACCCATTAGGTTTTCTGGAATCTCTTCTTGAAGTGTAACAAAATATATTGTTTTTGTTGAGGGTTTTATAAAGTTTGTTAAGAGAGATTATTTAGGGTTTCTCATTCGAACCCTAACTCGAATTGATTTATAGTTATTCAAACTACATAAAGATATTATTATTTGTAGGGTCTTTAAAAGATTATCTTCAGGCATTATCATGTGGAACTGTAAAGAGGAATATGATGTTTTTAGATATTTGATACATAAGATATATTACATTGAAAATATTTGTTGTGATTATGAGATTATTACATTTCTTGAAAATGTTGTCTTTTTCATACAACATTCTTCAATGTGTTTAATGAGGATATTCATAGTCTTTTGTTGATAGTCTAGGACTGCAAGTTGCACTTTTAGAGTATTGATAGAACACTATCATTATTATTATGCATTGTAATGGAGTTGGTGCTCTTGTATATAGCGGGGTTGGTGCTCCTGTATGTTGTGGAGTTGGTGCTCCTATATTTTTGTGGAGTTGGTGCTCTTGAATGTGAAAAAGTTGGTGTTCTAAGTGAATAAAGGAAAGATTTTTTGAGTGGTTTTTTATTCCCCAAGAGGGTTTTTCTGCTCAGGAAAAATTTTGGTGTTATGCGATGTTTCTATGTGTAAATGGTTTATTTGCTTGATTATAATATTGTCATCAGTTGCATAAAATTTTTTATTGATGTCAGTCATTCATTTCTGCCATTCTTTAAATCAAAGCATCTTGCATAAAAGGTTTAGTTAGAAGCTCTGATATATGTGTAAATTTTATCAAGCCAGTCTCATTTAGTGAAACATTTATCTGATTTGTAATGCATATAATATTGTTTGAGTTCAAGTGAAACATTAGTTATAGGAAGTGAAGTCATGGGAAGTGAAGTATGCATACTATGATCCATAGGGGGTTGATTTTCAACACTATTAGAAAGAGAGTTAGAAAAGTAAAGATCCATGGCGAATGGTGTATCATAGGATGACATGAGTCTCAAACTACATCTCACAATACTATTGCTAATAGGACACCAAGTTGTAAAGCTCTTACAATTTTCATAAACTTAGTGTACAAACCAAAAATGGAAAGATGCTTAAAATGAAATACAATGAACTAAAATATAATGTGTAAATGCTAGTTTCAGACTCTAAACAAGGTAATTTTCTGGTTACACTATGCAACATTCTAAAAATGAAGTCTTGTAAATGAAATTTTGAAATCACACAATGAACTAATTGTACTAAATTAAGCTAGATATAATTAAATTAATGAAACAAAAATTCAACAAATTGTAACAAAAATTTTAAAGTAGGAAACAACATCACATAATTGAAGATTTTAATTTACAAAATTGTAGATTATAGCTTGATCAAGGACTCATTCACCCTATGGCGAATGGGTCCTAGATAAAGTTTTGAAACTCATTTTTATAGATTTTCAAGTGTTTTCGAGTGGTTTTAAGATTCAGGTTTGCTACAGTAAGTTCTAGTTTAGTTTTCTATAGAATGCAATGTGAATTTTAATTGCAAAATGTGACAAAATCATGACCTTAAAGACCAAGTTTGATATGCAATTTTTGTTTCAATTTTCAAATGCAAGTTTATATGATATAAATGATATGCAAGATAAATAATTTTTTTATATTTTTTAGATTTAAAGAATACAAACAATGCAATTATAAAACCCTATATGAGATTCAAATTTGAATGCAAACTAAACACCCTAAATGGGATCTAATTCAATGAAAATAATGCAAATGAATGTGAGATCTAAATATAGGATGAAAAGGACTCCAAAATCAGAAAACTACAATTCTCAAAATGTCGAGTTCACCAAAATAAAATGAAGAAAAATAGGTTGGAAGATCTAAGATGGATTAACGAAATGGATGTAGCCTATTTTCATTCTATTTCATTCAATTATGACGGTTATAATGGATAAATAAGTTACATAAATCAATCCTACCCCAAATAACAGTAAAAAGGAAAGTTTAAAGTAGGTCAAATATTGTGCACCTTTTCTAAAAAGTACTTTTTGGGGCCTCACTAAGGACTCATTCACCCTATGGTGAATGGGTCCTAGCTAGGGTTCTGGAAAATCAATTTCTAGGTTCCGTTCTTCAATGTCTGCACTTCTAGATCCTAGTCGGAGACTATAAAAAATCCAAAAATAAATCTTGTAGCTCAGTTCTTGTGATTTGGAAACTTTCATAGAAGCTTTGGAAACTTTTGTAACTTTCTCCAATTTTTCTCTCCAATTTTTCTTCAACCAATCCTTAATTGAAACCTTGGAGTACAAATCAACAATCTTGCATGAAGTAGCCTCAAAGAATGTAGATCTTGATCACAACACTTGACTCGAAATAATGATTTTGAATATACTTTATTTGATCTTCAATGCTACATCAACACATTAGCTCAACAAAATGCATGATGCACTATGACTTTGACATAATGAAATGGATCTTGATTGCTGCAATAAAATTCAATAATTTTCTCTTAAATTCCATAGAAATACTCTTGTGAACTCTTGATCTCATAAATTTTCTATTAGGACTTTTACAGTTGAAAGCTTGCTAATTTTAAACTCTTACATGAAACATAGTGAAATGACCTTGCATTTATGAGAAGTAATTTTCTAAATATCATTTTATGTTGCATAGAAAATATTTAATTGATATTATAATGGAAACCCACCTAGTTTTTGTAGATCCTAAAGTGCAGAGGAAATTAATATTAACAAAAAATCATGTTAATTGGTCAATCTCAATAGCCTTGAGTAAATACATTGCTAACATTTAGAGGTGTTTAAGAAATATGTGGGAAACACCAACATAATCTCAATAGAATATCTATTTTTAGGTGACTATATATACAATCTAGGTAGATTGAGTATTTATTATATGTTATGTTGAAAACGAAGGTGAAATTATAGCTTAAAACATGTAAAACTATGAAACTGTAGATTTAATTAAGTGTTTTTTGTCACAATTCTTTCTGTATGATTAATCTATTTATATCAATTTTACCAATTGCAAAAGAAGACAAAAGATTGTAGAAGAATGAGACAAGAAGATAGAAGTGACACAACATATATGTGGAGAAACCCTTTTAGGAAAAAAATCCACCAGAATCAATAGTACTTGTACTATTTAATCTTAGAACAAGATTACAATAATACTATATCAATCCTTAATTGATATGCTTCCTTTCCTTCAATAATTCTTCTTCACAACCTACAATAAAATCTTATGGAACTCTCATCCACTTTCTGCAACACAAGCTATCCATGCATTCCATGTGACCAAGCATGAATCCACACATCCCATGCCATGCTTCAAACCCTCACACATGCACAAGCTCAACCTGCTAACCTACTGTAAACTCTGATGCACTTGCTGCAATTAATAGATAATTAATCAACATCTAAACAAATAATGGTTTCCAATTACAAGATCATAAAGCTCCTCACAAAAATCTACACCTAGATTTGGCAAGTAGAGTTCCATAATGTAATATGAAGTCAAACCAAATTCTTCGTCAATTTAGGTTCCCCAAATTGAACACTTAACTGAACTTTGGTCAAGAAAATATCTTGGAAGCATCACCTCAAAGTTGGTACCCAAGAATGGGCCCAGTTAACTGTGCCTTGTAAATATATTCTCATGCAAAAGGTGTTAACTTAAAGCTGCCAACTTGGGCGCCCAAGGTGGGTCTAAGTCAATCTTAGCTAACTGAAACATATCTCTCCATCAATTCAAGCAAACATTATGCATGATTGATCATCGCCACTTAACTATAAGTATCTACCTATTATTTGTCATGTAATTGAAGTCATTATTCATGCAACTAAATTCAACTAGCATTCAACTCAAACTAACTACATGTAGCTGAAATAACTAAACCATAATTGACATGAAATTAACTGAACTGAACTAATACTAAACTAAACTGATATGAACTGAACTGAACTAAATTGAACTAAACTCATGTAAATATCAATCCCTAATTTGTAGGATCTTTACATGCATTACTGAAGTGTTATCAATCCTCCAAATAGTTAACTTAAGCAAGGTGGGTTCCACCTTTCATGTGGGTGCCCCATGTGCTCCTATTTTGTAGGAGCTCTTCTTGGATGTCCCCACATGTTCCTATCATTTAGGAATAATTACAAATGTCAATTTACATGTTCATTTCATTCAAATTTAATCTCTTTCTAATCCTAGTGTTGGGGAACACTTTCCAAGGACTTAGGAGATACATGAAATATGTTTAGGATTGCAATTAAATGTAATCCTATTCCCAATAGTTTATTGGTTACATAGTTTCCAACCCCTTCAACATTTTCTGTTTTTGTCAAGTTCTTAAAGATTACAGGTAGCTATAGATGTGTCATTTTTTCCTCATAAATTATTTGAATCAATTTGTTTCTTCACCAAATCCAAAGTTACTCTTTTGTCCTTTTAATAAAAGGAATATATTCTATTAGTAAGTTATTGCACTTCCTAGTTGTAATAGAATTTTGGTTTTCATTTATGACAAGTGTCAATGTTTCTCCTTAATCCTATATGCTTATCTTTTCTATATAATATGAGCTTTTATTCTTGTTAAGGTTCAAGGAATTGTAAATTGAGTCAACTATTTTAGTTTGTAAAGTTTTTTGTAGTAGTTTTTTTTGTCAAAATTTGAAATTTTTTCTATAAAATAGTAGTGTATCTTTTATCAAGCAATGTATGAATGCATTCTTTCATCATGAAAGCATCTCTGAATTTTTAGATCTTTAACTTTCATAAATGAAATAATCAATAATAATTGATTTCTTGATTCCAAATTTCTTGCACTATGTAAGAATTAATTTTACTTTATAACTTTTGATCTGTTTAGCAAGATTTGAAGAAAATATAGTATTATTATATTTTTCATTCCTTAATATTTAAACATATGTTTTCATTTTTTTTTGCATAAAAACATGGTCAATAATGTTTTTTTAGAATATATCCACATGTAGAAATCATAAAAATAAATATTCAATTATAAATTATAAAATGCACATGACTTTTAGTAATCACTCTTAGCTATATTTTAACCATTTGATTTTTTAAAATACTAAATGTAGTAAAAGAATAGGCATTGCAGACTAGAATATTTTTTATTTTACAAAATATTATGACTTTCGTGTGCTTTCTATAATTCAACTCTTAATATTTAACTAATTGGAAATAATATATAGTAGTTTATAAATTTGATTCATAGTACTACGATTCATTTTTTAATCATATCTTCAACTTGTGAGTGCATGCATCTCAAATTACTCATTTAAGTTCAAATTTGTCTTATTAAGGAAAAAAAGTTGTCATTTTTGACCCCATTTTTGTATCACATTTCTAACTTTCATAATTAATAGTTGCAAAGACTCTCCTTACTTAGCTTGTCACTAATTAAAGACAATTTAATATACATTTATTTTCTTTTCTAAAACCACTCAAAATGTCTTCACAATTTTTTGTTTCTTTTACACCTAACTAATTCACATGGAATATGATTTTAAATGAGGATTAATAGTGATTTATTTAACAATGGAATGGTACAAATAATAGAATTTTAATTCATAACTCTATAAATATGTATTTGTCTATGGCTTCTAGAATATCTATATTGTCAAATGATATCTTACATATTCAAGTGGAAGTTGAGAAGATGCAATTTGTGATGGTGTAAATCTCAAAAATAATTTGTCTAAATTGTTCTTATTTTTATCTAACTACTTGTGTCTGTGGCTTTGTGTTAAATGATGAAGGAGTCACTTGACATGTTTAACATGCTCTCCACATATTTTCAACATCAATTATCAGCCTATAATGTTGTTATATGGGCCCCTTCTTATCATCAAGTTAATCTATTATTATCCCTTTCTCTTGATTATGGACATGACAAATAAGATAAAAATTTGATGTTTCATTTTTCTAAGATCCTATACATGCTTTAAGAAATTTAGATTTTAATAATTATACAATAAGTTAAAATAAAATTTATTGACTTTGACATTTCGTAGTTCTCTCATAAATTTTCTCGTGCAACTTTTTTCAATTTTTATTTTGATATTTTAAACTTTATTAGCTTATAAATGATGTTTCCCTTAAAATATTATCCAAAGAATGTGTTATATTTTTTAATATTAAAATATAATTAGTTCACTTTTATAGATGTTGTGTTCTTATTGTGGTTCAACTACTAATGGTTGTGGCTTAGTGATACATGTTGGTAGAATCAATTGATGAGTTTATCACATTCTCTAAAAAATTTCAACATTGAATTTCAACCTACAATGTTGTTATATGGGCCCCTTCTCACCATCATGTTAAACTACTATTATCCCTCCTACTTATCTATTATTATCCCTTTCTTTAGATTATAGACATGACAAATAAAATAAAAAATTGATGATATTTCGTATTTTGAAGATCCTATATGTACATCAAGAAATTAACATTTTAAAAATTATAATAAGTTAAACCAAACTATTGACTCTTGACATTTTGTGGTTCAATGATAATTTCTCTCATAACTTTAATTTTATTAATATTTGCTACTTTAAACCTTATTAATATATAGATGACCATTTCTTTAAAACATTATGCAATGCATTGTAAATTTTACTTAGTACTAAAATATAATTACATCACGTTTATAATTTAATCTCACCTTCTAAGACCCCAAATTCTAGTTTGATACTTCATAAATTTAATATTTAAAAGACTCCATTTAAAAAAAAACTAGATTAAAAACTGAAAAAAAAAGAACAAAGATTATATTTTAATATGCTATAGGCATGAATATGTTACATATAACTTATAAAATTTTCCACTTTAGCACTACATTCATTTTTCAAATAATAAATTTTGTGAAGCGTTTTAAACTTAAATTTATCTTCGTTTGAAAGCATTGGAAGTGGACGAATACAATGAATATACACTATTACACAATTTTGGATCGACTTAAAGAGCAGGTGCCCAATCACAATTTCACCACGAATGGTATTTTGGAAGGAAAAAGGAGAACCCACCACGGCGATAATGAGTACACTAACAGCTGGCGAAGCCCATTCTCTGAATGCAATTGCCCAGTTTTTGCTTGGGGATGATTTCTCCGACGAGACAACGGATTCCCCTTTACCGACAGCTACTATTGTTGCAGGGAAGGATCGACAAAGGCATTACAGGGGAGTGAGGTTCGTTAAGGCTCGCCGGAAATATGCCGCAGAGATTCGAAACCCTAAGAAGAAGCGTTCCAGACTTTGGCTTGGCTCCTTCAATACAGCCGAAGAAGCTGCAGCGGCATATGACTCTACGGCTTTCCAACTGCGTGGATCGAAGGCTATTCTCAACTTCCCTATCAACGTTGAGTCAGGACTGTATGTGAATCCCTTTTCTCAATCCTTCTCTTCAAACACAAAATCAGAGGAGAAGGAAAAGCAAATATCGCACGAGAAAAGGATGGAGTGATCCATAACTCTATTAGAAATTGTGCACAGCTCTATGACCTAGAAATTATTTCTGTTATACCTTTTATTTGTAGTTAGAGTAATAAACTATAACTCCACAGGTTGAATAAGTTTCAGTTAGAATTCGTATATGCGTCATCATCAGTTTGTTTGATGTCAAAGCAATTTCAGTTAGCTGTCAAGTTACTTAGCAGGTTTGTAAGAAGTGTTTAGGCTTGTCTCGAGCTATAAACAGTTGAGCCCCTGCAGGTTGCTTTGGTTTTAAAGCTGCAAACGATCTGATCTTTGTTGGGTTGCTGTTAAACTGTCTTATTTACAAGACCTTCCTCTGTATAGCCGCTGCAATTAACTGGAATAAGGTAATACGTTCTACGCTGCTATGTTTGAAAATTGACTGTGCCTGTGAAGTGTGGTTAAAGTGGTCGATCTGGCCGTGAAAGGAAGCTTTATCTGCTGATTTCTCCAATCTCTTCAGCACAGATTGTGTTGCTAAATATCGTTGAAATTATAGTTGATGTCCAAAATGAAAAATGCAAAAGAGAAGTAGAAGCCCAAGTCAAAGAGGCTTTTATGTCTCAACCAAATCCACCTAAGTTGAATGTAAAAATAATTTCACTACTTGATGATCATGTAACCTCACTAGCTAGACAAGAAGAGCATTCATATTAATATAGAGCAGAGTCTGTTCATGATGAAAGCCAATAATCTGTGGAATGCGAAGATAATGAGGATGAACCACCAAATTCTAGATCAGGACCTTCATTAGGAATTGAATGCTTTCAAGCCTGAGTTGGCTAGAATAGAAGCTGAAAAGGCTAAGGGTGCATTACGAGAAGGATTAAAAATTTAAGTCATATGGATGTCCATGATAATAATTAAAATGATGGAAATATTGCTATTGGTGGGAAGATTAATACTAACCATGTCACAAATAAAAATAGGCGTTGGCTTGCCAGAGCTTCTCTAAATTTGGAAAGATATAGACAGTTAGATTTTACAAGAATACCTTGTTTTCCCAATCCTATTCTAGTTGAAGTGAGATCTAGATTTAATAAATTCCAAGTAAACAATTCCATCTCAAATCACCTAAGATCCCTCAATAACTTAATCAATGATTTTAATTTATCCTCATGAAATTATTTGTCTAGTCTCTAGTTGACATAGTTAAAGAATCTTACTTTGCCTTATCCAAGGATTGACTAAAGGGTATAATTTAAAAGGGTGTTCAAGCAATAGTATTGTGATAAAATAGATCTTAGGTTGATTTTCAAGGAGTTCATAAATATTATTAAAGCTAAGGATCAAGTTGATAAAAAGTATTAAAGCTCCCAAAATTCCTACAATGTTAATAAATGAATTGAGAATATAAGGTATAACTAACATTGGGTCCTCTACACCCTTTTTTTATTCCAATTGATAGCTTAATACTAAAATGCACCCGATTATACATGGTACAAGTATTAAAATAGATAAAACAATTAGTATCTTTATTAAAAATATTGAGAAACATAATATGCATTTCAACCTACACATGTTTAGTTTACAGTATAATATGTGTTTCAAATGTTTGGCTTTCTTAGTTGATTCATAAATTGATGTCTTTCAAATGTTGGGATTCATACATTAGAAAAATGAATATTGTGTAATTAAGATTGAATGAAGAAAATTACAAGTTGAAACAATATTTATTCCAACATATATATATTTAGCTTATTATTTCTATGCTTCTTTTGTTGTCTTTCATTGATTCATAATATGTTGTGTATGAAATATTATGGTTGTACATTTGTAAAATAAATATATTTTGTAATATAATGTTGGTGAAGAAAATTGTAGGTTAAAAATTTAATATTAATTTTAACTCTCATATATGTAAAACATATTTTATGATGTTCAAAGAAAAGTGTGTTTCAGGATCTTAGGATAGCAAGGGGAAGAAGGCAGTAAAGGAAGTTATTGATTCCTCTTCGGAGGAAATCCCAGACAGTCTTCATGGTGAGTCTGTTGAGGAGGAGGAGTCAGAGTTGAAAGATGAGGGAGATTCCAATAATGAGGAAATTGAAGGAGTTTCACAAAAAGAAGAGATTTAGGAGGTTGAAGGAGATAATGACAAGGTTGTGGAAAAATAAAATGCAACCAAGGACTCAGAGGTGATGGAAATAAAAAACCCTAGTGAAGAGAATATAGTAGGTTTTGACATTGATAGAATTAAAAGGGTGGAGGAGATGTTGGAACTGATGGAAAAGATGATGCAAGAGGAAGATAAGGATAGCCGATTCTAGAACCTTAAAAAGAATGTGAAGAGTTTGTGCAAAGTGGTGGATGCAGTAATGAAAAAGACTCTTATGGCTACGGTTTCATATCAAGGAAAATTTAATAAGCAACAAGGGAGAAAGGTGATGGAGGGTGAAGAGGACTTATTCAAAAAGATGGAGCCTAAAGAGAAGTTTGAAGACACTGTTGAAGACCTACTAAAAGCTTGGAGTTTGATTGAGGGTGCCTAATCCTTGGTCTTTGTTCTTCTTTTTTGTCTCTTGTTGTTATGGTTTTTGGTGCTACTCTTGGTGGTTTTAATACTATTACTGGTCATTGGTGCCTGGACTATCATATTTTTAGTTGTATTTTTGTTACTGGTTTTAGTTTTTGCATGGACACTACCTTAAGGTTATTCAGTTATAAATTGCTCTACTGGTGGGATTTTAAGATCAACCAGATGCATTTTTTTGCTATGTCTGATAGGGCTATAATATTTGATTTGGAAGGTATAGGTTAAGTTTTTAGTTTTTGGGTAGGGGAAGTGTCTCTCAGGTCTACTTCCTCCTGGTGTTGTTTTGACTGGTTGTTGTTCTTTAATATGTTGTACTAATTTGTATGGGTTAGGGCCCTTTCCCTACTTAATCAATCAAACACATATTTTATGATGTAATCTATGTGACCTTTTGTTATCCTTTTCTGAATAAGAATAGTATTCATTTTATTGGATTGCTTGGGCATAAAAAAAAATTAGTGTCAAAAGTTGACAATGATGATGTGAAAACCATAGATTTAGAATCCAACCTCTAAGTGAAAATTACACAATCTCTTGTTAGATCACCTTACTCATCATATTAGGGCATGTTACTCTTGAGACTAATTTTCATGTGATGCATGGATTTTTAGTGTGTATTTTATTTTTGGGAATCCATTTAATTAATTCAAAACTAGTATCTCATTATAATTCCCCACCAAGGAACACACATGAAAAAAGCTCAAGTACATGGGATAATATTTTTTTGAAGAATAATATATAAATACATAAGTACATTGATGATCTAGGAACTCTCATAGGTCATAAATTTTGACTCAGATGTCTGTTTGGGCCCAAATTTTACAAGGAGATACATTATGAGGAGTTTTTTTTATTGTTGGCTGAGAATAGCTCTATTGGATCTCATTTCAACAATTCTTTGGGTCCCAAATATTTCATGTGCGACCACAAAATTAGTTTTTCTTTTTTCTTTTTAGTTTTTTGGATACAAGGCACTCTCTTTCAACTATAGAGGTGGAATGGACAAAGAGTAATGAAGAATTTAATTATTTTACTTCTTGAGTTTTAGTATCTATTTCTTTGGATGTGATGGTTTCTTTTGTTCTTTATTTTAGTTACATTAGTTGGTATTAGGAGCTAGAAGATGGTTTGGAGAGGAAGAGGAATAGGGGGTCTTGCCCAAATGCATAGAGATATGTGAATCCTACAAAAAAAGTAGTTGATCTTGTAGGCATGATGGAAAATCAAACAATGAAATTGAGAGGAGATTATTTTGATGAAGAAATGGGTAAAGGAGATGCAGATTAATACATAGAACTAGAAGAAGAAGAGGAAGCATTGCAAAGAGAGGTGATGCAGAAACTAGAGGAGAGTAATGATAAATACAAAAATGCAATAGATGTTGGTAGAAAGAATAAGACATTCAATGAAGGTGATTTAGTAATGATCTATTTGAGAAGAGAATGAATAACCATAGGATTGTACAAGATGAAGTACAAGAAAATTGGTCCTTGTAAGATTGTTAAAAAAATGGCAATTCCTTTGAGGTGGGCTTACTAGAGAATTTGGATATTTCTCTTGTGTTCATTGTATCTAATTTTTATGATTTCCATGGTGAACATAGTAATAAACATAGTGTAGGAGAATTGAATTGTAAGCAACAAATTTTTAATAGGCCAAGAGAAAATATTGCACAAGTGTTAGATAAAAACAAATGTCCACTCGATAGGGTCAATACAACAGGCATTTGGTACAATGAGAAGGATTAGAAGCAATAGATAACACATGGATTATAGAGTTAGAATTGAAGAAGATCAATCAAGACAAGTGGGATCAATTTGAAGATAATAACTTGCAGGAGTTATGTTTTTGTCAACCAGAGGAGAAGGATGTAGGGATTTCCAGAGGTCATAACTTTTCACTCAGATGTTTGTTTTGGCTCAAATTTTATAGCAAGATGCATTGAGAGTATTTTGGATTGCTGATGAAGTATAGCTCCATTGGGTCTCATTTTGACACATTTTTGGGGCTGAAATATTTCATTCAGGCCCTCAGCATTAGCTTTTACTATGTTTTTCAGGTTTTTAGAATGATTTTTTCCTTAATAACTTCGAACTCACGTTTCTAATTTGAATAATTTATGTTACTATAATATTAGGAAGTTTTTAGGAAAAATTTGAGCTCAAAGGGATATGTATGGAAAATTACCATAAATGGTAAAATATGACAATTGTCAAAAACTATAAAAAATGGTAGCTATTGGGTTTTTCTTTTTTCCCTTATTTAAGATATAAGGCATTCTCTTTCAGTTGTAAAGGTGGAAGGGATGAAGAATAATGAAGAATTAAATTATTTTATATGTTGAGCTTCAGTATCTGTTTTCCCCGGTTTTCAATGGTTTCTTTGTTCTTTAATCTAGTTACATTAGTTGATGCAATTAAGTGCATCAGGTTTAGACATAATGTCTCATCACAACATGACATTGCACAAGTGGAAGATTGGCATCCCATGCATATATAAATTATTAGAAATGTTTGGTACACTTAAATGACTAGCCAGGAAGGGTTCCAACATTTTATATCTTTCACAAGACTAGGAGAATAATCTCCCAAAGCCTAAGATTGAAAATTGGGTCATTTTGAAAGGTTGTGTACCAAACGAGGTAGGAGATGACATAAGTCCTAAATGATGGAACTTGGTAACTAGGTCAATATACTAATAGGACACCAAGACTATGGTGAACAATTTTTTTATACAATTTTTTCCCAAATGGAGTTCCAAAAATACAAGGGAAGATCAAGTTTAGAGTTGGAG
Source organism: Sequoia sempervirens (assembly GCA_007258455.2). Taxonomy (NCBI): domain Eukaryota; kingdom Viridiplantae; phylum Streptophyta; class Pinopsida; order Cupressales; family Cupressaceae; genus Sequoia; species Sequoia sempervirens. The sequence continues at coordinate 343,839,049 of VDFB02353493.1, read as the reverse complement.
AAATTTTGACTAGGTTTCAAAGGTTTAAATAACCAAAATTTATAGGAGGGGAAAAGTATAGGTCATTAAATTGTTTGACAAGGTCCAAGGGCTTATAAAATCCTCATCTATTAGTGGTTAAGAGGATTTACTCTATGGTTTTTCTATGGGAACGAGGCCACCTCTACAAAAAGCTAGGGTGCTTCAAGACACTTAGACAAAAGGCTATATTTTTAGGCTTACAAAAATATGCCACCAATGTATACTAGGCTCCCCCTATATGATACCAAACCACCCCTCCTAATAGTAATCTTCCCAAACAAGATACCAAGCCACCCCAGTAGTGCTAGGAAAGTTTTTAGAAAACTGGGTTCACTCTAGTGATTGACATGGCCGCCTAGGTACAAGACCAGGCCAACCAACTATGAAAATGTATACTTAGGTTCATTTTTAAGCACCACAAGAACTATTCCTATGTTTTATTTAACATATTTTAGTGTATAAAAATAAATCCCTTTACATTTTCACACTTCTTTGGGCCCTACTTGTGGATTTTTGCTCAGTGTTGCCTTGATTTAGTATTGTAATGTGGATGACACATTCACATTAGGTCTTTGGCTCTTGTGAATTAATGAAGATAAATGGTACCTTGCTAAAGTGTTGTAAAGTGTTGTAACTCACTTTCACACTTTCCTAGGGTTTTATCACACATTTAAACATAATAAACCTATTTTTGATCAAAATCAACATTAATCTTGACTTATTTGAAGTGTTGTAAAGTGTTGTAACCCACTTTCACACTTATATAGGCTTGTCATTTATAATTGGGCTTTGTTATGCTTTAATTGGCCCTATTTTGCATCCACAAGCCTCATTTATTGCATATTTTCAAGGATAATCCTGACACCAATTAGTAGCCAATCATAATTTAGGTGTTTTTGGCTTGTGTGGCCAAGATTTGGGGATCTGACCTACTCATTTTCCACCTTGGGTGAATGGGTCCCACCTAGATCTTTTGGCCCCAAACTAGTTTTCACACATTTCTAAGCACTTTTCATTTTTGGTCCCATAAATTATGCTTGATGGGACTAATTCACCACCTTAGGAAAATGAGTCTCTTGTGGCCCAAATTAAAATTTAATTCAAATTTTTGGTGGGATTTTATTCTCCTAGATATGATGTTGGCTTGTAGAGTTGTAATTTTTGGAATTCTTACATAATTGAGTATAAATACAAGGTTCTTTCACTCGTATTCTCACCTAGCATTCGAGAGAGTTCACAAGTGCATTTAAGCATTCACAAGAGCATTCAAGAGAATTTCAAGGGCAGATTATCAAGTATTTTAGAGCAACATTCAAGTGCAAATTGATGAGCTTAAAATATGCTCATAGTTTGGATATTATGATGAACTTTTAATATCTTTACTTTTGTTATTCGTGGTTGTTTAAACTCTGTTGAAACCTTTTATTGGGATATCCTGTAGCAAAATATTTTCATATTTTTGCAGCCTATTGTGTTGACTTGACTACATTTATTGCCCCGTTGACTCCCTAAATGATTGGTATATCGCATACAGTTTTTGAATGATGGAATAGATTTAAATGTGTGATTAATGAACGGATATTATGTATGTTCCATATGCCTTTTCTTTCGCATCTGTTACCTTTTGTTTCGCAGGTTGTTGAAGAAGTATGATTGAGTCAAGCGCAACCGATCTCGGCCTTGCAATAAAGTCTATTTCCTGCACGACTTCGAGGAAGCTCTGGCGAAGACTCTTTGACTGAAACCGTTGGGAAAGATTTTTAATGACAGTCAATCTGGAAAGAGTGGAGCGCTAGATTCTCTCCAGATCAGGTTGAACGCATAAATTCATTTATGAAGTTTGTTCCTTGATTCTGGGATACACTTTACTTCCACGTCTTTCTTTGATAGGGTTAGTTAGTTAGTTGTTCTCCTGATTTTAAATAAAGTACTCCTCCTGCGCGAGTGAGGAAAAAGAGAGCATAGTTAGAGTAAGATAGAAGCATAGTGATAGAAAGTTAACAGATACCATGTAAGAGTCAGTATGATAATGAAAAGCAGAATCTGTTTGACAAGAGACAGAGTTTGTTGTTAGTTTCTATATCAACAAAGCAATGTATACCATTTTGTTTTCGTGAATAAAGTTTGATGAAGTTATGAGTTTAGCACTTGCATAATTAGTAGATGCTTGCTAAGGGGGCCCACTTAGTAAGAATCTATAGCTAGTTAGTTAGCTGTTCTTTTCTGTTGATCATCAGTTAGCTTTCATCTTTGAAGTTTTCATACAAACTCAATCTTGTATTGCTGCTGCAACATAGGGAATCCATCCCTGTGCCTGTTCCTGCAGCATAAGGCCAGTTCACAGTTTGTGTTTCAGTGATAGCTATTATGGTTTCTATTTTAATCAAATCATAGTTGAGTTAAAATAACTTTGCATTACCTTCCTATAGCGTAGATAGAATTCCTTTCAAGTATTTATTTCTGTTAAGTTTTGACCAAAACTAGTTCTTAGTGCATATATTGTGTTGTGCCATTTAAAGTATACGTCCCCTGGTTTGACAAGTAAATGAATGTCCATAGAGAGATATTAGTCACCTGTTGGAATGTCCAATTCCTAGGAAAGGTTTTACTGTGATTTTCATATCCTTTTGTGGGCGCGACCATTTTTGGCGCCATTGCCGGGGATGGCGTCAAGCTAAGGATTTGTCAGAAGTCATTTTTAGTATTAGTTTAGTTTGTTAGTCAAAAATTTTCAAAATATTTCAAACCACCATTCATTGTATTGCATGCATAGAAGAAGAAGAGACGCACTGGGAAGGTTCCTCCCTAAAAACCTTTTTGTTGAACTACCATTTAACCTAGCTGATGAAGAACCTGAGGAAAATCCATTCGCTCTGTTATTCCAGCAACCAAATATGGCAAATAATCCACCTAATCCACCTCCAGCGTTTGAGTTTCCCATTGTTCACCAGCAAGATACTGACAATCTTAAAAATATTCCCTCTTCATTGCTTCCCAAGTTTTATGGCCTAGTTACGGAGGACCCAAAAACTTTTCTATTTGAGTTTGATGTCCTCTGTCGCAGTTATGACTACAACTCAGATGCTCATAAAATGAAGTTATTTCCTTCCACCTTGAAGGAGGGAGCTCTCAGATGGTTCATGAGTCTTGGAAGAGGTGTTGTTGATAGTTGGGCAGCCATGCAAATGAAATTCCTTGAGAAGTATAAGAAATAGTGTAAGAGTGCCAGTAAAGGTGATGACATATTCCAAATTCAGTAGAAGGAGGATGAAAGTCTAGAAGATTATATTTCAAGGTTCTTGTTTTCACTAAAAAGGAACTCAAACCATACTCTCAATGAAGACTCTCAGAAATTACTCTTTCTAAGGGGAATCAGTGATGCCTGTATAGATGCCCTGGACTTGATGGGAGGAGGTGATATAACCCAACTACCTTGGGATGATATAAAGAAAATATGTCTTAACTACTCTCGAGCAATAGTTAAGAATGGTCAAGGTCATCATGCTACAGTGGGGAAGTCTTCTTCTGGTGGAGTTTCTCAGATGGAGATAACAAATTTGTTGTCTGACTTCAAGCAGGACATCATTAATAATATGGCTACACAATTGGACACTATGCAAGCTTGGAAGAAACATGAGGAAGCTGAGGCAGTTTTGGCCGAGTTCTGTCCATACTACAGACAGAAGAAGCATGACTATAGATGCAAGATGGTGGCTAATCTGGAAGCTAAGCAATTACAAACTGACTTTAAGCTAGTAGAAGGTGATGATGATCAAGTGTTCTTTGTTGCACAAAGGAGACCATGGGCTCAAAGACAAGGTATGCGTCAAGATCCTTTGACTTTTGGTAATCCTTATTCTGGCTATAATAACCAATGGCAACCTACATATGGACCACCACCACCTTGGAATACATCTCAACCAAGTTGGCCTAATTATCAGACCCTGCAATGGCAATATCCTCAAGGAGGTTGGCAGCAGCCACAAGGACAATGGACCCCACCTTTAGGTAATTGGCAGCAGAATCCTCAATGGAGAGGTCCTCGGCAATGGAAAAACCAGTCCCCTAGATTCCTGCAGCTTCCACAACCACAACCACAGGCCCTCATGCCACCTCCTGTAGCAACTACCACAAATACTAGACCTCCAAAGCAAACACCTATGCCTGCCTAGCCATTGCCAAATCTCAATAATAAGCAACAGCAACAGCCACAACAGCCTACGTATCTTGTTGAAGCCAACCAATATCAAGCTTATGCCTTAAATGTTAATGACATCCATTTGAGGTTTGGAACCACTCTACCTGCTCCACAACCACCTCTAATTACTGAAATACCAGATTCTCCCCTTGAAGAATCTAATGCGCATGTTGTTCCTACTGAGCATATGCCTATACCTGATACAGTTTCTAAGGAGCCTATTTTGCAAAGTCAAGACAAACCACCTTTTCCTTAGAGGTTGCAAATTTCTGCATTTAAATCCATGGAAGAACCCACTTTTGACATTCTGGATCAACTCAAAAATGTACAAATTCAAATCCCCTTATTTCAAGCTATTAAAGATGTTCCCATTTTTGGAAAAGCTATTAAAGAGGCCTGTTTGAAGAAGCCTGGATGGAAGAAAAATGATCCCCAAACAATTCATGTCTTAGGGAAATTGGCTGATATAATGTTGGGAAATGTAGTCATCCCAAAGTATATTGACCCTGGAAGTCCTGTAGTGTAGATACATATAAATGGCCAAATTGTAAAAAATATTTTGATTGACTTAGGTGCTGCCATTAATGTCATGACAAAGCATACTATGGACTCCTTGAACATTTCAAACATTAGGTCTACACCTACAGTTCTGCAGCTTGCAGATAGCTCCACAGTTAAACCTAATAGAATGGTGGAAGATGTAATTGTCACTCTTGAATCTTGGGAGTATCCAGCTGATTTCACAATATTATCAGTTAAGGCAACTTTAGGAGGGTATCCAGTTATCCTTGGTAGACCATGGTTAGCAACTACTGATGCTTTTATAGGATGTCGTTCTGGAGATATGACCATTTCTGATGGATAGTCCACAAAAAAATTGGCTTTGTATCCGTCTGCTAGACCTCAACCAGATTTGTCCCAACCTGTTTGGCTAGATGTGGGGGAAGAAACTAAAGAAGCCAATTCGTTGGCTCAATTAATGATGCTTCAAAATGATCCATTCTCACAACTTCAGAATGAGGATGCTTTGCTTTTTCAAATTTTGCAATTTAACTCTAATACAGATAGTTCATCTGATCCAAATGGCAGCCATCTACAATGTTTCCTGCAGCAACCAAATTTTGAGAGTTCATTGCCTAAACTTCCAACAATTTTTCATAATTTTCTTCCACAAGAGGTACAAACATCACCTGTAGATTCTATGAGTAATCTCACTAAGCAGATAGAATTGTCTCCAGGTCACTGTTTAAATATCAATAGCAAGTTGTCACAGTCTCAACGGGTTGACTTATTAAAAATGCTACAAGATCAGCATAAAGCTTTTGCATGGGAATATGGGGACATGCAAGGAATAGATCCTCGAGTTTGTACTCACAGGATCTATATCAAAGAAGATTTTTTACCAGTTAGGCAACCTCAAAGAAGAGTAAATCTAGCACTTAGAGAAATAGTTAAAAATGAACTTCAAAAGTTGCTTGATGCTGGTTTTATTTATCCAATCTTTGACAGTCAATGGGTTTCTTCATTAGTTATTGTCCCCAAAAAAGGTGGAAAATGGAGAGTGTGTGTAGATTACAGAGAGTTGAACAATGCCACTAAAAAAGATCAGTTTCCACTACCTTTTGTAGACCAAGTACTAGACTCACTGTCTGGAAAAAGATATTTTTCCTTTGATGGTTAATAATAAAGGATACAATCGTGATAGTAAAAATTGCCCCTAAAGATTAAGATAATACCACTTTTACCTGTCCATGGGGAACATTTTCTTACTCAGTCTTGCCTTTTGGTCTATGCAATGCGCCAACAACATTTCAAAGAGCAGTAATTAGTATCTTTGTTGATATATCTCATGAATGTATGGAGATTTATATGGATGATTTCACTACCTATGGAGTCATATTTGAAGAAGCACTGGTGAATTTAGAAAAGGTATTGAAAAGGTGCAAAGAGAAAAATTTGTCTCTAAATAGTGAAAAATATTTTCTAATGATGGAAGAAGGCATTGTTCTAGGTCATCATATTTCAAAAAATGGAATCCAGGTATCAACCGCTAAAATTGAAGTTATTCTCGAATTTACAAACTCCTGAAACAAAAAGGATGTCAAGTTTCCTTGGCCATGAGGGTATTACGTATATTATAAAGATTTCACAAATTGCCACCACTATTCCTTGTTGTTCAAGGATTCTCAATTTGAGTGGACAGAAGCCTGTGAAAACTCTTTCCTGCAACTAAAGGACTTACTTACTAAAGCCCCTGTTCTTCAAGGTCCAAAATGGAATTTTCTTTTTCACATACATGCTGATGCATCTAATTTTGGTATAGGAGTAGTTTTAAGTCAAAAAGAAAATTCACTTTACACGCTTATCTACTTTATCGCCAGTTGAACCCTCAAGGTCCCCGAAGCTCAACTATACCGTTACGTAAAAGAAATTGCTTGGCAGAGTGTATGCTTGAATAAATTTAGGCTTTTATGTCACAAAGTTATCGATATTCATTCACATCAATTCATGCAGAATCATATCCGATGAAATAAACCCGCCATTTCCTCGTAGATTAGCAAGATGGCTCCTGTTACAAGAATTTGACATTACAATCATTGATAAACCAGGAAGAGCTAATGTTGTAGCTGACTTTTTATGAAGACTTCAATTAGCTGCACCTATTGAACACGAGGTCATTGATGATAGGTTCCAAGATGAACACTTGTTTTCTATTGCTGCACATACACCATGGTATGCAGACATTGCCAATTATCTAGCAGCAAGCAGAATACCAGCCCACTTTTCTCTAAAAGAAAAGAAATTGTTAATAGAGAAAAGTTTTAACTTTTCATGGATTGCAAATTGTTTGTTTTATACTGGACCTGATCAAGTGATGCGAAGATGTGTAAGAGAAGATGAGACTTATGATATCTTGCATGCTTGCCATGATGAACCATGTGGGGGACATTTTGCGGCAAATAGAACATCAATGAAGATTCTTACAACAGGGTACTACTGGCCAACATTACACAAGGATGTTGTGGCCTATACAAGGAAATGTGACCGATGTCAGCGTATGGGAAGACCAACCAAGTCAGATGAAATGCCACTATACCCACAAGTAATAGTCACCCCTTTTGATAAATGGGGAATGGATTTTGTGGGACCAATTGATTCACCATCAAATGGCAAGTCATACATTCTAATTTGCATGAACTATGTAATAAAGTGGGTTGAGGTAAAAGCTATGACTCATGCTCGAGATAACAAGGTTGCTGAATTTCTGTATGAACAAATTTTCACTAGATTTGGAGTTCCCAGAGAGCTTGTAATTAATCAGGGAGCTCAGTTCACATCGAATCTGATCACTACACTAATGAATGACTATAAAATCAAACATAGGAAGTTCAGCCCCTATCACCCTCAAGCCAATGGTCAAGCGGAGGTAACAAACAGGGAAATTGAGGCGATCCTAACAAAGACAGTGCAACTCCATAGAAAATATTGGAGCAATAGACTTCCTGAAGTAGTTTGGGCCTACAAAACTACATGGAAGACAACAACTGGGTTTACACTTTTTGAGCTACTTTATGAGAAAACAGCCATGTTGCCCATAGAATTGGAGCACAAAACCTTGAGGACGGCTCTTGAACTCAATATGGAAATATCTGAAGCACATAATGACCATCTCCTATAGCTAAATGCTTTGGACGAAATGAGAAAAGCCGCCCTGCAGCATACAGAAGCAATCCAATAGCAACGAAAGAAATGGCATGATCAACACATAAAAACCAAGAAATTTTCTGCTGGTGATTGGACTCTGTTATATGATTCTAGATATCAAGAAAACCAAGGTAAGCTCGCAACACGCTGGCTTGGTCCCTATGAAGTTGAGAATGTGTTCGACAACGGAGCTGTACAGCTAACGACAATTGATCCAGTCCGTTTCAAATTGCTAGTTAATGGAGAACGACTTTGGTTGTACCATAAACCAGTCTCAAAAGAAGAATTCATGCAACAATTCATTTAGGTTCCTCCCGCTACTCTTCCTATAGCCAAAGGCTTTCGCCTTTCTCCTGTAGCCTCACCGTAATTTTGAAAAGCATGCTCATAATAAAGGTTTTCTTTTTTAAAGGAAACCGCTTTTTCTCCATTCTCATTTATCGCCCCATCTCACTTCTTTATCTTCCATCCATCCATCCCATCCATCCATTCCATCCATTCATCTCATTCGTCCACATCACCCATCCACTTCATTCATCTGCATCACCCTTAATTATGATATCATTCCCAACTGTCAACTCATGTAGACGCCATCATCTTTCTTCACATGTACATGCAATTATCAAAGGTACGCCATATCTTTTGTTATCGCATATTTGATTTATTTTATTCTATTCATTTACTACTATGACAGTACCAGTCATTATTACTCGATCTCTGCCTATTCTTTAGTACATGTGAGGACACATGTCATACTCTAAGTAGGGGGTGGGGTAATCCACGTTTTAAAACCTGTCTTATAGCCGCTGCCATAACTGCGCAAATAACCTTTCTTTATTATTTTTCTGGTACTTTCTAAATATGATCACATGTCCTTTTTATTGCATGTTTTTCTTGTAAATTACGATTAAAACTGCTTGTTCAAAAAGTTTATTTATGGAAAAGAAAGAAATGTGACGGCACGATAGAATAAAAACTAGAATAGAAAGGGAAATAGAGAATTTGAATTTTCAGCAAGGATTTGAGTTCAGCTAGGGGAAAAATGTGAACATGGGTGGTCAGCTGGTGCGACATGAGCCTATAGCTCATGAATTATTATTGCAAAATCCTTAAATAGTCCACGCATTTAGCCTCTGTGGATGGTTAAACTACTTCTTGAGTTTAAATGCTTTTGATGAGGAGGCTGCTGGATTTGGAAAAGAAAGAAATGTGACAGCACGACAGAACAAAAACTAGAACAAAAAGGGAAACAGAAAATTTGAATTTTCAGCAAGGAATTGAGTTTAGCTAGGGGAAAACTGTGAACATGGGTGGTCAACTGGTGCGACATGAGCATGTAGCTCATGAATTATTATTGCAAAATCCTCAAACAGTCCACGTATTCAGCCTATGTGGATGGTTAAACTACTTCTTGAGTTTAAATGCTTTTGATGAGGAGGCTGCTGGAGAATTTTTGAGAACCCTTTCTGAAGGGGAAGCTACTGTGTGGGGTCTAACGGTTGTTGCAACTGAAGACAAAATTACTGAAGTAACCAGGCTTCCAACCATTGGAGAAATTTTTTCTTCAGATGCTGCCGCTACAAGGGCTAAGTTTTCAATGCCCACTGATGGACCTTTGGAAGTCTCCAAGCAGGGATGCTAATGTGGCCCCTTTATCCTTATTAGGCTACCAATCTTAATGATGATTCAGAAGCTCTTAGGTATGAGAGGTGGCAGACTTTTAGAGGATTTTATTACAGGTTTGGAACTCCATTTTAGAGCCATGCCGCAACCACTAATTTAAGAGAAACTACCAGGAAAGTTAATGTTGGAGGACCAACATTGAGCTAAGTAGGGGGCAAAATGATGAGCTTAAAATATGCTCATAGTTTGGATATTATGATGAAGTTTTAATATCTTTACTTTTGTTATTTGTGGTTGTTTAAACTCTGTTGAAACCTTTTATTGGGATATCCTGTAGCAAAATATTTTCATATTCCTGCAGCCTATTGTGTTTGTTGGTGTAATTAATTAATTATTACACTAGCATAAGTTAACTTAGGTCTTGCATTTAATTAATTAAGTCCTAGGTTGCATTATTAGATCAATCATTTAATAAATGGGATAATATTCCCTTCCTTATTTGTAGGAGATAAGATTCCATCTAGAAGATGAGTTGTCCTTCTAGAACTTATCTCATCATTTAATGATCATCACCATTAGGGTTCACATGTTGTCACATGTTGTTAGATCAAGACACATGTCAACATCTCATGCATATTAGGGTTTAGCTCTTGCCTATATAATCAGGCATCTTGTACATTTGTAATATCCAATAATCAATATATCATATCAATATTGAATCTCCATTGTGCATGCCTAGTTGCAACACTTTCTGGGTGGTTGATTATCTTTCCTGGCTTAAAGGTCCTACATCGAAGACTGCAGCTTCAAGGACTGTGCATCCATAATCCCAACATGGTATCAGAGCTTATCCAGTGAAACGTCAACCCTCGATCAAGAAAGTTGGTGTACGAGATTCTCTGCAGGCTTGAAGGTTTCCATTGAAGGCTACTTGTTTCCACCCGGGGACCAAGCTGATTTCTGAAGCAGATAGAGTCAAATCCGAGCTCGCCATTGTCTTCAGAAGGCCTCGAAACCCTAGGATCGCCTACCCATTCATCAAAATCGGATACATCATCCCGGAGCTTCAGAGGTATTTTTTTTAGGGTTTGCAAAATCAATCGTACTATCCTACAATTTGCAGCAAAAAAATCTCCCTTTGCAGTTGTCCTCTGAGGCAAAAAATTTTTAGCAGCAGGCCACTTTTCGTTTCAGAAAAATTGGGCAATTATTTCATTTGTTTTGGCAAAAAATATTTTTTCTATAGTTTTCAGAAAAATATTTTGGGCGACCATCTATTTTATTTCTGCGTCGGCACATAAGGGGTTTGTTTTTTTTTAAAACAATCATCGGCATTTTTATTTTTCCCGTCGGCATTTTATGTGGAGGATTCTATTCCTATCGGCATATATATCTTTATCTTGATTTTTAATTGCTTTTAAAGCAATATTAAAAATCAAATACAACTTGTATTGTCGTTTTTTTTCCAAAATCTGCAGATTTTGTGTCGGCCGCATTAATTGTTGGGTACATCCTTTGTCAGCAGATTTGTCAGCCACTTACAGGGCCATCACATCACCAAGGCTCATAACATAGTCGGGGGTTCTCCACCGGCACATCCTACCGGCCATCGACATCCGTCCGTCCCTGCCCGGCGAATTGTTGTCGGCATTTCTTGCGTCCTCTACCGTTGACCGTGCCCACCGACTGGCTGTCACATCCGGCCGTATCCACCGCTGCCAACGTTGAAGTTTCTGCCGGCTATCATCCTGTTCGCCGACCGGCTTACATCCATCGTCGGAGTTGTTTTTTACCGACCGGGCTTCCATCACCGACGGTCCGACCATCAGGCGGTATCTCCCACCAGCGGCGCCGCCCCGGCA
>VDFB02353493.1:343775526-343827620 GCA_007258455.2 Sequoia sempervirens | reverse complement strand
TTTTTTTTTTTGGCCAGCGCCGGACCCCTGGTCATATCAGTGACCAGGGGCTATTTTTTTCAGCCCGGGGGCGGAATTTTTGACCCTAGTTAGCCTGCGAAGTGCCTAATATAGGCATTTTTTTCATTTGATCATAACTTTCACCAAGGATATCGATTTTTTGCAAACGATATACCGTCGGAAAGGGAATTTTGCGTACTTTCTAGTGGTGATCTCAGTTCTGTGAAATTTTTCTCGCAGAAGACGCTACATCCAATTGAAGTCCAAACCCTAATTTGGACATAAAAGCTTGTATCTTCTCAACCGTTTATCAGATTTCAGTGATTCCAGCGGTATCAGGAAGGTGATTCAGAGATTTTTTTTTATCAGTCCAACCCCTTGATCAGTTTCAGCTCTAGGTACTCTTGCATGATATTTTTTTTTAGTTTGGTGCATTTGATCAATAACCTGGTTATTCTGAAGCTTGGGACAAATTTGTTTGATCCGGGTTGCATCACTTCAATTGTACATCATATTTGGAAGTCTTTATTTGCTGTTGAAGGTCAGTGTCTTTGTGTTCTTGTGAAGAAATTTCATTATGGGGCTTGCATATTTCTCTCCTTCTCTGGTTATGTTGCACAAGGGTAACTATTTGCAATGGCGAGATGGGATCTGCCACCATCTTCGATCACTTGATCTATTGCCTCATTTGTTTGGTATTGTTCCTCATCCAAGTGAAGGTATTCATGAGCTTGCTTGGAGTTGCAGCAGATACACTGTTTTGGAGATTATTTCTATGCAAGTTGATTGCGATGTTTTGAGTTTTATTGATCATTGTGATTGTCCTCACATTCTTTGGACTCAGCTTTGGGAGATCTACGGAGATTCAGATACTCCACCATTCCCAGATGATCATGCTTCAGAATGTCATTCTTTAGATCAAGCTCCCCATGATGCTATTATTATGTAGGAAGTTGATTACCTTGATCTTTCCGAAGAGGTTGACAAGGTTCCTTTCGGTGCTTCTTCTTCATCAGAGACAATCGGTATCCCTTCACATTCAGTGATTCCTTGTCCAGAATCATTGATTGAGGCTTCCACTATCATCATCGATCAGGACACATTCAGTTTTTCAGACTTGACATCACATGATGGCTTTGTTTCAAGTATCATTGCCTTGGCCACTTCTACAAGTTTGGAGAACATTCTTGAGGGTGTATCACTTCTCTATTCAGATCACACTTTGGAGAGTTGTTTTGAGTCTCCTCATTCCTTTGTCTCAACCTTGATTGGGAATTCAGAGACTACATTGGAGGCATTCAGTTTCTCTTCAGAGATTTCATATCTGAGACTTCTTCCCTGTCATTCCATTCAGGACTTGTAGTTTCTTCAGCATCTACCATTGGATTTTCTTCAGACTTCTTTCAGTGGTTTTGAGGACACTTCATTCAGGGGGGGCTATCAAGTCTCCATCACATCCTCCATATCCATCATATCTCAGTCTTTGCATCATCCTGATTTGTCACCCTCTTCATTGTTTGGGACTATGGCATTTTCTTCATCAGGCAAGGAGACATTTGAGCAGCATTCTGAGACACCATCATTCATCTTCATCCTTCCTTCCTTCAATTCCTATCTGGAATGGGAAGCATCTCCGCACTTGCATTTGGTTTTGTTTCTTCCGAAAGGGAGACAAGTTGTTTGTCAGCATTGGATCTTATTTTGTCTTCAGACACTTACCTTTCTTGCAGGTGATCTCATCTTCTAGGGGGGGCTATATAGTCTCTCTCTTTTCCTCCTATGGGGGGGCTTTTTCTTATATTGTATCCATGTGACAGATGGTGTACTTGGGGGGTAATTTTGGAGTCCTCCATCCTTTCCTTCCCATCCTATCTCACATCTTTTAGCATTTTCATCTCTTTTTTGGAGAGGGGTTTTGTTCCTACTGGGTTTTCCCCTTTTCTTCGTTTGTGGGAGATTTTCTGCATCTTCATGTACATGGGTACCTAACATGGCCTCGTAGCCGGGACCCATCATCATCTCTGCATAATCATTGCATTTTTCCTCCCTAAGTTGCACTTATGGGGGGGTGTTGGTGTAATTAATTAATTATTACACTAGCATAAGTTAACTTAGGTCTTGCATTTAATTAATTAAGTCCTAGGTTGCATTATTAGATCAATCATTTAATAAATGGGATAATATTCCCTTCCTTATTTGTTGGAGATAAGATTCCATCTAGAAGATGAGTTGTCCTTCTAGAACTTATCTCATCATTTAATGATCATCACCATTAGGGTTCACATGTTGTCACATGTTGTTAGATCAAGACACATGTCAACATCTCATGCATATTAGGGTTTAGCTCTTGCCTATATAATCAGGCATCTTGTACATTTGTATATATCCAATAATCAATATATCATATCAATATTGAATCTCCATTGTGCATGCCTACAACACTTTCTGGGTGGTTGATTATCTTTCCTGGCTTAAAGGTCCTACATCGAAGACTGCAGCTTCAAAGATTTTCCATAATCCCAACATGTTGACTTGACCATTTATTGCCCCATTGACTCCTATAAATGATTGGTATATCGCATATAGTTTTTGAATGATGGAATAGATTTAAATGTGTGATTAATGAACGTATATTGTGTATGTGCCATACGCCTTTTCTTTCGCATTTGTTACCTTTTGTTTTGCAGGTTGTTGAAGAAGAATGATCGAGTCAAGCGCAGCCGATCTCGGCCTTGCAGTAAAGTCTATTTCCTGCACGACTTCGAGGAAGCTCTGGCGAAGACTCTTTGACCAAAACCATTGGGAAAGATTTTTAATGATAGTCAATCTGGAAAGAGTGGAGAGCTAGATTCTCTCCGGATCGGGTTGAACGCATAAATTCATTTATGAAGTTTGTTCCTTGATTTTGGGATACACTTACTTCCACATCTTTCTTTGATAGGGTTAGTTAGTTAGTTGTTCTCCTGATTTTAAATAAAGTACTCCTCCTACGCAAGTGAGGAAAAAGAGAGGATAGTTAGAGTAAGATAGAAGCATAGTGATAGAAAGTTAACAGATACCATGTAAGAGTCAGTATGATAATGAAAAGCAGAATCTGTTTGACAAGAGACAAAGTTTGTTGTTAGTTTCCATATCAATAAAGCAATGTATACCATTATGTTTTCATGAATAAAGTTTGATGAAGTTCTGAGTTTAGCACCTGCGTAATCAGTAGATGCTTGCTAAGGGGGCCCACTTAGTAAGTATCTGTAGCTAGTTAGTTAGCTGTTCTTTTTTGTTGATCATCAGTTAGCTTTCATCTTTGAAGTTTTCATACAAACTCAGTCTTGTATTGCTCCTGCAGCATAGGGAATCCATCCCTGTGCCTATTCCTGCAGCATAAGGCCAGTTCACAGTTTGTGTTTCAGTCGTAGCTATTATGGTTTATGTTTTAATCAAATCATAGTTGAGTTAAAAGAACTTTGCATTACCTTCCTGTAGCGTAGATAGAATTCCTTTCAAGTATTTATTTCTGTTAAGTATTGACCGAAACTAGTTCTTAGTGCATATATTGTGCTGCACCATTTAAAGTATACGTCCCCTGGTTTGACAAGTAAATGAACGTCCATAGAGAGATATTAGTCACCTGTTGGAATGTCCAATTCCCAGGAAAGGTTTTACTATGATTTTCATATCTTTTTTGTGGGCGTGACCACAAATCATCATGTCAAGGATTCCATATGTCATGTTTGTTATTGTGCTAACAATTGTGATGTAGAGTTCATGATCCAAGCTAGTGTTTCAAGTAAGATCAACATCATTCAAGCAAGATTCAAGAACCACATCTATTGCAGCTATTTCAAGCATAATTACATCACCTTATTGCTAGTGTTTGGTGAGTTGTGTTGGTGTTTTTCCCAGTACACCCTTAGAATTCTCTAAAGTGTAGCCAACCCCTATTGTATACACCTAAAAATGCTTTGGATAATCTAATTAATTAAATAAGATTTATTTGATTAATTAACCTTTAATTATTCTACTATTAAATAAATAAGAATATTTATTTATATAGTTCATCTTTTAAATTCTTCAATCTTTATTCTATTATTTCGTCTTAATTAAATAAACAAATTTCACTTTGTTTTATTTAATTATCATAATCAAATTCTTCTACTATTGAATAAATAGAAATATTTATTCATATAGTTTACATCTATATTCTTCTAATTTTTTCTCTCTTAATTAAATAATCAAAACTTTGATAGTTTTTATTTAATTATCATTATCTGTCTTTTATTAAATAAACAATATCAAATAGTTGTTTTATTTAATAATTGTTATTTCTTTCTAAATTTGAATAAATCCAAAATATTCAAATTAAAAGCATATTCTACAACTAATCAATATTTCACCTACCAAATTAGAAATGTTATGTCTAATTTAATTCATCTCAATCTTCACGGGTAAATTTGGAGACAGATTGGAGACAAATTTGCAGGTGAACTTATTCATCTTCTTCCATTGATTCTTCCTATCCTCTGGTTGAATATTTTTGTGGGGAGGAACAATCTCCATAATCATCTCAGGATTCTTCATCCTTCACCATTTGATTCTTCAAATCAAATCTAGACCTTTGCTTTGCTGCCCCTTCAAAAATGTGCTGCCATGAATCTATAAATACAACCTCTTTCTACAAGAAATTGATCCCAAATTTGTGCAAACTTACTATGCAGAAACACCAATTGAGCAATCAAGCATCTTAGCAATAGCATTATCATTAGCAATAGCATTCATAGCATTTTAGAATCAATATCATGACTACATCATAGTTCATTGTAGCTTCTTTTATCAAGTTTCATGTTAATTTGGATCACAATAGCTTCATCATATCATTTAGACATCATCATATAGGATTAGATTATTGACTTTAGCAACATCTCATTCTCTAGATTGGCATTTTAATAGTCATAATGATTACAAAATCTAAGAGCCCTGTGACTTAATAAATCTTTGGAGATAAAGAGCAATATGGTGTTTTCAAGAGTTTTCCTATGTTGATCAGATTAATTATTGTTGATTTTGTTGATATAATGTCTTATTAAGAAGTGTTGTTTGTTATTTTACTCATTACTTATTCCACACATTTTAGCACCCACCGTGGGGCCCTTAACCCCATATTTAACATTTTTTTTCTGAAAGTGTTTGTGCAGGCTTCTGACGTGTTTCTTTTAGCGCGATCGAGAGATTATACGACGCATCCACCATATACTTTAGCACATCCGATGACTATTTCAGCGCATCCATCAAAAACTCCAGCACATTTGAAGACTATTCCAACACATTTGACTGAAATTCCAGCAGACTGTTCCCCAGGCTGAACTTGTTTTAGCGCATCTGATTGATTCTGTAGCGCATCTGATTGATTCTATAGTGCATATGACCAATTTTGTAGCACATATGACTTATGTTCTAGCACATTTGTAATTTTGCTGTCTGGATCCAACAAGACCACAACTAGTGGTTTCATTACAACTTTTGGATTAAAATGAACCAATCCTAGGGTAGTCATCATACATTGCTATTTCCGTTAAAATAAACATCATATCTTTTGTGAAGCAATATCTTCACGTAGAATAGAAAATTGTCATTTGGGCTTTAAAATTTTGAATATTGTCTGCTATGATTGTACGGTGATAGGCCTATGCTCTCCCCTTAACTGGGTGATCAAAATTCCATACTCATCTTTTGATTTCATGCACTTTATACTTTGTTAAATCCTTTAGAAGGCCTACCATAGTGGGAAAAAGTACTCACCCTATGAGAATGACCTGAGTGGGACAACCAAAGCCAGGTTTTGCAACCCACTATAAAATAAAAGTAAATCTAGGAAAACCCATATTTATTGAAAGTGTACAAGATAACCATCCCCAAAATCTTTGTTCTAAAAATTGGGAGGTCTCCTGAGGGAGTTTATGATTTATTTCTCCAAACGGATACCCTATCTACGAACTTTAGTATAGAATCCAACTAAAGTCAGTTTTTGAACATTGTAATACTCATGGTGCAAGGCAAGGGAAGAATCTTCCCCCAAGAAACTCACCATATAATTTCCAAGTACCGTTTGCTCAAGGGATCAAGAAATATAACTTTGAGTACATTCTTGGAAAATACAAAAACACAGGCACCCTCTAGGGGGTGACACGGCTATGTGAGTCGACACAATTTTAAGATGTGGGATGTTGAGTATTATGATGACCCTTTTGACCTTAAGAGTGAGTCTGCTTGAAGTGTATTCTTTTTTAAATACAAGTGGAAAGCAAGGAGGATCATGTTTGATTCTTGAACATACACTTATTGTTTAGATTCTAGGACTTAAAAAAAACTATTTTACAATTGCTCATTGTGTTTTCAAATCATTAATTCAGATAAAGATCATCTAGAAAAACACAAAGAGTTTGACAAGTCATCTTGTGAAAATTTATGTTAAGGGATTGGAAATCAACAACATTTGTCAAGAAACCCTTTACAAAAAGAATCAAGAAAGCAAAGAAGCAACTTAGCTACAAAAATATTTTGGAAAGGAGATACTTCTTATATCAAAGTAGAAAAATCTTACTTGAACATCAAACTTTCATCCATAGATATCATGAATTTACTAGAGGACATACTGATGATTTTGCTTTAGAGCCTTTATATTCACAAGCTTATTTCCAATGAAGAACTCTTTCACAAAAACATAATCATAGTCAACCCATTTTTCAATCTTTCATCCCACAACCAACAATACAATATTCCAACAACCCAAATCAATTGTTACAATAGAAGAAAAAATTGGAAACATTAGTTTTTTTGTAGAAAAACATCATTTTTGAAAATTTCTTTCATATGTGAAAGATCATTTTTGAAGGTATCATCCTTTTAGATCATCAAAATTAGAGATTTACCAACAAGATACCTTGTCAAAATATCCATGATTTAGATAATTACAACCAAAAATCATCCTTTTATTGAGAAAAACTAGACAACACTATGAACAGTCCCATAATAGCGCATACATAATCTATTTTAGCCCATACACCCAGTCTTTTGGCACATCTATTGTCCAAAGTTTTAGTAGATCTGACTAATCTTACAGTGCATCTGCAGTCTGTCACCAAAATCTACCAGTGTCAGAATTTACCAGTATCTTGGCACATACACAGTCTGTTTTAGTGCATACAGCCAGTGTTTTGGCGCATCTGTTGTCCAAATAGCGCATCCAACCACTGCTTCAGCACATCTAACTAATCTTATAGTGCATCTCTAGTTTGTCACCAAAATTTACCAGTGTTAGAATTTACCAATATCTTGGTGCATATATCCTATCTGACAGTGCATTCACCATATCTTTTAGCGCATTCATAGTTTGTTTCAGCGCATCCATAAAACCAGAAAACATAGAGCTATTTGAAACTGCTATCAAACTTTTGACATAAAAACTCAGATCTTTGTCAGAACAGAAACATTTTCTTAGTCCAAATAGTGTCTCAAAACTTGAAATAAATAATATTTTGCAAGTCAGAAATTATCAAATTAAACCAAGATCTTACAACCATAAAGTGTCTAAATCATCAAACAAAAAATTATAGATTATTACTTTGAGTTTCTTTATTAGGATTTTGTCATCCTACAATCACGAAATGAAACAAAATAATCAGATTTTTAACTTATTCACATCAATATAATTTATCATTCTATTCGAATTAAGTTAAAATCCTTTACACTCATCCAAAATGATCAGATTTTAGTGAGAATAACACTTGTATGCCAATTTTCATGAGGTTACAAAGACAAAAACTTAGAGAAAATGAAATTGAAACACCAAACACCATGGAAGAAGAAAATCCCTTTCACAGATTCCACCAAAATGATCCAAATGAAATAACTCAAGAGGATATCCAAACAACACAACAAGATCCCAAGTTCCATAAATTTATGGAAATAGTTTTAGAACAAGATATGGAAAAATACCTTTTGATGCTAGTTGAACTAGGTGCAAAAATTCCAAAGGACTTTGACATGAATCAACTAAAAGAAGCAACTAGAACAGCTGAAACTGAACCACAAAACACACAAAACATAGATCAACTGGTTGCCCTAACACATCAAATGCAGAACTTGCAACAACAACTTCAAGATATGCAAAAAGGAACCACAAAGACGTACTCATTATAGGACATTTTTCCTTATCCTTTTCATCCAAGTTTGGACATGATACCATTTCCTAGACATTGCGAATTCACAAAATATGACAAGTACAATGGTAAAACAGACCCAATTGATCATGTGAGGGAATTTAGAACCATGAGTTTAGAATTTGAACAAGAAGACACTTATCTAATGAGGTTATTTCCAAGGAGCTTAGGAGGTCAATGTATGGAATGGTTCTCTAAACTACAACTAGGGATTCAAACTTTTGAGGAACTATTGAACAAGTTTATCTCACAATTTTCCTTTAATATTCAACATGAGGTAACAATAAAAGACCTTTACAACATGAAATAAAAGAAAGGTGAAATATTCCTCTCATTTCTACAACGATGGCGAAGGTTGTTTGCTAGATATCCTCATTCTATACCAGAAGAAGAAAAGATGGAACTATTCATTGACAACCTAACTGATGACATGAGCTATAGGCTTGAACTACAATGTCCACCAATATTTGAGAAAGTGATTGAAAATGGGCTCAAGATCGAAGAATCCTTAGTCAGAAGAGGGGTGATAAAACATTACAATGATGGATCAAAAAATATAAATTCCTCAAATCACTATGGCAACAATGATAAACCTAAGTTTTGGAAAAAGAATAGAAATACTAGAAACAATGATGCTACAAATGACACACAAAATGCAAAACTAGTATTTAATTTGAAAACAAATACTACAAAGGCTAATCAACATAATGGCCAAAATATCAATCAGAATGTCAATCAAAACAACAACCCAAACAATGGACAATTAAAACCACAATCATATCCAAGACCATCAAATTGACGAAGATTCACACCATTGCGACAAACACTAGAATCAACAATGAGAGAACTTATTGCAAATGAACTTATCACCTTACCTGAAGTAAGAAATTGGGAACCAAAAGTAAAACCATCTTGGTGGAATGATGTTGACTATTGTAACTTTCATAAAAACAAAGGACATAAAACAAATGATTGTATGCAGTTGAAACATCTAGTATAAGATTTGATTGACAACAATAAATTATTCATAGAAGGACCTCAAACAAACAATGATCATGGTGCATTTAAAAATCCTTTACCAAATTATGAAAAGGGAGAATCTTCTTCTACAAATGGTAAAGTTAAAAATGTAAACTACATTTATGACAACACTATTCATTATATCTCTACAGTTGAGAATAATGATGATGCTAACATTGAAATCAATGACATCATACCCATAAATCTGATCCTGAACATGGATACATCCGAAAATCATATCAATTTCATAAAAATTAGGGAAAATCAAGATTATCAACTGGTCAACATAACAACAAGGGGGAAATCCAAGGTAATATTGAAAGGAGTTTCATCTAAGACCATTGCTACCCCTTCAAATCAATACAACATCATCGATCAACTGCAGAAAATACTGACACAAATATCAATTTTAGAACTCCTTAAAATCTCACCATCTCATAAGGAGGTTTTGGAACAAACCTTTGTGGCCGCAATATTACGGGCAATAATCTGGATGTTTGTCAATTCCAAGCTATGGTGGGACACTTAACCTCGCTTCACTTCCTATCATTTTTCAGAACAAGATGATGTGTCACTCACTCATCCACACAATGCAGCCCTTCATATAGAAGTTTTAATCCATAAACACCATGTTAAATGTGTCCTAATAGATGGTGGATTTGGTTTAAACATGTGCACTTTAAAAATGATCCGTGCACTAGGTTATTTTGATAATGCTATTGATTCCAGAAGGAAGATCACAATAAAGGTCTATGACGAAGAAGAGAGATCCTCCAAAGGATTGATTGTATTACCTATTCAAGTGGGACCAATTGTGAAGAATATTGTTTTCCAAGTATTATACAAAGAGCTCACTTATAAAATACTCTTGGGATGTCACTAGATTCATGAAATGCAAGCAGTACCTTCAACTTATCATCAGTGTTTGAAGTTTCTGGTCAATGGACAAGAAGTCACTATTTCAGCAGATTACAATAATCCTCAAACTTATAACATGCTTAAAACCACTCAAGACACTTTGGTACCCCATAATAGGGAAGCAAACACTTCTAGTTCATCCAACAGTGAAAAGAAACTAAATTTTATATCTAAATGGGTCGAGAAAAAGGACTAGTCAAAAGAAACAAGTATTGTTGACTCCACTCCATCAAACAATGAAGCTCAACTAGATTCTCTATCACAAAAATTCAAAGACAAGATCCAGTTAAAAGATAAGGGAACAAGAGAATATTCCATTGTGTAATCTTTATGTTTTTCACAATTGTTGCCATCTCCAAGGACGTATGGACAGCCATCAACATCAACACAACAATCATCAACACCTATGATAGTTTTAGATATATTTGTAAAGGAAGGTACTCTAGAAGAAGAATATGAAGATAAAGCCATTCTTAATTGGCTCTATAAAGATGAAGAAGACTCTACATCAACAAACATTAGCATAAAGATAGATCAATATGGACAAGGAAAACAATATTAGAGAAAATGGGATATGAAGGACAAGGAAATATTGGCAAAAGGAAAGAAGGCATTGTGGAACCCATTCAACCTTTCACACTTCAGCCAAAAGAAAAAATAGGACTAGGTTATACAGGGGAAACAAAAGCAAAAAGCACTCATAAAGTTGTTGAAAGAATCCTTCAAATGTGGGATAGTTCTTAGACAGATTCTAATGAGTATGAGTGGGATTCTTTATCAGAAACATCATGTATGGACATACAAATTGATGTCATCAAAGAGTATGCACCCACACTTGAGGAGGGACAAAGCTTAGGGACTAGACCCCTTGTATTTGGATCACAAAATATCAATGACTCAAGTGAGGATGGATAGATATCAAGTGAGATAGATGACTTAGAGGAGATTAATATCATAGACCTTGACATTACCACTGAAATTTTTGACAAAATTGTTATTAGAACCTTTACTACCACTGACCTTAACCAATCTAATGACTTTCTATCCTTACTACATCCTGAACTTATCGATTGGGAACAAACTAAACCTATTGATATACTTATCTTTGTAAATGATGATCTTATCGTTAATTTCCTTTGTAGTGACACACCTAACACAAGTTCTACTCATAAATCTTGTAACGATACTTCTAATCAAGAGGGTGCCAAATCTTCCAATTGCAAAATTAAAAATAGGAATAATGGATCTAATGGTGAAAACCATTACATGGCAACATTAGATCTCAAAAAAGTAAAAATAAAGAATGCATTTGACAATGAAAATCTATCTAGGGCACTAAAAGATGGGAGATTTGACACCCTTTTGGAGCCTTATCATGAAATATCATCAGTAGTGGTGGAGCCTACACAGTCTATCAATCTCGACACAACAGAAAAGGAAAAGACTCTACATCTGGCAGCATCAATGACTGAACAAGAAAAGCCAAAATTCATCAAATTCTTTGAAGAAAGACACATTAACTTTTCCTGGTCATACTCTATTATGCCAGGTTTAGATCTAGATATTTTAATGCATCATTTATCTCTACCATTTGGGATAAAACCTGTGAAAGAAAAACTAAGGAAAATGCATCCACATATCACCTTGATGGTAAAGTTCGAGCTCAAAAAGTTGTTAGATGTAGGATTCATCAGATCTATTGACTATGCTGAGTGGATTTCTAATATTGTACCTATTTCTAAACCAAATAATAGTATCAGAATATGCACCGACTTCAGAGATCTCAACAAGGCATGTCCAAAGGACGATTTTCATTTCCCAAACATTGACATTATTGTCGACTTAATAGTAGGACATTTCATGTTATCACTAATGGATGGATTCTCAGGGTATTACCAAATAAAAATAGTGCTAGAAGATTAGGAGAAGACCGTAATAACATGTCCATGGGGAACATTCTGCTAGAATGTCATGCCCCTTGGGCTAAAAAATGCAGGTGCAACATATCAACGTGTAATGACCACTATTTTGCATGACAGGATGCATACTTTTATGGAAGATTACATGGATGGTATATTAGCAAAATCATATACTAGAGAAGAACATCTGGAGATTCTGGGAAAAATCTTTACATGGCTAGAGAAGTTCAATGTCAGATTAAATCCTAAGAAATGTTTGTTTGGGGTTACATCAACAAAGCTCCTAGGATACATAGTGTCAAAAAAGGGTATCAAAGTGGATCCTACTAAGGTCAAGGCTATAATGGAAATGCCGCCACGAAAGAACATTAGTCAACTACAGTCTCTACAAGGCAGGCTACAATCAATCAGGAGATTTATCTTCCAATTAGCAGAAAAAATTCATCCATTTAATCACTTGCTACATAAGAATGTCTTGTTCAAATGGGATTAAGGGTGTGAAATAACTTTCAATCAAATAAACCAATATCTGATGTCACCCCCCATATTGTTGCCACCTACAGAAAATAGACCCCTATTACTATACATTGCAACAAATGACATTTCTTTAGGAGCTCTATTAGCACAGGAAGATTCTGAGGGAAGGGAACAAGTTGTTTATTATATTAGTAGGACTCTGAATGGTTATGAGATAAATTACACCTTCATCGAGAAAGCTTGTTTGGCAGTGGTATTTTCTACCCAACAATTGTGGCATTATATGTTAACCCACATAGTCAAACTCATAGCATAGATTGACCCATTAAAATACTTACTTAGCAAGGCTGCTCTAACAGGGAGACTAGCCAAGTGGGTCATGATCTTGAGTGAATTTGATATCCAGTATGTGTATAGAAGAGGCATCAAGGGTCAAGTGATAGCTGATCAGTTAGCTGAAGCTCCATTACCAGATGATCATCCAATGAACATTGAGTTTCTTGATGCAGACATTCTTATTGTGACAACACAACAATGGAGGATTTATTTTGATGGCTCATACACACAATGTGGGTTTGGTGCAGAATTATTTTTGTTACACCTCAAGGACACACCATCCCAAGGTCATATAGACCCATGTTTCCATGTCCAAATAATGTAGCTGAGTATGAGGTGCTAATTATTGGCATCAAAGTGGAAGTTGAAAGGAATATCACATAGCTACAAGTATATGGAGATTCACAACTAGTCATTTATCAAGTAAATGATGAATATCAAACCAAAGATAAGAAGTTGATGCCATATAAGAAGATGATAGATGATCTCAAAAAGTAATTTTTGGATATTAAGTTTGAACAGATTCCAAGATCAGAAAACAAAGTTGGGGATGTTATGGCAACAATTGCTTCTCTCTTACAATTGCTAGAAAAATGAGGTCATTATGAGTTTATGGTGGAACAAGTGTCTAATCCTGCTCATGATAATCCAAAATCTCAAACCATATGCCAATTAGTTGATGTTGAATCCTCCATTTATGGAAATACTTATGCTTACCTAAAAGACAATGTCCTTCCTCCTGATCTTTCCAGAAACTAGAAACATAACTTCATTCACAAATCCACACGACATACCTTAATTGCTAACATACTTTACCATCGAGGTCTAGATGGTACTCTTCTTCAGTGTCTGGAACATAATGAATCTGAGACAACTTTACATGAGGTTCATGAAGGTATTTTTGGAACTCATTCAAGCCGACTAACCCTAGCAAAGAAACTCCTCAATTTGGGGTATTACTAGCTGAACATGGAGAATGAGTCTTTACAGTTTGTTAAGAAGCGTGAAAAATGTCAAATACATGGTAATCTAATAAATGCACCAATGCAAGAATTGCAACCATTCACTTCAACATGGCCTTTTTGTTAGTGGGTACTAAACCTAGTAGGAAAGATTAATCTGTCTTCATCCAATGGACACAAATTTATAATCACAACAGAGTAATTTACAAAATGGATAGAAGTAGTTCCCTTAACAACCATCACTGGGAAGTAGATATATTCTTTCATATTGAACTACCTCATTTGTAGGTATGGAACTCCTCAGTCTGTTGTCACAGACAATGGTTGACCTTTTAAGAATCAGGATGTGTAGGAACTATGTGAGAAGTTTCATATCCAACATTGTTTTTTAACACCATACTATCCTCAAGGAAATGGCAAGGTAGAGGCCTCAAATAAAACTATTCAAAAAATCTTGAAGAAGACTGTCAACAATGTTGGATGAGGTTAGAATGTTCAATTGAACCCTACTCTATGGGCATATCGAACAAGCATCAGAACACCTGATGAGCCCAAAATGTGCTCATAGTTTGGATATCTTGGTGTACTTTTGCTACCTTTACTTTTGTTGTTCATGGTTGTTTAACTCTTCTAAAACCTTTTATTGGGGGATATCCTGTAGCAATACACTTTCATGTTCCTACAGCCTATCATGTTGACTTATCTATATTTATTACCCCATTTGACTCCCTAAATGACTGGTATAACACATGTAGTTTTTGAATGATGAAATAGATTTAAATATGTGATTAATGAATGGATATTATGTATGTGCCATGTGCGCCTTTTCTTTCACATCTGTTACCTTGTGTTTTTCAAGTTGTTAAAGAAAGTATGATAGAGTCAAGCGCAGCCGATCTCGACCTTGCAGTAAAGTCCATTTCCTACACAACTTCGAGGAAGCTCTAGAGAAGACTCTTTGATCGAAACCGTTGGGAAGGATTTTAAATGTGAGTCAATCTGGAAAGAGTGGAGTGCTAGATTATCTCTGGATCAGGTTGAACGGATAAACTCATTTATGAAGTCAGTTCCTTGATTTCAGGATACATTTTACATCCACGTCTTTCTCTATTAGGGTTAGTTAGTTAGTTGTTTTCCTGATTTAAATAAGTGCTCCTCCTACGCGAGTGAGCAAGTAGACTAAGCATAAAAGCATAGAAGCATAGTGAGATAGAAAAGATATCATGTAAGAGTCAGTATGATAATAAAAAGCTGAATCTATATGACAAGAGACAGAGTTTGTTGTTAGTTTTCATATGGATAGAACAATGTATACCATTCTGAGTTCATGAATAAAGTTTGATGAAGTTCTGAGTTCAGCACTTGCTTAATTAGTTGATGCTTGCTAAGGGGGCCCACTTAGTAAGTATATGTAGTTAGTTAGTTAGCCGTTCCTTTTCTGTTGATCATAAGTTAGATTTCATATTTGAAGTTTCTATGCAAACTCAGTCTTATATTGTTCCTCCAGCATCATGAATCCATCTCTGTGTCTGCTCCTGCAGCATAAGGCTAGTTCATAGTTTGTGTTTCAGTCGTAGCTGTTATGGTTTATGCTTTGGTTAGATTATGGTTGAGTTAAGAGAACTTTGCATTACCTTCCTGTAGCGTAGGTAGAATTATTTTCAAGCATTTGTTTCCGTTAAGTTGTGACTGAAACTAGTTCTTAGTGCATATATTGTGCTGGTCCATTCAAAGTATGCATTCCCTAGTTTGACAAGTAAATGAACGTCCATGAGGAGATATTAGTTGCCTGTTGGAATGTCCAATTCCCAGGATAGGTTTTGCCATGATTTTCATATCCTTTTGTGGGTGTGACCATGTTTGGTGCCGTTGTTGGGGATGGTGTCAAGCTAAGAACCTGCCAGAAGTCATTTTTAGCATTAGTTTAGTTTGTTAATCAAGAATTTTCAAAATCCTTCAAAATCACCATTCATTCTATTGCATGCATAGAAGAAGAGACGCGCTGGGAAGGTTCCTCCCTGAAAACCTATTTGTCGAACTGCCATTTGACCCAGCTAATGAAGAACCTGAGGAAAATCCATTTGCTCTGATACTACAACAAGCAAATATGGCACAAAATCCACCTACTCCACCTCCTGCTTTTGAGTTTCCCATTGTTTCCCAATGAGATACTGATAACCTTAAAAATATTCCTTCTTCATTACTTCCCAAGTTCTATGGCCTAGTTACGGAGGACCCTAAAACTTTCCTATCTGAGTTTGATATCCTCTGTCGCAGCTATGATTACACTTTAGATGCTCACAAGCTGAAGTTGTTTCCTTCCACCTTGAAGGAAGGAGCCCTTAGGTGGTTCATGAGTTTGGGAAGAGGTGTTGTTGATAGTTGGGAAACCATGCAAACAAAATTCCTTGAGAAATATAAGGAATATTGTAAGAGTGGTAGTGAGGGAGATGATAAATTCAGAATTCAACAAAAGGAGGATGAAAGCCTGGAAGACTACATCTCAAAATTCTTGTTTTCCGTGAAAAATAATTCAAACCATACTCTCAACGAAGAATCTCATAAACTAATTTTTCTAAGGGGAATCAGTGATACATGTATAGATGCCCTAGACCTGATGGGAGGAGGTAATATAACCCAACTTCCTTGGGATGATATCAAGAAAATATGTCTTAATTACTCCCAAGAAAATGTGAAGAAGGGTAGAGGTCATCAAGCCACAGTGGGAAAGTCATCTACTAATGGAGTTTCCTAGATGGAGATCACAAATTTGTTGTCATATTTCAAACAGGATATCATAAACAACATGGCTACACAGTTGGACACTATGCAACCTCAGAAGAAACATGAGGAAGCTGAAGCAATCCTAGCTGAGTTATGTCCACATTGTAGACAGAAGAAACGTGATTGTAGATGCAAGATGGTGGCCAATATGGAGGCTAAATAGTTTCCTACTGATTTTAAGATGATAGAAAGTGATGATGACCAAGTCTTCTTTGTTGCACAAAGGAGGCCATGGGCTCCAAGACAAGGTATGCCTCAGGACCCTTTGCAAAAAAATTGTTCATATAATAGTCAATGGAAAAATTAGTACCCTCCAAACTATGGGTCATACTCCCAACCTCAGTGGAATAACCCTTGGCCAAATGCCCAGCAAAACCGTTGGCAATCCTCACAAGGGAATTGGTAATCACCACACCAAAATCAGTGGCAGCCTCCACAAGGGAATTGGCAGCAACCTAACCAATGGAGAGGAGGCCAACAATGGTCAAATCCACCCACTGGTTTCCTGTAGCAACCCCAGCAGCAATCCATTATGCCACCTCCTGTAGCTAATCAAGGTCAGAATCCAAAATCACCCCAACTACCTGCTCAAGTAGCACCTAATCCAAATAACCAGCAACCACAACAGCAGCAGCAACAAATCTATTTTGTTGATCCTAATTATTCGCCTGCCTATGCTCTTAACTTGAATAATATTAATTTACATTTAGGAACCGTGCTACCCACACCATCTCCCCCCATAATCTCAGAATTACCATTTAAAGAGACTGACCAAGAAGAAGATATCAATGACAAAGCCCAACCTAATCAACCAGTTCAGATTCCATCATTATCTAAGCCATCTGATAAAGTGTCCCCTCCTTTCCCACAAAGGTTGGAAGGTGAAAATGTGAGAAAACAAGAGGAACCTACCTTTGACATCCTTGACCAGCTAAAGCATATATGTGTGAAAATTCCCTTGTTCCAAGCAATCAAAGAAGTACCTATCTATGGCAAGGCCATCAAGGAGCCATGTTTGAAGAAATCGAGGAGTAAAAAGAAAGACCCTCAAACTATCCATGTAATAGGACAACTCTCTGACTTAATGCTAGGGAAGCTTAGCATCCCAAAATATTTAGATCTAGGAAGTCCTATTATGGAAATAAATGTTAATGGGTTGCAAATTAAGAATGCTTTAGTAGATCTTGGTGTAGCTATCAATGTCATGATAAAGGACCTAGTTGTAAAACTTAATATTTCATACCTAAGGACTACACCTACAATATTACAACTTGCTAATAGCTCAACTGTCAAACTTGATAGAGTAGTTGAAGACTTGGTAGTCACCTTGGATTCTTGGGAGTACCTTGCTAATTTTATGGTCTTATCCCCAAAGGCATCATTGGGGGGATACCATGTCATACTAGGAAGGCCTTGGTTGGCTACTGCTGATGCTTGCATTGGTTGTAAGTTAGGTGACATGACAATATCTGATGGATATAGCACAAAGAAGCTTACCCTCTATTCTTCAGCCCTACCCCAACTTGAGTCTGGAGATGTTGTTTGGCCAGACTTGGGAGAAGAGGAGGAAGTGAACTTCATGGCCAATTTAATAATGATTACCATAGAGCCTTTCATTGCACAACGTGAAGAAGAAGATATATTTTCCAATATCCTACTGAATAACTATGGTACTGAATACTTTCATCGTAAAAAAAATCCATGTTCCTTGTAGACTACTCTTCTTCTGTCTACATCAACTCATTATCCTACAGCAACTAATTACTTACACACCTTACTACCCCATGAGGTAGACATTCCATTTCTGTCTGAAGTATCTATGATAGACTTAACCTCCCAAGTTGAGGTAGCTACAGGAAAACCCTTGAGCATTAATAAAAACCTCACCAGTGAGCAACGAGAATCTATGATCAAAATGTTTACCAGTCATAAGTCAGATTTTGCTTGGGAATATGGTGACATGAAGGGTTTAGACCCAAAACTCTGTACACATCGCATATACATTAACAGTGAGTTCAGACCTATCAGGCAGCCTCAAAGAAGAATCAATCCAGCTTTGAGAGAAATTGTTAAAGAAGAATTGCAGAAAATGTTAACAACCAGATTTATCTACCCAATCTCTGATAGTCAGTGGGTTTCCCCATTGGTCATTGTTCCTAAGAAAGGAGGAAAATGGAGGGTATGTGTAGATTACTGAGAGCTCAACTTGGCAACAAAGAAATATTACTTTCCTCTTCCATTCATTAATCAAGTTCTGGATAATTTAGTTGGAAAAAAGTACTTCTTATTCTTGGATGGCTTCAGTGGATACAATCAAATCAAGATTGCTTCTGAGGATCAGGAAAATACTACTTTTACATGCCCTTGGGGAACCTTTGCCTACTCATTTTTTCCTTTTGGTCTCTATAATGCTCCTACAACTTTCCAGAGGGCAGTTATAAGTATCTTCTCAGACATCTCATATGATTGCATGGAAATATACATGGATGACTTTACCGTTTATGGTACAACATTTGAGGAAGCTCAGGCCAACTTGGAAAACGTACTACAGAGATGTGAAGATCACAACCTATCGCTGAATAGTCAAAAGTGCTTCATGATGATGCAGGAGGGAATAGTGCTCGGTCAGTATATTTCTACTACAGAAATTTAGGTTAATCCTGCTAAGAATGAGGTCATCTCTAAGCTACCCCCTCCTGGAAAGTAAAAAGAAGTACAGAGCTTTCTAGGCTATGCCAGATACTATAGAAGATTCATCAAGGACTTCAGCCAAATAGCAAGCCCCTTATACAGTTTGCTGAAGAAAGATGCAGATTTTTCTTGGACAGAGGAATGTGAAAAAACATTTCTTGACTTGAAAGTCGCCCTTACACAGGCACCTATTTTGAAAGGACCTGATTGGTCACTTCCATTTCATATTCATACTGATGCATCAGATTATGCAATTGGAGCAGTGTTAGGGCAGAAGGATAGATCAACAGAACATGTACTCTACTACATAAGCAAAAATCTGCAAGGGGTTGAATTCAACTACACTGTTACAGAAAAAGAAATGTTGGAAATCATCTATGCCCTCAGTAAATTCAGGCATTACATCACTGGTTATCAGGTATTTTTTCCACACTGATCATGCAACAATCCGATATCTCATGAAAAAAAGCTCAATATCCGGGAGACTACTAAGATGGTTATTGCTGATGCAGGAATTTGACATTACAATTGTAGACAAGCCAGGTAAAGCCAACGTAGTTGCTGATTTCCTTTCTAGAATTCAAAGGAAAGATGACTCTGCACTTATTGAAGACTCCTTTCCTGATGAGCATTTGTTTGCAATCAAGGTTATTCACCCATGGTATGCTGATATAGCAAATTATCTGGCAACAGGAAGAACTCCTCCTTAATTATTGGTAGAGAAAAGCTTTAACTTTTCTTGGATTGCAAATTGCATGTTTTATACAGGGCCATATCATGTTATGAGGAGATGTGTACAAGAGGAAGACACTCATGATATACTGCATGCAAGCCATGATGTGCCGTGTGGTGGACATTTTGCTGCCAAAAGAACATCAATGAAAATTTTAAATAATGGTTACTATTGGCCAACCTTGCATAGAGATGCAGCCAAATATACCAGGAGATGTGGCATATGCCAACAGATGGGAAGACCAACTCACTCTGATGAGATGCCTCTATTTCCACAAGTTGTAGTTACACCCTTCGACAAATGGGGACTAGATTTTTTGGGACCAATTGATCCACCTTCCAATGGTAAGTCCTACATCCTTGTATGCAAAGATTATGTCACAAAATGGGTAGAGGCTAAACCTATGAAACATGCTAGGTATAATAAAGTGGCTGAATTCCTCTATGAGGAAATATTTACTAGGTTTGGTGTCCCTAGGGAAATAGTGACAGATCAAGGAGCACAATTTACTTCTACACTTATCACAACTTTAGTCAATGAATACAATATACGACACAGGAAATCAACTCCTTATCACCCCCAAGCCAATGGCCAGGTTGAGGTCACCAATAGGGATATAGAGGCCATTTTGACTAAAACTGTAGATTTGCATAGGAAGGACTGGGCCACAAGGTTACCAGAAGCTATATGGGCCTACCGTACTACCTAGAAGACTGCTACAAGATATACACCTTTTGAAATGGTGTATGGTAAAACATATGTGATGCCAATAGAATTCAAACACAAGACTCTAAGAACAACATTAGAGATGGACATGGACTTAAAAAATGCACAAAAGGATAGAATCATGCAGTTCAATGCTCTGGATGAGCTCCGAAAGCATGCCCTGCAACACACTGAGATGATACAGAATCAGCGAATAAGGTGGCATGATAAATACATTAAGGAAAAGAAATTCATAGTAGGAGATTGGGCTCTGCTTTATGACTCACGATATAAGGATAGTCCAGGAAAATTACAGACTAGATGGTTGGGCCCATATGAAATTGAGAATGTATTTGCTAATGGTGCAGCTCAACTTGTTACAATTGATTTTGTTAGATTCAAGTTGTTAGTTAATGGACACCACCTCTGGTTGTACCATAAACCAGTCTCAAAAGAAGAATTCATGTAGCAGTTCGTTTAGGATCCTGCCACTCATCTTCCTACAGCTGAAGGCTTTAGCCTTTCTTCTACAGCTTCGTCGTAATTTTGAAAAGCATGCTCATAATAAAGGTTTCCTTTTTAAGGAAACCCCTTTTTCTTCATTTCCACTTGTCGTGACATCTCACTTCTTTATCTTCCATCCATCCATCCCATCCATCCATTCCATCCATTCATCTCATCCACCCACGTCACCCATCCACCTCATTCATCTACACCCTTAATTATGATATCATTCCCAACTGTCACCTCATGCCGAAGTCATCATCTTTCTCAACACGTACAAGCATTTATTGAAAGGTACGCCATATCTTTTGTTATTGCATATTTGATTTATTTGATTTTATTCATTTACTACTATGTTTGTATCAGTCATTATTACCCGATCTCTGCCTATTCTCTAGTACATGTGAGGACACATGTCATACTCTAAGTAGGGGCGGGATAATCCACTTTTTAAACCTGTCTTTTCGCCGCTGTCACAACTGCTCAGATAACCTTTCTTTATTATTTTTTCTGGTACTTTCCAAATATGATCACATGTCTTTTTCATTGCATGTTTTTCATTGTAAATCACAATTTAAACTACTTGTTTAAAAAGTTCATTTTTGGAAAAGAAGAGAAAAGTGACGGCACGATAGAAAAGAACCAGAACAGAAAGGGGAAAATTTTTGGATTTTCAGAAAAGAGTTGAGTTCAGCTAAGGAAAAATTGTGAACATGGGTGGTCAGTTGGTGAGACATGAGCCTATAGCTCATGAGTTATTAATGCAAAATCCTCAAACAATCCAAGCATTCAGCCTCTGTGGATGGTTGAATTACTTTTTGAGTTTAGATGCTTTTAATGAGGAGGCTGCAGGCGGATTTTTGAGAACCTTTTCTGAAGGGGAAGCTACGGTATGGGGTTTAACAGTTGTTGTAAATGGAGAAAGAATTGCAGAGGTAACTAGGCTTCCAGCCGTTGGAGAGAATTTTTCTTCGGATGCTGCCTCTACAAGGGCAGAATTTTCAATACCCACTGATGGACCTTTGGAAATTTCTAAGCAAGGATGCAAGCGAGTATCGTTGCCTCCTACATATCCAGAATACGCTGCTTTCATCATCATGTATTTAACTTGTGAAGGTCGTTTCTCTTATCTACATTCTTACCATTTCAAATTGTTAAGTCATATGAGGCATGGGTTACCTATAAATGTTTTGAACTTTTTGTTAAAATTTTTGGAACAATGTGCGCACAAAACCCAATAGGGGAAGGGTAATTCTATTGCTCACCATGGCCTCATAAAATTGTTGATTGCATACTCTTTAAGAGATGTATCACCTCTTTCTTGGCAACAATTTG
Organism: Sequoia sempervirens; assembly: GCA_007258455.2. Taxonomy (NCBI): domain Eukaryota; kingdom Viridiplantae; phylum Streptophyta; class Pinopsida; order Cupressales; family Cupressaceae; genus Sequoia; species Sequoia sempervirens. Next base: position 343,805,023 of record VDFB02353493.1, on the reverse strand, counting down.
TTTCACAAAAGAGCTTGCATATTCCGCAACCCCCTAGGGCACTTACCCCATGGCCTCAAAAAAAGAGAGAAGAAATGGCATATACCAGTAGAAGAACAGGGCAAGTATCATCTGCTCTTGTAGCACCTGGTTCTGCAGCTCTCACACCATAGTCCTCTGCCCAGGTACAAACTAGGTCTGCCAGTAGGAGAGAGAAGGGAAAAACAAAGGCAGGAGAGTCATCTGGGGCAGAACAAACCCCAGAATCTGACCCTCGTTCTCAGAAAAGGTGACACTCTTCTCCTGCAGTAATTTCCCCTGCAACAATTTCTCCTACAGCAACACTTGTTGCCGTCACCAGTTCACCATCATCCTCTGACAAGGTAGAACCTTTTAGGTAGTTCAGAAAGAGGAAGGCTATGAGAGCACCTCCTACAACCACAACATTACCAAAAAGAGTTTCCACAAGGAAACAATGTAAAGCCTCCCCTGCTTCACCTCAACCTGAGGTTATTATAATTTCAGAAGAATCTATAGAGTCTGAATATGATGTATCTCAGAATGTGTCTGAGAGTGTTGCACAGAGTTCATTTGATATTCCTGAAGAAGAACAAATTAAGACAGGAGAAATTGAGCATAATGAAAGGGGGATACCAAGTCTTGATGACTTGGCTGCTGCTACTATGCAGATTTCAGAGGAAGCACAATCTTCTCCACTGCAGCAACAAGAATTCATCCTACAGCAAGACAAGGAACAAACTGAACAATTGGATGTGGCCAATGAAGTTACATTTCCCCTTGCAACTTGTCAAGCCATTGTTGTCTACAAAAAGACATTTTTGATTGAGTTTTTGGAATATGTTAAAGCTACATGGAAATCGGTTACATTGCAAACCCTGACTTTCCGCCACCTAGCCCAGACTGAAATGCAACAAAGTCTATGGGAGGAAGAAAAGAAGAAACTGAAAAGGGAAGTTGAAAGGAAGAAACAGGAAATTCAGGAGTTAAAGCAAAAAATGGATGAAATGATGAAGGCAACTGGTTAGATTATGGAATGCAGACCACCACCCAGAGTTTATGCTCTGTGCCTCAAGGAACAATTCTTATGGTTCCAACTAATGAGAATTTCTAGAAATCAAGATCCTATACTTCACACTGCTAAAGAATTCTATGATGCATACCAGGGAGCCCCTAATTGGCTAAGAAATTCTTTGTGTGAATTTTATTTACATGGATTTTTAATTCCATTTGAAACAGAATGGAATCCCCTTCTGTATATTGGTGACATCTATTTGAGATCACTTATGTCTTGGGCAACAAACGAAGCAAATTATGGCTGGCAATGGGAAGCATATGAAGAAGCCGAAAGAAATGAGCCTATCCCATTGTGCTCTGAGAGTTCAGACCCCCATGCAATGTTGAAAACTTGGCTTACTTTGGCATATAGCTTTAATAATGATACAGCCAGGATGAAAATATTTGATCTCAGAAAATAGGTATATGACGAGTTGCAGGAATAGCCATACTCGTTTTGGAGGCTGTCATACTCCAGAATTAAGAAGAGGTGGGAGAGATTAACTATTGGGTTAAGAAGGTCTGAGCCTCACAGTCCCCTAAATTTTACGGCAGCTCTTAAATGATCAAGCAGATACATACAGTTGGGACTTCAAAAGAGGTTTGAATTGTGGTTGCCATTGACATTTAGACCTCCTGTGCTATTGTGGCCCCTTTATCCCTGCCAGGCTACAAACATTAATGAAGATACAGAAGCTCGTAGGTATGAAATGTGGTAGACTTTCAGAGGTTTTTATTACAGATTTGGAACTCCATTTCAGGGTCATGCTTCAACCACTGATTTCAGAGAGACCACTAGAAAGTTTAATCTTGGAGGACCAGCATTAGGTTAAGTAGGGGGAAAATGATGAGCCCAAAATGTGCTCATAGTTTGGATATCTTGGTGTACTTTTGCTACCTTTACTTTTGTTGTTCATGGTTGTTTAACTCTTCTGAAACCTTTTATTGGGGGATATCCTGTAGCAATACACTTTCATGTTCCTGCAGCCTATCATGTTGAGTTATCTATATTTATTACCCCATTTGACTCCCTGAATGACTGGTATAACGCATGTAGTTTTTGAATGATGAAATAGATTTAAATATGTGATTAATGAATGGATATTGTGTATGTGCCATGCACCTTTTCTTTTGCATATGTTACCTTGTGTTTCACATGTTGTTGAAGAAAGTATGATCGAGTCAAGTGCAACTGATCTCAGCCTTGTAGTAAAGTCCATTTCCTGCACGACTTTGAGGAAGCTCTAGCGAAGACTCTTTGACCGAAACCGTTGGGAAGGATTTTAAATGTCAGTCAATCTGGAAAGAGTGGAGTGCTAGATTCTCTTTGGATCGAGTTGAAGGGATAAACTCATTTATGAATTCTGTTCCTTTATTTTGGGATACATTTTACATCCACGTCTTTCTCTGTTAGGTTTAGTTAGTTAGTTGTCTTCCTGATTTAAATAAGTGCTCCTCTTGCACGAGTGAGCAAGTAGAGTAAGCATAAAAGCATAGAAACATAGTGAGATAGAAAAGATATCATGTAAGAGTTAGTATGATAATAAAAAGCTGAATCTGTATGACAAGAGATAGAGTTTGTTGTTAGTTTTCATATGGACAGAACAATGTATACCATTCTTAGTTCATGAATAAAGTTTGATGAAGTTCTGAGTTCAGGACTTGCGTAATTAGTTGATGCTTGCTAAGGGGGCCCACTTAGTAAGTATATGTAGTTAGTTAGTTAGCTATTCCTTTTCTGTTGATCATAAGTTAGATTTCATCTTTGAAGTTTTTGTGCAAACTCAGTCTTATATTGTTCCTGCAGCATCGGGAATCCATCCCTATGTTTGTTCCTGCAACATAAGGCCAGTTCATAGTTTGTGTCTCAGTCGTAGCTGTTATGGTTTCTACTTTGGTTAGATTATGGTTGAGTTAAGAGAACTTTGCATTACCTTCATGTAGCGTAGGTAGAATTCTTTTCAAGTATTTTTTTCCGTTAAGTTGTGACTGAAACTAGTTCTTAGTTCATATATTGTGCTGCCCCATTCAAAGTATATGTTCCCTAGTTTGACAAGTAAATGAACGTCCATGAAGAGATATTAGTCGCCTGCTGGAATTTCCAATTCCTAGGATAGGTTTTTCCATGATTTTCATATCCATTTGTGGGCACGACGAACACCTACAGGAGCAACACCATATACCTTGGTCTACGGATCAGAGGTCGTACTACCCATTGAGGTTGATATTCCATCACTCTACGTGTCATTGAAAGGAATTGTTCCAAATGAGGATTACAGAGTTTCTGGACTTCAACATTTGGAATTGTTGGATGAATGTCGTCAAAAATTTGTGAACCATTTGAAGGAATATCAACAGAGAATGTACAGAAGCTACAATCAAAGGGTAAAGTCTAGAGTCTTTCAAGTTAGTGACTTGGTCCTAAAGGAAAACCCTAGAAATCAACAAGACAAAGAAAAGAAAAGGAAGTTTGAACCTAAATGGCTAGGTCCCTTTGTAATCATATATGTCTATGGATCTGGAGCCTATCGGCTATCTACACCTGAAGGGGATCTATTTGATGAACCTATCAACAGTATCCATCTCAGAAAGTTCTATACCTAAATCACCTAGTGCACGGTTCAAGGTTTTGGAAAAATGGTTGCCTTGATGAAAACCTGGAAAATAGGCATCTTGATAACAAAAAAAAAAAATCAGAAACAAGAAAATACCAAAAATAGAATCAAAAAAGAGAAAATACAAAAAAAATCATAAAATTTGAAAAAGAGCAATTAAAACATGTAGTGACAACTTGGAAATAGGCGCTACTTGTAATTTAAACCAACTATTTCCATCTATTAGATGCATAACTTGGTCGTTCACTTTCTCCATCATCTTTCTTCCTATCATTTGAAAAGAGAACATCATGTATATATCCATCAAAGTGGTCGTGTCACACCCTAGCTTGGGGGAAAAATCTTGAACTCACTGGGCACAATAAACTTGAGCCTAAACAAATAGACAAAAAGCAACATGAAAACGCAACAAACATAATGATCATTGGGAAACTCAACATGGAACATAAATCAAATATCGGATCACTTCAGAAAATCAACCATCCACATCAAGACAATTGAGATTAAACCAATCAGAACAACTCAAAATGGATGATCTAATTTGAATAATGATTGAAATACTTTAAGCAGAGGTTAAATTGTTGTACTTTTTTCTTGGTTATCATTTCTTTGGAGCAACTCGATGTATTGAACTAGAGAAGCGGGGAAGAAGAATGACATTTTTCTTTGTTTGTTGTTTGTGAATTAATTATTTATTGTGTTAATTGTTGCGAGACGTGCTCTACAAAGTGTCATTGATGGCATTCCAATTCACATAATAAAATGATTTATTCTTGTCTGTTTATGCAAGAAATGCTCAGGTCATCTCAGTTTAATTATACCTAGATACTTGTGTTAACTTGCAATATCAAAAATCATGAAAGTAGTACTCAGGTCATCATGGTCTAAATTATACCATTGATGCTTGTACTCACTTTCAACATTTCAAAAAACTCCATGATGATAAAAATCACAATAAATGGACTGTTAAGATGTCGATACATGCATATAGATTTGCATGGTAAACTAGATTGCATTCATGTTATTTTTACATCTACAAAGTATTTTTTACAAAAGTTGGTAAAGGATTCAAAAATGATGTTATATTTTCTCATAAATGGATTGAGTATACTTGACATTAACAAAACATCATCATTATCATATAGCTACATAATCAATTCCATTACATACATTAGAAACAATATTATATCATTTCATCATTCAAACATTTGATCATATAATTTGCATTAATCATCTCATTTCTTCATTTGTGCATCACATCATAAAAATTGCATAAGAAAACTATCAAAAATAAATTTCTATGATTTTACATTTTCATTCATCCATTTATCATATCATATATCATACATTTGAAGTACCATTATATTGATCATTCATTCATACATTCATTGCATCATATAAATTACATTTGAAATATCAAAAAATAAAAGTGCATCATATCTCATTTATATCATTATGTCATATATCATAGAAACATCATATCTAAAATCATACATATAGATTCATTTTCATATCATTTACATATATCCATTATCATACAACTATCACCATGCATCCATACATCATCATTATTCATAATCACATGAAAACATCATAAATCAAAAGCATCATAAAATCATTGCATATCATCATGATCATCAAATGCATTCATAATAGTATCATATAGATCAACACATACCATATAGAACAAGAAATTAAATGCATCCATCACAAAACCATATAGAACACATAGATCGACAATTCTGCCACATATCGTATAGATCTCAAAATCATAATGTCAAGTATACACTAATGTCTGAAATGAAAAGATATACAACATAAAAAAGGGTTGTGAATAAAAAATTGGAGTATACATCATGTCTCATATACATCATAAAATAGCATCATGGAGCTATGTGGTGCTAGCTTCAGATGGTGTAGGAATCTTTGGGCCAGTACCTCCCCCACCAGACATACCAGGATCTCTCGGGTCTCTCTGTGGAGGCTATGTCACACCAGTGCTAAGAGTCCTAGACTGGCTCCTAACTGATTAAGACTAGGCATAACTAACTCTCTGCTTGGAGGGGAAAACATCATGGTATTTTCCTTTGTAATACTCCACTCTCTACCCACATGAAGAACCTCTCTCACATAATCAGCCACAGATGTAATCTATGCTTGCTCTGCAATCTATCTAGTTGCATCTCTCTCAACTATTAATGAGGAAATTTGTGCCTAAGCGACTGCCAACTATCCCTATACCTAATCTAGAGTTTGTGCATGATCTTGGGCCTGTGTCTACATCTGGGTCTATTTCTAAACCAATAAACCTCATGCCTATATCAACTGCCCCTATAAAGTATGCACCTGCACCTGTAGGCTCGCAATCTATGTCTATTGCTACTAGGAAGGTACATTGATCTGTACATGCTACTCTATAGGAGCTACTAGTGATCTCCTCTTACGAGGCACCATATAATCCTACACATCTAAGATTGGACCCGACCCACAAGCACCTGACCCACCTGCACCTGATCCACCTACACAACCACCTCCTCCATCATCACCACCATCATCATCCCCCTCGTCATCACTACTATCCTCCTCATCACCACTTCTCTCAATGGAAACCTCCTCGTCAACGAGTAGTGGTATAGGCTCATCAAGAACAGTAATCTATGGAAAGGGATGTAGATCTAGATACTTTGCATAATCTGTTGTAACAAGTGCCTCGGTGATATCAGGATGAATCTCCCAGACTAAAGGTTGTAGACCCTAGTACTCCTGAACGGTGGCATCATATGAAAGATAGTGTCTCCAATCTGTAGAATCTATCTAACGACAGCCATAATGGGAAGCACCCTGGGGCATGCCCTGTACAATACCATACTGCTCAAGTACCCTCCTGAACAAAAATATCTCCAAAACCCAACGATTCTGACCAATTAGTAACATTGACTAAGAGAGATATGGAAACTAGACATCATCATCATCCTAGTGCTCGCAATCTAGATAGGGGCGCCATGTGACAACCTCAACATCGTCCAACACTCTCCTCCAATGCTTCAAATTATCCAATCTAGGATGAGTAAGATGACTTGTGTAAATATGCACATATGGCTTTATGGTGGGCTGTTGTCTCACCAACACTAGATGCGTAAAAGCTATATGCTCCCACACCCACACCTGTAATAATGTAACTCCTAAAGACAAACTATGACCTTGAAGGTAGACAACTGAATGCAAATCATGATAAAGATGAGCAAGCATACACATGCCCCAAGCATATCTGGTAGCATGCACAATCATGCTATCTAGTACATGGCCCCAACCAACAGAAAGTCCCTTTGACCTGTGATCAGGACAAAGGAACCCTCCAATGAAACCAACAAGAACAGAAGGTAGGGTGGCATAGGAATCCACAATATCATGCCATGGAATCTTGTATCCACAAATCCTATCTTCCTAGAATACTCTGCATAGAGCCTCGGTCCTACCCTACTCTGAAGAATCATAAACTACATCACCAACAACGAGAATCATCAAAATCTGCCAAACATCCTTAGGAGTGATTGTCATCTTGCTAGTAGGAAGGTGGAAGGTATTATGCTCGCTATTCCATCTCTCTGTGAAGGTTATCAGGTTACCCTGATTAATCCTAGTCTAGGACATATCCAATAGAGAAGATAAACCACAATGGGTAATAACTGCTATCTCGGGTTGTACTAGCTACGATATCAAATCAAAAGTCCTAGGAAACCGCTCTCTAATTTGTAAGTTTGCAAATGACTCATGTCATCATGAAAATAGAAAACGTCAGAAATCTTTGTCAATCATCAACATTAATAAGCCTATCAAATCTAATCAACTCTAGTGAGATTTTGATCAAATCAAGTGAGAAAGCTATTATTGAACCTCGCCTATCATGAGGTCAATCATCAATCTAAAATTGTACCTCACCTATCATGAGGTCAATTAATCAAATCAATCTCACCTATCATGAGGTTTATCAATCAAACTATAATTATTCCCCTCCTATCGTGAGGATAATTATCATCAATCAATCAACAGACCTTGCCTATCATAAGGTTGATCATCATCTACTTTATTGAGATCATCAAGCATATCAAATCAACGGATGACACGATCGAAATTGACAAAATAAAGGAAAAATTTGACAAAATACATCACTCTGACTTCTATGCGCTAAAATAGTGTTTTTTATGAACCACAATATTGGATGCGCTATTAGAACACCTCTATGCACTAAAACAGGCGATCAAAGTGCTATTTCATCATATGAGCCATTTCAGGAGCCAAATGCGTCAATTCAGGCAGTTAATGCGCCAAACCAGCAGATGCACTGTTTCATATAGTCAATGCACCATTACAGGTGATAAATGCGCCATTATATTCTATGTGCTATTTTATCCTATGTATGCACTACACTTTTTGACCTATGCACCATATCATCAGATGCACTATTTTATTCTATGAATGCACTACAAAACCTAATCTATGCGTTGAAGTATTGCATGCGCTAAAAAAACTACTCTATGCACTACTGTGGACCTTAGATGTGCTAAAAAAATTCAAAAACATTAAATTTGACATAAACACACAAAAAATGAAAAACATGCAAAACAAGGAGGTTATTGGGTACATACCGGAGGTCCGTAAGTGGTCGGGTGGTTGTGTCGATGAATGCACTCGAAACGGTGAAACGGTGAGTGTGGTAAGGGATTGACATTTTTCTCCAAATTGCTCTCACTCCAAATTTTCAAACTCCAAATGCATAAATGAATTCAAATTTACCCCTTTTTTTAACTTTTTAAAGGTTAATTAAAGGGATTTTGATGGGATTAATTTATTTTATTTACTAGAGGCTTAATTCAAATTCATCACAGGAGCATCTTTTAAATTGTTTGTCAGGAGATAAATTATTTCAACATCAAAACTTCATCAAATCTTCATCAAATCATCAGAAAAATTGAAAAATTCTAAAAAATCAAAAAAATCAAAAAAATGGAAAATTCATCAATTTTTCTCCTGAGGGGGCATATATCTATCATCATAGCAAAATCAACATCTGGGGTATATTGATTTTTTTTTCATCGGTACTAGCAGTAGCAGCAAAATTTTCTTTGAAGTAATGTGTAAACACATCACTTCAAAGAGGGGAAAAATGTATACACCTAAAAATGGTCTGGATAATCTAATTAATTAAATACGATTTATTTGATTAATTAAACTTTAATTATTCTACTATTAAATAAATAAGAATATTTATTTATATAGTTCATCTATTAAATTCTTCAATCTTTATTCTATTATTTCATCTTAATTAAATAAATGAATTTCACTTTGTTTTATTTAATTATCATAATCAAATTCTTCTACTATTGAATAAATAGAAATATTTATTCATATAGTTTACATCTATATTCTTTTGATTTTTTCTCTCTTAATTAAATAATCAAAACTTTAATAGTTTTTATTTAATTATCAGTATCCCTCTTTTATTAAATAAACAATATCAAATAATTGTTTTATTTAATAATTGTTATTTCTTTCTAAATTTGAATAAATCCAAAATATTCAAATTAAAAGCATATTCTATAGCTAATCAATATTTCACCTACCAAATTAGATATGTTATGTTTAATTTAATTCATCTCAATCTTCATGGGTAAATTTGGAGACAAATTGGAGACAAATTTGCAGGTAAGCTTCTTCATCTTCTTCCATTGATTCTTTCTATCCTCTGGCTAAATTTTTTTGTGGGGAGGAACAATCTTCATAATCATCTCAGGCTTCTTCATCCTTCACTATTCGATTCTTCAGATCAAATCCAGACTTTTGCTTTGCGCCCCTTCAAAAATGTGTTGTTGTGAATCTATAAATACAACCTCTTTCTACAGGAAATGGATTCCAACTTTGTGCAAACTTACTCTGCAGAAACACCAATTGAGCAATCAAGCATCTTAGCAATAGAATTATCATTTAGCAATAACAATCATAGCATTTTAGAATCAATATCATGACTGCATCATTGTTCACTATACAACTTATTTTATCAAGTTTCATGTTAATTTGGATCACTGTAGCTTCATCATAACAATTAGACATCATCATATAGGATTAGATTATTGCATTTAGCAGCATCTCATTCTCTAGATTGGTATTTTAATAGCCATAATGCTTACAAAATCTGAGAGCCATGTGACTTAATAATTCTTTGGAGATAGAGCGCAATATAACGCTTTTAAGAGTTTTCCTGTGTTAATTAGATTAATTATTGTTAATTATCTTGATATAATTTCTTATTAAGAAGTGTTGTTTGTTATTTTACTCACTACTTATTCCACACTTACACCTATAATCAAGAATCCTAAAGATGAATGACCAACCTAATGAGTAAAGGACTCAAGGGTCTTTACTCCTTCACTTTAGGCTCTGTGGGACCTAGGAGGGTGTTCCTTAGGGTGTTCATTATGATCTATTTGATGGAGAACACTTCTATGCATAGATTGGTTCCTATAACTTACAAATAAACATAATCCACTAAAGATTTGGCAGATCTTTAAGTAAATAATCATCTATTTACCAAGAACAAGGAAGTATTTCAAACATATGCTTCATGATTGAAATATTTTAAATGAATTATGTTCTTATTCTAAACCCATGGTCAGGTAAATCATCGACACCTTTGATTGTAAATATCCCTACAAATAGACCAGTGCTTTATCAATTGGGAAATCGAGTCAAATATGCAATAACCAGTAATACACAAACTCTTTATCTCTGATAATGATAGACTATTTTCATAATGTATTGCAATTTGAAAACCCACAATATCTAAAATGTAACTTCTTATCAGATCCTATGAAAATTTTCACAAATTTGTGACCCTCTTTAAGCATTTAATTAACCATTTGAGTTAAATTAGAAATAAGGACACACATTCAATTAATCATTTGAAGATAAATGATAATAACCTTGATATTTTCATTTGTGACTTGTAGAAATTTACAAAAGGAGAGTATATGTTTTAGAGATAAGATTTATTTTGATATTAGTAATTTGCATAAAACTAATTTAAGACTATTACATATAAGACTTAAAACCAAGACAATCCTACCATCCTATTCATTATATTTTTACAGTATATCCTTTCTATACTTAAATTCTACCTAGACCCTCTACTAGACTCAAAATTGAACCCCTATAATGAGCCTTGAAATCCCTTTTATAAGCTAAGGGAGAAACAAGCATTGGGCTCATTACAGTTACATTTCAAAGATATTTCATTTCATTCCAAATTCTAATTTCATTTCAAAAATCCCCCATATGGTTTCTTGTAATCATTTGCTGAACTAGGGAAGCAAAATTCACTTCATCTCACCAAAGGGGAACCGACCAATGCCACCAAAATTTATCCTTAACCGCCAATGAGATTTTGCATTCCAACCACATTGAGCCAAACATTTTCCATCACACCAGCCCCAAAGCATTCAAACTTAGCATAAAGACAAAAAGCCAATGTACCCAGTGAGTGTAACAACAACTATCAAGGTGAAACTGATATTACAACACAAAAATATGAGACCCAAACACCATTTCTCTTAACTAGAACCAGAACCAGACCCACGATACACATGGCCACTATGCATCTTTGCAAGAGACAAAGAAGAGACCTCCACTCCTTCATCATCTTTATCCTCACCAACCATTGAGTAATCATGCCCACTCGAAATCTTCATAAAAATTGGGGCAACTACTATCATTTCCTCCTCTGGGGCTACCAATTGATTGGTATGAAATATCATTGGTAGCCAGAATTAGTTTTGGTTTCACTATCAGAAGGACTATCAATGATAGCAATGGGGGAATTTTTCCTTCCAAAAGAAGGTTGGTCATACCTAATCCTTCTTCACATTCCCCTCACAAAACCTATAGACTATTTTCCTTATTCCTTCATTGCTTCTATGGTTACAACTCAAATTCTCAATCTATGGTTGCATTTGGTAGGGACTGATCTATCCTTCTCCTTGCCCTTTTCTTTTAGAGTTGCAATAGCTACATGTATGTTCTGCTCATGCTCTAGGACATCATTATGAGATTTCTACACATGAAATCTCGGTACCTTCATACTGCTAACACAAAAGTAGTTGGCTTTATCATTTTCTCTAAAAATGCAGCTTCATGAACACAACTTTGACTTTGGGAATTCAAAAATTCACACTATTAATTGTGATGGTGAAAATAGAGGCCATCAACCTTCATTTAATAGGAAAATTAGGCATGCTAATAATCAATTCTTGATGAAAATTGCATAAGCGAGCAAGGAATCGACCATTAACATCCACATATCCATCATTAATTAGCTAGGTACATGAAAATCCATGTGTCATTCTCAATGATGATAGGAAATTAATCCCTCACATGCACCAGGATAAAATTGATCACTCCTGTAGAACACACACCATTAATGCATACTCCTTGCAAAATTAAAATGGATATTACATGCCTATTTCTTATTTTTGAATATTGGCCATCGATTTTTGGATGAGATGGAAAAACGATTGGCTTAGATTAATTCAAATTGGGTTTGAAATCCTGAGACTATGGCTTGCCAACCTCTGGCCAATGAAAATTTGATGAGTGGGAGCCACATCATTCCATCCATAGGCTCTACCACACTCTGCATTTTGATCGAGGGATCCATTCATCCTTCAATCATGTACCTCACAAGATTTCTAGTGGGAATTAATTAAATGCCCCAAGGTCTGCAATAAATGACTGAGATTTAACTTACACTCTACATAACAGCCGTTGATCTCCCAATCATTGGTGATCTGGTGCTTGGAAAAGGATGAGGCCCCACAATGGCAAGGACATGCGTCAAAACATCACATACCTCACACATCTTTTGACGGATATTCATTAATGCCTACATGGTATGCGATGGATGGCGGGGATCTAATCTTCAAATCTAACAGACAAGATTTCTACACAGGCCAAAAGTTAGTCTTAAAACGGGGCCATAACTATGCCAACAAAAATTAGACCCTTGAGGAAAAATGACTTAAACCTAAGTCTTTTGGGAGGTGAAATATTTCACCAAACTTTATGGATATTTGGCACGGGACAATGCGCAGGGTGGCCATCTTTCCTAGAAAATAGGGCCAGTAAATAGACGTATTCAATGGCTCAAGTGATAACTAATTTTACTAGTGACCAGCTGAAACAAGTCAATACAAAATTAAAATTCTAAAGGGTTTTAAGGTAGAACATTATTAAAGAGGGTTTACAGACCAAAACCCTAACCCCATCCTTGGACACAAAGCTTGGCAATCATGATCCAAGTCATGATTTGCTCAAAAATTTGTAAGAATTTCTAAAGCTCTATCAGTGGATCATGGTCGAGGACGTACACCCCAGTGGATATAGTGAGAATATAGACCTCAGGCTGAATCAAACCAAGGAATAAGCACAAAAACCAAAGAGATTGCCCAGGCAAGGCAAGCAGACACATCCCGAAAGAAAGAAACCAAACCAAACCTATGCAGAATATTTACAAAAATATAGAATGCAATTTATCTTCTTAGAAGCCCCTTTCATTCTATTGGTTTTAATCCTCAAATTGGAGGCCCATGGTGCCCAAAAGAACTTAGGGCTAATTCTTTCCTTTGTAAAAAACTTTGTCCTGATCTACTTGTAATGAATCAACATTTGTGTTAAGAATTTTTGAACAATTAGCATCATGATGATTGACACCATCAATCCCACTTACTATAATGTTGTCCCATTCACTAACTTGTTCCACCATAAGCTCATCAAATTGAATTGGAAAATTAAAACATTCATACTCTACTTGATCATGAATTTGGACACCACATTCAATTTGCACATCGAACTAAAATTCTTCATAAACACTTTGATGCATATCAGGCCGACAATCCCCTAGTGCATTAGAAAGAAAAGGTACAAATTCAGGAGCACCTTTATTTTTCTCTACATAGGTGTTATCCTTATTGGATGTGAACAAGTCCATAATTATGCCAAGAATATGAGGAGCATCAACAAAGAATTCAACTGCACATTCATATTGATTATCATCCTAATTCATGCTATCTGCATCCCTAAGTTTCTCTTCACATAGATCAAACAATCCTACAATGTCAACATAATCAGAGGATTCATCAAATGGTTACTCCTTGTGAGAATGCAACAATACTGCTTTAGGACCAATGTACTGATCCAGGTGCACAACTTGATCACTTAGGAAGAGGCCCCTTCCTTCCTCCATATGTATGTCATCCCTATTATCATGTATGGCTAATGATTCAACCTCTTTTTCAAGCACACAACCATGTACCATAGGAACATGGGAATTTTCATCTACATCTCCCCTAATACTAGCACTATATTTAGAATTATCACCATGGACAATGACATCCTTATCTTCAAATTCTTCACCATGTGAGCAATTCTCATGTTCAATTAACAACAAACTTGAGTTACATTCTTGGTAATCATTCAATACAATTTTCTCATTCATTTGTGACCAAGTGACTTAACTAATACTTGTACCACTTCATCTGCCGTGTGATTGGGGTACTTTTGACTCAAGGTCACCATCCTCAAGAATACAATCAAAAACCTTAATGTCAGGTTGGTCTTCATTCCTTCTCATCTTTTTTGCATAATATCCCACATATTCATTAGTATGTGGCAAGAGCCCATCAAGATGTTGTTTTGCTTGTTTTAGACCATATTCTAACCCTATGTTAGATATATCATCAAGATTTTCAACAAAAAGTGTGTTAGTTCTACACCAGTAAGGATCATCATTTATCATCTCATATAATGGTGAGGGTTCATCATATACAGGATTCTGCCACACCTTCATTGTTGTCACACATATCCCTACTTTCTCTGTATGAGGATCCCAACCCTTAAAATCATTAGTGCATTCAAAGTTAGTGTAATCACTTGAAGAGCAAAGATAAATATTTTCAACATCATCCTCATTATTTGTATTCAAGACTATTGATCCACATTTGGAGAACTCTTCACATGAGGAAAATTGTTCAATCCCAAGCAATTAAACCATTTCATGGCTATCAACATATCTTGTACTTGGAGCCAGAGATTCCATCTCTATTTCATGAGAACTATAATCAATAGAGGATCAACCAATCTCAATTCCATCACCTTGGTCATTGATTTGTGGCACAATATCAGCAACATATACACCATTATCATTGATCAGATCATGGCATGGGACTTCCTCTTGTACCCCATATATTTTCTCACAATCTAGGACATCCCAAAGACGATAATCATGCACCACTGCCTTTTCCTCATATGGTGTATCTTCATTTTCATCACTGCTATAGTGAACTGTAGGTATGCCATCTACAAACTGATTACAATTGTTATATTCACCCTCACAACAAGATAAATGTTCATGTTATGATACACTCTCTCCGCTTGTTTGTGTTGTCTTCTGATACTCTTCCACAAGGCAGCCACCACTAACACCTTGAAGCAATACATGGTGTGTGTAACCATTCTTAGCCTCTTCTATAATCCTTATCCAATCAATTACTTGGATCAAATTGTGAGGCTTCAATTCCTTTGGTAAAGTACTCAATCCTGATTGATATTGTATAGTCATAAAATTGCACCCCTTGCAATTTCACACACATTCTTGCTTCTTCTTTAGTGTCCACTCCCTTAGCATATTGAGTAGGCTCGTTTTAGCCCTTGCTTTAGCCTTTTTCCCTTCTCAAGATGCTCCAACACCCCATTTCAGCAACCACCCTCGCATGTCAGCTTTGCATCAAACTATGTCACTTTCTCATTTTTGTCATTTTGTAGCATGATGTGTCCAGACACTAGCATGGCATGTAGATGTCCGCACAATGCACTAGTGTCCTATGATATTTCAATGCTCAAATGAACGCCTCTATGCATTTTTTCCACTTTCCAGCAAGTTTTGTCATTGGTAACAACTAGGAACACCTGAAAATCGCTCAAGAAGCTTCTTCTCTCTCCTTAAATGTCATCTTTTCACCTCATTTGTAGGTTCTTCTTCCTCTAACTTCTTCCAATTCTTACTAGCACTTTTCTAGTTTCAGTCTAGATTTTAGCTTCATTCCATCACTTGCTTCCACAACTTCATACAACTTGTTGTAGGAGTGTCGAGCTCTCTTAAGCTCTCTTAGCAACACTCTTTGTAGCCCTCTTGGCTCTCATATCAATCTCCTTTTCCTTATGCTTGTGAGCATTCTTGGGATTTCATATCCCCTACCATTTGCATCCTTATTTTATGATACGGGTTCTCCTTCTTGAGTAGGGATTGCTTTTATCACCTCTTTTGTGATATTGGTTCTCCTCCTTGAGCAAGGATTTCTTTTAGCACTCCTAATTCGTGATGCGGGTTCTACTCCTGACTGGGTTTTTCTTTCACCACACGCTTCATTCATTTCACTCTTTCTCTCTATCTTCTTGGTTGTCTATGGAAGTGGGAACACCAAAATAGGGGTTTGACTGAGGCAAAACCCTATACAACCCCAACATTCTCTCTAGATATTATGCATGCATGCTTTGAAGTCATTCACATGCTATAGGATTCATCACTTGTGTGGTTGTAAGTATTTCTTTTCTTCTCCTTATCTTTGTTATTTCCTCTTCACTCTATTTTAGTTCTATTGCATTCTACTAATTTATCACACTCTGTAAATTCTTAGCAATAAGATAGCTAGCAGTCATTTCGGCATTTCTGATAAACTCATTCTATGGTTCGTATGAGATTCCAATGTGCCTTTGAGATGCTAGTGCATCGCGTTGTCATTCATATTCTGCACTGCCATCCTTTGGCCGAGAGCTTGTTAGTTTGTCTAGAGAATCTTTGTGACCCACTCTTTTAGATTCTAAAACTATCATTGTTGTTCTTGAGGTAGATTAGGGTAGTTCACCCTGTGAGGCTCTCAGAATGAAGAGAACTCATGAGTAGCGAATCTCCCTCTTCTACAGATATATTTCACAAAAAAACTTAATACATATTGAGTCTTCTAGTTTGGAATTTTTAGGCACTTCCAATAGAGTATCCACAAACCTGGAGAATAGTTCATAAGGTGATTCCCATTGATACCTTTTCATCTCATATAATCTCTTAACTGAAGATACCTAATCAGCTTTGCTTTGAACCTATGAGTATTTCACTTGGGTCTTACCATGATTCTCATATTGGGGTGACGGAGAAATTGGAACAAAAGCAGTCTTTTCATCTTGGCATAAATTTCTACTAATTGATCCACTAGTTGTATTTGCATGAAATGTGCTAGGATGACCATCATTAGTGGCTGAATATCCCTTCATCATTGAATACTTCAATTTTTTTTCAATATCTATAGCAGTTTGATAGGCTTGATGCAATTTTGTGGGCTCTTTGTCTCTTAAGAGGTAATTCATCTTTTTATCACATGCACCCAAGTACACCACCAAACAATTTGCATCATTTTTTCTTATGCTTTTAGAGATCACTCTTATAATCTTTGAAAATATGAGATTGAAAGAAGGCACTAGCTCATCTTCTTCTTTCTCCATACTCATGATTTTTTGTCTAATTAGGACTGGATCAATCCTTTCACCAAAATATTCCATGAACACTACTTTAAACTCATCCCATGAGTGTATGGAAGATGCTAGTAAATATGAAAACTAGTCTCTAGCATCTCCCTTTAAGGATTGAACAAATAATTTCACGACAACATCTTCAAATTCTAGTTCATAATCACCCATCATATCAATAAACTCTTGCAAATGTTTGCTTGCTGATTCAAACTTTTCACCACAAAAATTTGGTGCCCTATCTCTAATCTTAGGTGGTACAATAGTTGGGTAGCCACAAATGTTACCAAAATTTATGGCCCTATACATCTCGGCATTGAAATTTCCTTGACATAACAAAAGTTGTCCGTTATGCATGGTTAAATTCACATCTACACTAGAATGTGTAGCTTGAAAATGCATCCTCACACTTTGAAAGGTATTACACAATTTTCTTTTCAATTACGCAAAGCAATACAAATTCCTTTTGCAATTACGACTTTGAGCCTTTACAATGTACACAGGTATGTGCAGGATCATGATGGGCCAAAAAGTTGTGATATGATGGGTATGTGTAGGGTATGTGGTTGACAACTTTTTCTTTACCCGAAATTGATGAAACAAAAAGGATTTTTAAAGGAGATTCTCGGTTTTCCACCAATATAAATTATGCTTTACTTTGAATTTAATAAATAATTATTATTCATTTTCTATTTGAATTACGACTAAAGTCCTGATTGATAGGCTGATTGAAAAACATCTATAGATTTTAAATGGTATCACATTTTTTGAATCCAAAACATGTGTTACATTCTATGCTTCACATACTATAGGATTAAAAGAATAAAATTGAATTTCATGAAGTTTTGACCAAGTTATGGTGGTCAGACACACGAGTTTTTATATTTTTTAAAAGTAGTAATAAAAAGTTCATAATTAATTATTTACTTGGAAAAAAGTTACAAAAGAATATGCATCATATCTGGACATGAGTCCACTACTTATATCTAAATTATTATCATTTTATTGTGGTTAGGGTGGTTAGATAGACACCACCTTCCTATTTTTTCCCTGAAATTTAAGTACTATTGCATTGAAATTTCAAATTTTTACTAAATAGATTTTTTTTTTTTAAATAAACCTAGTAGTTTAGAAACTAAATTCAATTTGCTACAGATTCTATTCTTACATATTTTTGAAATTATATAGATAACTTATTCAATTTTTTATTTCAATTTGCCTAACTCTGATTTTTCTAAATTTTTTGCCACTTAAGGGTCTATTTTTTCCTTGATGATCCTACACATACCCACACCTCTTATAAATTTTGCTTAAGATCCTAGAACTTTGCAACAATTGTCTAGATTTTGTCATGAAATATGCAGATCTGGAGCTTTAATGTATTCTTTATCAGGTAATTTAATCAGAGTCACCACCTCCTATTATGGAGGATTAAACTTCAAATGAGATGAAGTTTCTTCAAAAATAGAACATGTTCTGGGTTTGCTTCCACAACGGAGTCACTTTCAGATCCATCGACCTTTGCTGCAATCAAACCCTCTACCAGGTTCAAGAATTCTTCAATATATGAACAAGATGTTCAGAGTTACCATACCATTTGACTTTTTGATACAAGGATCTGTGTCTAGAGAATGGAAATTTTCCCTAATAGAATAACCATTCTATTGGTGTTTTTCCTAGTACACCCTTAGAATTCTCTAAAGAGTAGCCAACCCCTATAATCAAGAATCCTCAAGATAAATGGCCAACCTAATGAGTAAAGGAATCAAGGGTCTTTACTCCTTCACTTTAGGCTCTGTGGGACCTAGGAGGGTGTTCCTTAGGGTGTTCATTATGATCTATTTCATCGAGAACAATTCTATGCAGAGATTGGTTCCTATAACTTGTAAATAAACATAATCCACTAAAGATTTGGAAGATCCTTAAGTAAATAATCATCTATCTACCAGGAACAAGGAATTATTTCAAACATATGCTTCATGATTGAAATATTTTAAATGAATTGTGTTCTTATTCTAAACCTATGGTTAGGTAAATCATCGACACCTTCAATTATAAATATCCCTAACAAATAGACCAGTGCTTTATCAATTGGGAAATGGCTTGTCAAATATGCAATAACCAATAATACAAAATTCTTTATCTCTGATAATGATGGACTATTTTCATAATTTCTTGCAATTTGAAAAATCACAATATCTAAAACATAACTTCTTATCAGATCCGATGAAAAATTTCACAAATTTGTGACCCTATTTAAGCATTCAATTAACCCTTTGAGTTAAATCAGAAATAAGGGCACACATTCAATTGAACATTTGAAGATAAATGATAATACCCTTGATATTTTCATTTACGACTTGTAGAAATTTACAAAAGGAGAGTATATGTTCCAAAGATAAGATTTATTTCGTTATTAGTAATTTGCATAAAACTAATTTAAGACTATTACATATTTAAGAATTCAACCCAATACAATCCTACCATCCTATTCATTATATTTTTATAGTATATCCTTTCTATACTTAAATTCTACCTAGACCCTGTATTGGACTCAAAATCAAACCCCTGTAATGAGCCTTGAAATCCAGTTTATAGGCTAAGGTAGAAACCAGCATCAGGCTCATTATAGTTACATTTCAAAGATATTTCATTTCATTCCAAATTATAATTTCATTTTCAAAATTCCCCATATGGTTTCCTGTAATCATTTGTTGAACTAGGGAGGTAAAATTCACTCCATCTCACCAAAAGGGAACCGAACAATGCTGCCAAAACTTATCCTTTACAGCTAATGACACTTTGCATTCCAACCACATTGAGCCAAAAAATTTCCATCATACCAGGCCAAAAAGCATTCCAAATTAGCATAAAGACAAAAAACCAAAGTACCCAAAGAGTGTAACAACAACCATCGCAACAAAATTGATATCACAAGACAAAAACATGAGAACCACACACCATTTCTCTTAAGAAGAATCAGAACCAACAATAGAACCAGACCCACAATACGCACGACCACTACCCATCTTTTCAAGAGGTGGAGAAGAGACCTCCACTCCTTCCTCATCTTTATCCTTGCTAGCCATTGAGTAATCATGCCCACTTAGAGTCTTCAAAGAAACTAGGGCAGTTGCTATCATTTCCTCCCCTGGGGCTACCAATTGATTCAGGCACATGAGATGTCATTGCTAGCCAGAATTAGTTTTGATTTCACTATCAGAAGGACTATCAGTGATAGCAATGGGGGAATTTTTCCTTCCAAAAGAAGCTTGGTCGTACCTAATCTTTCTTTTCATCCCCCTCACAAAAATTGTAGAATCTTTTCCTTTTTCCTCCATTACTTCTATGGTTACAACTCAGCTTCTCAATCTATGGTTGCATCTAGTAGGGACTGATGTAGCCTTCTCCTTTCCCTTTTCTTTTAGAGTTGCAGTAGCTATAGGTATGTTCTTCTCATGCTCTGGGACATCATCATGAGATTTCTGCCATGAAATCTTGGGGACCTTTACACTTCTAACACAAAAGTAGTTGGCTTGCTCATATTCTCTGAAAATGCAGCTTTACGAACACAATTTACACTTTGGGAAATCATAAATTCACACTCTCAATTGCGATGGTGAAAAAAAAAGCCATCAAACCTCATATAATAGGAAAATTAGGTGTGCTAATCATCAATTCCTGATGAAAATCCCATGAGCAAGCAAGCAATCGACCACTAGCATCCACATCTCCATCGTTAATTAGCCAAGTACATGAAAATTAGTAAATCATTCTCAATGATGACAGGAAATTAATTCCTCACACACACCAGGATTGAATTGATCACTCCTCTAGAACAAACGCCATTAATGCATACTCCTCGCAGAGTTAAAATAGCTATCACATGAATATTTATTATTTTTGAGTATTGGTCATCAATTTCTGGATGAGATGGAAAATCGAACAGCTTAGACTAAGTAAAATCAGGTTTAAAATCTTGAGACTATGGCTTTCCAACCTCTTCCCAATAAAAAATTGATGACTGGGAGCCACATCATTCCATCCACAGGCTTCTCCACACTCTACACTACACTCGAGGAATCCATGTGTTCTTCAATCACGTACCTCGCACGCTTTCTAGCTGGTATTAATTAAATACCATGAAGTGTGTGATGGACGACCAAGATTTAACTCACACTCTACACAACAACCATTGATCTACCAATCATCATTCATCAGGCTCTTAGACAAGGATCAAGCCCCATGGCAAGGAAACACGTCAAAGCATCTCATACCTCATACATCTTTTGATAGCTATTCATTAATGCTTGTGTGGTATGCGATGGATGGTGGGGATCTAATCTTCAAATCCAATGGGCAGGATTTTTGCATAGGCCAAAATTTATTCTTAAAATGAGGCCATAACTAGGCCAATGACAATTAGACCCTTGAGGAAAAATGACTTTAATCTAAGTCTTTTGGGAGGTGAAATATTTCGCCAAACTTTATGGATATTTAGCACGAGACAATGTATCGGGTGACCGTATTTCCTAAACAAAGGAGCTAGTAAATAGACACATTCAAAGGCTCAAGTGATAACTAATTCGACCCATGATCAGCTGAAACAAGTCAATGCAAAATTAAAATACCAAAGGGTTTTAAGGTAGAACATTATCAAAGAGGGTCCACCGACCAAAACCCTAATGCCATCCTTGGACACAAAGCTTGACAATCATGATCCAAGTCATGGTTTGCTAAAAAAAAATTCAAGAATTTTGAAAGCTCTATTAAGTTGTAACGTTATCTTTTGTTCATTCATCATTCTCCATTCATATTTGTTTTTATTTCAAGGTTTAATTACCAACAAGGGGTTTGACCAAGGAAAACCCCTATCACTAACCCCACAACAAGTTTCCTTCTCCTTTGTGTGTGATTTGTAGGTTTAGGTTGAATATTTGATAAGGAGAAAGATTGGAGAAAGTTTTTTCAAATAATCAAAGTTGTGAAAGTTGTCATAAAGCCTTGGAGAGAGTTTGAGAAGACCTATAAGTAGAAATTTACAGTTTCAGATCCGAAAACCATTCAGGAAGAGCAGAGTAGGCTAAGAGGAATAAAATCAAGTTTAGAATTTCCAAAAAAGTAGAAGTGGACTGATTGATGAAAAGTGGCAAATGAGTCCCACTGTACATTCCTGATAGAGATTTTTATAGATCTAGATACCCTTTTGACAGAAACTTGTTCTTGCACATTTTCCCAAAAACTAGAATGATTCACCTAGATTAGTGCATGAGTCCCAATCCTTGACATCATATTTTCCAGTGTCTAGAACCTTCACTCTGTCTTCTCTAGATTCCTAGGTGCATAGTTTCTACCTTACAGTTTTTTGTTGCATTTTGTTCATCTTTCTAGGTCATTTAGGGTTAGTTTGCATTCGGTTAGGGTTTTATATTTCATCTTACATTTCATTGTCTTTTCCAAGTTTACACTTGGTGGTGAACCCCTCATTCGATCATTTTTAGTCCTTAGAACAACCCTCTTGCAATATTTCTTTCTCCTTTGTAAAGAAATCTCAAGGGTTTTTTCTTGAGTGAAATTTTGTGAAAGTTGTCCCTTTCTAGGCCCTAGATCAAGGGTGGAGTAAGGAAAACAAAATTTACACCTTTCATTTTGCTGAACCTACTGTAGACACATAAAAATGTCCTAAGCCTTCGAGTGTCATTTTTCTTCATCCTCGTCCTTCGATAATAATTTTAGTTATTCAATTATGTTTGATTATATTCCTCTATTAATTAAATAATTTTTAATAATTATTTAATTAATTCGCTTTCTAATATATATTCTATCTGACTGATTAAATAAACTAATCGTGTCACTAATTTCTTCCTCTTCTTGAATAGTTAAATAAATTATTATTTATTTAATTATTTTGTCATCTTTCATCTATAGTTAAATAATTACCATTAATTATTTATCTATTCATGGTCCTTTAAGTCTTCCATAGTTAAATAATTATTAAAATCATTTAACTATCCCATGCCACCTCTCCTAATTAAATGGTTAATCTAAATTAATTATTTAAGGTCTAATTTCTATCTCTCTATTTAATTAAATTAATAAATTTAATTAAATGGTCCTCTTTTAATTTTTTCAAATAAATTATTTGAATAAATTATTTATTTTCCACTTGTCCATTTCCTCTATTTTCAAATAAATAATTTGAATAAATTATTTATTTTCCACTTGTCCATTTCCAACATTTTCGAATAAATAATTTAAAATAAATTATTTATGCACCACTTGGTCAAAGATGCTTTGTCATAATCCCCTGTCATAACATTCATTTCCTATCATAGCCTGCATGTCCCTGCATGTCCTTGCATGCATGTCTTAGCCTGCATGTCTTTGCATGTCTTCCTATCATGATTCCTCCAAGAATAGCATATTCTTGATGCATCAATTCTGGACCATTGATCTTGGAATCTTTCTAGAAGATTAATCTCAACCGTCCATTCGAATGGTTGTCTATAAAAGCAACATTTCTTCTCCATTTTCAGCTTAACAGTTATTGTTCTCCAACTTTCTACTTATCATTTGCAGGTATTTGCACAAGTTACACTAAAAATCTGAGGGCATATTTGCAAAGGGAGAAATAGGAGAGCAAGAGAAGGAATCAACTACAATATGGGGAGTGTTTTATTTTGTTTTCTTTCATTTTGAAATCTCCATTTGTTTGTATTCTCTTGTTTGGATGAGGTTAATAGTTTAGAAGTGTTGGCTGTCACTTTATCTATTCTATTTGATTTTCTAGCCCCATCTTACATTGGTGAACCTGACGTGAATCTTATAATTTTGCAGAGAAATTGGTTTGTTTTCATTGTTTTGCAGATTACAGCCAAGAATGCATGTGAAATCCCGTCATCTTCATTTGAGCACAAAAGGATGGACATATTGAATATTTTAAAACATTTTCTGGGTTTTGTGGACCACATTTTCAGCTTTCCGAAACATTAAATGGTTTGAAATTTCGTTAAGACTTGAGAAAGTTATGGCCATTTTACTGATCACAGCTTTTTAAGATTTAGTTATTAAAATCCGATTTTTGTTTTGTTTATAATATTTTTGTTATGTAGAATTTTGCAAAATGTTTTTTGGGTTTTGAAGCTCTATGTCTTAGCTTTCCATAGATATCTACAATTTAAAGTTTTGTTTAGTTGTGAGAAAGTTATCACTATTTTTAGTTTGTTGTTTTCATTCAAGTTTTTTTTTTGGTTTACTAATCTTTTGTTTGTAGCGTGTGGCTTTGGAATGGGGCTCCCAAAACTGCTTCTTTTGGAGCAACAAAAAAATCAAGCTCTTAGTTTTTAGTTTTCTTTAATTCTTTTTTCTTAGTTTAGTCTTTTTATTTTCTAGTTTAATTATTTACTAACTTTTAGTTTGGTTTTTAATCTTTTGTTCTAACTTAACTTTTTTTTGCAGCTTTCTCGTTGGTCCAAGACATTTATGAAACTACTAATTTGTGGTTTTGCAGCTCCGTTAGTCGAAGACTCATTTCTCAAACAAGGTGTTTGTGATTTCTAGTTTAGGAACACTTCCATTGGTGCATTAAAATGAACATGTGCTTGATTTGTTTGACTGTGCTTGAAGGTGGTAGGTGATTATGCTCTCACCTTGTGAAAACTAGGTGATCAGAAAACCAGACCCACCTTATTTTTTGTCACCCTCACGACTTAATAATCAAAGTATCCTCTCCCCTTGCACTTTCGAGTGATCCTGGGTGTAAGAGAAACAGTTATTATTTCTAGAAATGGGTCTGCCTTAAGGGAAAAAGTACTCACCTTAAGGGACAACTCGACCGGTAACAGGCTAAAGCCAAGCCACTTCCAGCTCGGGATATAAAATGGGTGCTTGAGGAAAGTTCAAGTACCACGAGTGCGAATGTGTCACACGGATGGAGTAGTACTCCCATAAACCCTGTTGAGCATAACCTCTTCAGGCTGGAGTGCCACCTAATTGTGATTAATCTCGCCCCATGTGTGGCCACTTGAACGGATGCCCTAACTAGACACCTATTGTTTTAGAAGCCAACCATTTTCAGCTGTTGCTTGGTATAGTGCAGGGTACAATATCATGCCCGAAGATACTCACTACTGACTCCCTTGAGTAGAGATAGTAGTTCTTGGGAAGTGATGACCCAAGAATCCGAAGTTGGTGTGCCCGAATGATGTTAATGAGCCGTGGAGGGGAGCCAGTGCCAAAAAGCAACTTCTAAGCTATCCGCTCTCGAGAAGGAAAGGTGTTTAGCACCAATCCAGGGTATATCGGTGGGCTATACAAAGTATACAAACCCTTGGCCTATTAGGATTGTGCTTGTGTCATGTGTGTTTGCATACACCAAAACATCATGCTTGTCAAGTGTTTTCTAGATTTTCAAACAATATATATAACATTCACAAATCTGGACACAAAACCTTAACCAACTCATATTTTTCAATAAAACATCAAAACAATAGTCTTAGCCTAGAAGTCTTCTATCAAAACCAAATCATGAAATTTCTCAAATCTCTCATTCCTTGTACACTTTAGCTTGCATCTTACCATAGGGTCATCTTTGCAAATATTGAGCTTCATCCTTAGGCTTCACCATTTTCATTTTCAGTCATAAACTAAAAACTTAGGTCCTCATCTCATTTTGCATATTTTTGATTAGGACAACCTTACCTCACTTTGCAAAATCTTGACTTTCGAAATTAGGTTATCATTAGACATAGACATCATTATCTCCTTTAGTCATTATCTTTTTGTGAGATTCTTCCAACTCAAAAGTCTAGTTAGGAAGACTCATTTGTCATTTGTCCTTGTCATTTAGTCCTTCAAACAAGTCCTTTGATATTCCAAAATTGAGACATAGATCAAGCATAGGGTGGTTAGGAAACCTTTTTCCTGATCATTTTAGACCTTTGCATTTGCATACCTTAGATATTCAAATCATTTTAGTCCTCACCTTGCATATCTTTAAAATCCAAAATATTGTCATCATAGTCTTCATTTGGCATCTAGACTTTGCATTGGTCATTTCCTTAACCAACATTTTCACATTAGTCCTTGCTATCACCTTGAAATTTGACATCCTTTCTTAACAATTTATCACCTTGCATTGGTCATTTTCTTTAGGAAAATGTCATTATCACCTTGCATTGACATCCTCCAAAAATACAAAACAAAAAAAAAATTAGTGTCATAACTTGTCATCTTAGTCTTCATTGTCCTTTGGCATTAGTCATTTTCTTTAGACAACATTGTCATATTGCATCCCTTATTGTCAAAAAATCCAAAAACATAGTCTTGCATTGTCATCCTTTATCTAAAAAAGGACAAAAACATAGGTTAGTGTCATACTTGCATTGTTATTATCTTCATTTGAGCAATTTCCTTTGATGGTGGAGACAAGATTTCAACAAAAGAAAAAAACAAATGGCAAACTTTGGATAAGACTTTGACAACCACACCAACATCAACACCAATCCCAATGACTGGACTTTTTTCGACCCATTTCACAACATGAACATGCAATCTTCCATGAACATGCCATTTTCATCACAAAATCCTTCTAAACCATTCATACAATGAGACCAAAATGGATGGGTATACGTAAAAGACTTAAAAGCTGCAATGAAAAATCTTGATATAGCCTCCTTTGTAGAAAAATTAGTCTTACATGACCCTTAAAGGTATCTATCCATGCGTTTGGACCAAGGGGCTAAGTTACCATGAGGCTTTGACATAAATACTTTGGGACCTCCATCTATTTACCCTCACCATCAACAGTCACTTAACATAAATCCTGCCATTAATTCACAACCAACATACACTTATCCCCCTTATCCTAACCTTGACAAGGGAAACCAACTGTCCACTAGTCCATTACAAGTCTCCACGTCATATTCTATTCCTTCACCTACCAATCCCGTCCAACTCTACATGCCTTATCAACCATCTACCAACTCATGTCAAGTTTCTACATCATACCTTATTAATCCAGTCCAAGTCTCCATGTCCTCCCCTAGTCCTTCATCCATTAATCCTTTTCAAGTCACTCCCTCACAAGCTGCATTTTGTCATGAAAATTCTATCATTGTCTAAAGTCAGATCCCATTGCCTAAACTTGAGGATACATGTCAAAATGAAATCCCAAAGCATGACATTATAACGTCACCTTCATGTCAGGATCAAGGTAGTCCATCCCATGAACCTATCTTAAAGTCTATTCAAGAAGTCATTCAAGACAATCATGACATCCAAAATATACCTACCATTGACCAAGAAGTCCAAATCCATTACAACCCCATTTTTGACCAAGACCCTATCGTTGACCAAGAAATCCAAAACGATCCACTCCTTGACCTTTATGCCATTTATGATCAAACACTTGATGATCCTATTCAGGCCCCCACTATTGACACTTTCCAAGATGAGATACTTGCCTCGATGACACACATAGATGATATTCCTCAAGAACAAGAGTGTTCCATTATGGACATATTTGCAAATGATCGAGCTATAGTTGACTTCATTGGACTCCATGACATTGGCCATAATGATGGCTTCGACATTGACTTGGAAGCACCAATGGAATCATCTGAACCTAACATGTCAAAAGATCAGACCATAGATATTAGTCAGGAATATGTCGAACAAGACAATGAAGCTAAGACACTTTATCACTTAGGGTCATCTTTCTTTGTCAGAGCAGGCTTTCTCACAGACAAAAATATTGCAAGTGACAGTATCCACATACCTAATGATGGGTTAGCATCTTTCTTTCAAAACAACAAATACCCCATCACAAATAGAATTTGTCAAAGCATGCAATATCAAGGAAAAGGACTAGGCATACATGAGCAAGGCATTCAAGAACCAATATAGCTCCAGGAAAATTACAGACATCAAGGTCTTGGCTATTCCTCAGACAGCAAATCAAACGATGTTAGTGGTACCTCCTCGATACTGGGGGTAACTTTGTTAGATACAGACATCAAAATGGATTCCATGAGAGATCCTTGTCATAAGATTGTTGCCAACACCCCCTCCACCCACACCATGAATCGTCATTCCATCATAAATAAACCTTCCCTTTGGAACCAACAAAAACAAGTCTTACAAAGTCAAAAATAAAATGTCAAAGGCCATCGAATCAGACAAAAAGACAAGTAGACAAATGAAATTAAAATGGATCCCAAAGAAAAGCGGATCAAGCAAAGAAAATATGTCAAAAGAAAAAGTTAATCAAAATATGGAGACACAAGACAAGAGGACTCCCACATATCATAAATGTCCACCTCCTTCAAAATGGCCATCAAACAAGGCATCTAAGAGTGTTGGTTCCAAACGTCGTCCCAATCAAAATTTCAAAATTCGTCATCCACCATCCCAAGTTTGGAAAATAAAAAGTGATTCATCCAAATGTCCAAACAACCTTTCCACGTCTACCATCATTTGTTGTAATCCTACATCTCGCCTAAAGTCCAAAAATTCCACGTCACACATCTGTCACATCTTGGAAGCAACTCTTTACCATAAAGACTCTCGTGGCACTCTATCGCGATGTGCGTATTCTGATAAGGCCAACTCTAGTATCAGAAAAGATCACAATGACATTGATCAGTTGTATGCAAGTGTTATGATCCTAACAAGACAACTTCTTTAGCAAGGTCATTATTGGCATATCATGGCACCAATCTCTACATTGACACCGTCAGTGGATTCAGAATAGTCAGTGGTCATCTAAAGCATCCAAGCTATCCACAAAATCAGAAATACAAAAAAAAAAATATTGAGAAAATTAAAAAAATCATCACCTTGATGAAAACCTGGCAAACAGGAGTCTTGGTGACACCAAAAAAATAAAAATAAAGTCAAGAAAATAGTAAAGAGAAAAATTTCATCCAATGGTGAAAACCTGGAAAATAGGCGTCATGTGTAAAATAAATCATCTATGTGGATTTTTACACTTGGGGGAAAGTCGTCTCATCTTCTATGCCTTCCTCTTAACATTGGCATCCATTCATTTCATCCATATCATTTCCCTCCATTTTCCCACCTACCTTGGTCTTGGCATAAAATTGACACACATAAATCATGCTTTGGGGAAAACTCTTGACATGTCAATCCTTTTGTCACAAACTATTTTGTCATTTCCATCATTATCCATATATGACATAGTCCTA
>VDFB02353493.1:343740037-343775426 GCA_007258455.2 Sequoia sempervirens | reverse complement strand
AAAAGTCGACACAAAAAGCGTGTTTAATAGCTTACCTTGTTTTTCCGGACTTCGCCAATGTGGCTGACGACTTTATTTTTAGCCAAAATTGATAAAATGAAAAGGGTTTGTAGAGGAGATTCTCAACTTTTTGCCAATATAAATTATGCTTTATTTTCAATTTAATAGATTATTATTATTCATTTTCTATTAGAATTATGACTAAAGTCTTGATTGATAGGTTGATTGTAAAACATCTATAACTTTTAAATGTAAAAGACATCATATTTTTTGAATTTGAAACATCACGTTACATTCTATGCTTAGCATACTATAGGATTAAAAAATTGAATTTCATGAAGTTTGACCAAGGATTAAGGTGGTCCCGGACATCTGAGGATTTTTATATTTTTTAAAAATTTGTAATAAAAAATCATAATTGATTATTTACTTGGAAAAAAATTACAAAAATATCGTCACACATCGGACATAAAGTCATCTTCACTTATATCTAAAATCTCATAAAAATATTATCATTTTATTATGGTTAGAATTGGTGAGACCAGGACACCTACTTCTTATTTTTTCTGAAATTTTAAGTAATGCTGCATTTAAATTTCAAATTTTTCACGCAAATAGATTTTTTGTTAAAAAAATAAACCTAGTAGTTTAGAACTACATTCAATTTGCTACAGATTCTATTCTTACATATTTTTGAAATAATATAGATAACTTATTCAAATTTTTACGCCAAGTTGCCTAACTTTGATTTTTCTGAATTTTTTGTCACTTAAGGGCTTGTTTGGCCCATCATGATCATGCAATATTTCTCTGGGGCTTGTTGCATCTACATGACAATCATTGTGTTATCTAGGACTATTATGAATATTTCTCTTACAAACTTCAATCATTTTTCTAGAGTCAGTTGGTGAAAGTCCTTTATTTGGTGTCATATTTATTAAGTGTTATGAGTAGATGAGTCATGGGTTGGGCTAAATCTATAATGTATTTGGGTCGCATACTTATACAAAAATCTTTAAAATTTTGAGGTTGCATATAGTCCTTATGAAGTCTGGTTAGGTGAAAAATCTTATATTCTAATTCAGTGCCACTATGGATTTCAACCCTGAGTGTGAACTTCATTGTTCACAATTTGAAATAAAAGTGAAAAGAAAAGAATATCAAAAGGAAAAGAAAAGAGAAAATATTGAAAATCAAAAGAATGAATTCAACTTATTAGGGGTATCCCAATATCTCTACCGGGGCTATGAACGACTAGCTGGAAGTAGAGCTATGCTTGGGGGGAATCACAACTATAACCTCGTTGGGGCTATGGATGCCTAACTAGAAACGAGGCTCTATCCAGAATCCTTTTGGAGTTAGAATCTTTACATAGCCTGGTCAGAACAAATTTGGTTTCTTTTATAACC
Source organism: Sequoia sempervirens (assembly GCA_007258455.2). NCBI lineage: Eukaryota > Viridiplantae > Streptophyta > Pinopsida > Cupressales > Cupressaceae > Sequoia > Sequoia sempervirens. Next base: position 343,774,017 of record VDFB02353493.1, on the reverse strand, counting down.
AAGGAAATGGGAATGAATAAGTGAGCACACACTTTGACCCTGCTACAGGAAAGGTTTGCTAACCTGTGAGTTTTGAAGCTTTGCTAAATTGGTGACTAATGTAAGGAATGAAACTAGAGATTCTAGGTTCTCAATTCAAGTTTGTCATTGAAATGCTTTGGAGCATTTTCCCAGCAAGAGTCACCATTTGTTGTGCACTTTTGCACACATGGCCCGCCAAAGGCGAGGACCCTCTCTTGCTTTAATTTTTGGTGCTCTGGCCATTTGGTTTTGAGATTTGGTTGCTTTGATATGTGCTCAGATGATTATCTTGCTTGTGCAAATGACCCTGTGAAGTAGCACTTTGAAAACCCTTAGTCTTTGGGACAGTTTCGAGTTTTTTCTTGGTTTTCAGGAAAATTCTCTCTGGGCGGAATTCCCTGAACACCTTGGAAACTTGATGGAAGCTAGTTCTGCATTATTTTTCAGAGATTTCAGATCCTCAAGGAATTTTTTCTTCCTCAAAATTTACCAAAATTCCGCTAGGCTTTCAAATTTCTGAATTCTTTCATGACCTCGGATCCCCGAGCTAGTTGTCTTGTCATTGCATTTATGTCTTCCTATGAACTCTGTGGCTCATTTTTATTGATCTCTTAAGGTAATTTGTGCTAAATATTGGTGTCATTTATCTTGCTTTGAATTTGGAAGACTTGGTCCTTGAGTGTTGTGTGTGAATTTGGCATTTGGACTTTGGATTGCTTGCTCTGGTGGCATTTTTTTGGTGACCTTGGGCATTTGATTAAGGATTTGGAAATTATTTCTTATTGATGCCATCTCGATTTGATTCTTCGTCCATGGTATGTTCAAAGTACTCTGGTCTTTGATTTGTAGTCGTGAATGATCTTTTGATATCATTGCTTGTTTTGAGTCTGGGTTTTGGCATGCTTGGAGGTCTGCGTTTAAGGTTAGGGTTACATTTTTGATTGCTTTCTTTGATGCCTTCACATAATTGGATGCAACCATCCCTTTGATAATTTGGTGATTCAATTGTGTAGGCTAGTGCTTGATTTGACCACCTAGTTCAATCTTGTGCTTGATACTGTTTTACTCTAGTTTGACCTCAGATTCTTTGTATTCGATAGAACTCACGTCCTAGGTAGATTTGAGCTAAATATTCATTCAATGGAATGATTTTCTATGAGGATTTAAGATGGATTTATCTTGGTTGGATGAACAAGAATGATGATTAGGGGTCAATTTTGTGCATTCATGGTAGAGCTTAGGGTTTTTGATTTTTGATTTACTTCCCAATGTCATTCAAATTGTCTTTGGGAAAATCCCAAATCCAAGTCCATCGATGAGAGATTTGAAACAAAAATCATGTGATCCCAATTCCCCAAATTCATGATCATTCGATCAATTTGGGTGAAATCCTGATGAAGTCGCTGATTTTAGGTTTTCAAATATGTTACAAATTTCCATTACTTTTAGAATTCCCACTTTCTCGATCACTTCATCATTTTCCCAAAATTGTGCTTAAAAAATATGAAAAACCTGCATTGATCTCAATGAGATTCCGCTTCCTTTGGATTTTCCCAAAAAATCCATTATTCCTTCATTTTCTTGAAAATGTGCAAAGTCCTCACATTTTTATATGATTTCTATTCCCAAATCTAAAAATTCTAAAACCCGTTGGAAATGAAGAATTGAGGGGATATCATGAGTTATTAGCCAATGATTCTCAAGATCACATGATTAATTTGAATGATTTAGAAAATGTATGATGCTATTGTTTAATTAATGATGATGATTGAATGATTTATTGAGGTATATTGTGCTTTCATCGCTAAATTCCACTGATCAAATTAAATTCCCTTCTCGCCTAAATTTCTCGCGGGTGAAAACCTAAATCGGTGTTTCTTAATGATATTTTCAAGGACTTTGAGCTGTTTGTAATATTTTGATCGATGAATATGATCTTCTATGGTGGATTAACTGAATTTCATGTCAGAATAGATAGTTATTGTGGTCTTCTTTTGAATGCCGGCTAAATCAAGTAAGGTCATTGTAGGAAGGACTAAGGGCAAGGTAATGGATGCTAGTGTGATGAAGGGATTTTGTCTCGAGGGCCGAAGAGTCAAGTTGACATGAAAAGCAAGATCCCTGAGAGCAAGTTGGCTTCCATCTGGTCGGAGGTAACATATACCAATGTTGCGAGATGAGATTATGAGGAGTTTAAGGAAAGAATGGTAGTTCAAGTGCCTTCCCTATTACCAAGAAGATTGGTGAGCTTTGGGTTGGCCCATGTGGTTGGATTCCCTCCTATGGTGCAATGCTATGAACTAGTCTTGGAATGTGCCAGACATTATGATTTGGATACACAGAGAATAATTGGTCCAGAAGGAAGGGTGCTTGCCAATTTCTCTCCTATCTCAGTGGCTCAGACATTTGACATACCGAATAGGTTTCATGTGGTGGGTCTTGATCTTCACATAGCCAAGAAATACTATGCAGATGATAAAACTAAGGATTTGCAAGTTATCAATTCTTGGTTGGAGAAACCTAAGCCACACTTCTCCAAGTTACCTAAGCAGTTGTACAGAGCCAAGTTTAGATCAAAATACTATGATGTAATCACTCTCCTTAGCAAAGTGGTGGGTTTGAATACTGCGGGGATATTTGAAAATTGGATGTTTCACATCATAGTAAGGATGGAGCAAAATGTACACTATCATTGGTTAGGTATCATTAGTACCATGATTCATGAGTAGCTATGTAGTGTATTGCATACCAAGAGCTTAACAATGACAGCTTACTTGGTCTATGCCTTGGCCATATTTCACCCATACAAGGGGTTGAGCACTAGAGGTGTATTTGGACAAGATGTGATATATGAGGTTTATCCCCAGTTTCATTTGGGTAGTTCCAGCTACAGAAGGGTGAATGATGCATTCACGATGTATATCACCAGGTTACTACAAGGAGTAGAACATGTAAGGATTTATGATGAAACTAAGGAATTGATACAAAAATATGGGGCATGGTTTATTCAGTTTCCTACCTTCTCATATATCAGAATTGATGGTTACCAAAGTGTTCCTTACAGATTGCCAAGATATCCAACATACCACATCATACTTTTGGAGGTTACCAGAGAAATCTTAGCCTTTAACGATATTGTGAAGGACATGCATAAAACTGGATTAGGAGGTGGATTTCCATTCAAGATGGGAGTTAATGAGGTCTGGCCTTCTTTGATCACAACACACTCTTTTGAAGAAGAAATGAGCACTCTAGGTCTAGAATTTCACTCCAAGAGGCCTAGGTTTGATAGGACATGAGAAGCTCAAAAGAAAGATAGTAGGGACTTTAGACACAAAGATGACATTGAGGATTATTGGGAAAACTATAAAGATGAGTTTGAGGTCCAAAGGAAGAAATTCTCAAGGTTGCCAACTAGTTTAATCAGATTGTACAACATCAAGGCCATCCCTGACCAACTTGATGATGATGGGGAAGTAATCCAAAGCCATGATTATGAGTCAATCAAGGACAAGCCCGTAAGTGAGATTGATTGGTTAGAGGAAGAGAAAAATGAATTGGAACAAATCAATGCTCCTATTATCAAGTATACCAAGTTGTGGCTCAAGCATAATATTTGGTAATTGGATAATGAAGGGAAGCAGTATACATATGATCTAATAGGAAATCTGGAGTCCCAATCCACTTCCGAAGAAGATGAACAAGATCCAAAAGGCAAGGAAAATGTGGATTCTCCATTCAAAATCAAGATTAAAGGTATCCAAGCAAAGGTTGAGGAAGAAAAGAAAAGGAAGCCCAGTGCTAAACGGAGAAAGACTGCCTTGAAAGAAAAGTCAACTGCTCAGGAGGAGGAGCATGAAGAAGAATGGGAAAAGGATAGTCTCCCTGTGCCCAAAAGGAGAAGAGTTGTAGAAACTTCAACAAAACAAAATGGATAGCCTAAGGTACAAAAAGATGAAACAGGACCACAGGTGGTGGATGTAGAGAGCTCTGGAGAAAAGACACAAGTTTACACTAGGTAGGCCAGAACTCCTTCTCCAAAGGAGATTATGGTGAAAGAGGGTGCTCCTACACTTCTTCCTATTGTGGAACAAGAGGACACCCCTGTTCCTCCCTTAACTCGGACCTTGAATGATGGAGAGAAAGGACAAATAGAGGTTGTTGTTGAAGAGGCATATCAATGTGAGGACATAGAAAAACTCCATGTTGGAGATCTCCATAGTGTAGAGGTAGAGCTTGGAAATATTCTCCAGTCTTCCTTGGTATCTTATGAGGACTCACTAGTTAGGGAAGAAGAATGGAGATCTATGGAAGAGGAAAAGAAACATGAAAGGACCCCTTCTCCTATTTAAGTTATGATAGAGATAGTAAATCAAGAGGAGAGTTAGAAGCTAGAAGATAATAAGGAGAAAGATGAAGGAGAAGGCAAAATTGAGGAGGTCCCTTCCATACATGATGTAGATGTTGAGCCCTCCGAAGGTGAAGGTAAGAAAGAGAAACAAGATGATAAAAATTTGGATGCCGCTTCCCCAAGTTGGCCTAATGAAATATTGAGGAGCAACCAGGTCATTGTGGATTACACCCCTCCAAACTGGGACAAATTGCTTGCCAAAATTGGCAAAGGGAAAACAAACAAGAAGGCCAGGATGATTTCCAAGATCACCAGGAATGAAGCATACAAAAAAATAATCCACATTTCCATTCTTGTAGTAGATAAAGGTAAAAGGTAGATAGCTCCTGAAGATTACAATATTTAGACTTTAAATTTGGGGCCTATAAGAAAGGATCAGGAGAAGGAAGAGTTCCAAGATTCTTCCAAGGCTATTCTAAGAAGGTTGGATAAGGAAAGAACAGAGAAGGAGAGTTTCCAAAAAAAATTGAATAATTTGTATAGATATGTGCAACACTTGATCAAGCCTCTGCAAGAGATGGTAAGTGAAGGGGTGACCCTTGAAGGTTTGTTTCCTAAGGAGGCATTCATTTAGATTAAGAAGATGAAAGCTTCTACGCAGGCCACCCATGGATGGTTGCAAGGAGTTAGACAATGAGGAGATGATATGATTAAGAACATATTTTCCACTTGTGGTGATGCACATAGATCCTTTGAATGGCTGCATAATGTGTTGGGGTAAATAGCAGATACATACTTCCCTCCTAAAAGCTAAAGACAATCAAGGATTATACAGAGGGAGAAATTCAGGAGATGGAATCTTCCTCTCAAAGGTTTTAGGAGCCTCTTCGGACCTGGGTATGCGAACTATTATTAAGCATAAATTTTGGCTATGACATAAGTAGGAAGCACATTAAAGGATATTTACAAACAAATGTATTCCATTCTTTGAGATCATGACCGGAGTACAGTTGAAACAAAGTTAATCTAAGTTTGGAGCAATTAGGAAGTGGTGCATGGAAGTTTATGCCCCAATTGGATGATGGTCTCATCACACCCCCACCACTAAGATGATGAATCCACCCACATTGTTGTCATGGAGAAATATCAAGATCTCAAGGTGGAATGGGATAAGGTCATCAAATAATCTAGGGAAGAGATTAAATCCATTCATAGAAGATTCAAAGTTTTAATTACTCCACCTTCTACGACATAGAGAAGATTTTCCTTTATGGTGCAAGATAAAATAGGTCAAGATAGTTGATAGCTGAGAGTAGTTGCTTCCAAATTTTGGGTTTCCCTTCATTATCCATCCTTTTCTCGCCCCTTACATGTATTGTATTGACTAAGATAGCTATCCTAAGTCGCATCTTAGAAAGGAGCTTCAAGCATTTAATGTTTTACATTTTATTTTTGAATTTCTAGTTCTAATTTGTTTTGTGGCCAACCTCCTTTAACTATAAATGGTCTGACATATGATGAGAACTCTATAAATATGGCATTCTACCTCATTTGTAAGGGCTAGATGATTAGACTTTGAAGCTAGCAGATAGAGTTAAAAGCTAGTGCTAGGAGGTAGTTTTTTTTTTAAGCAAGTGTTGTAACACAAAACACTGGAATTGTTGTTGTTATTGGGTGATTCAATACAATTGAATACATTATGCTTTTGGTGAATTCTCTTGTGTTGATTTATCTTGCATGGTATTTGTTGTTCTATGTTTGAGATTGCTTGAGAGATACTGGATATATGTTAGATTTAGAATTGGTTATTATTCAATGGTGTTTATGGTTTAATGCTTGAAGTGTTTGTAGCAATCCCTGGTCCATACTTTTTTGAACTGGTTTATTGTGAGTTTCTTTGTAAAGTTAGCCTGGACCATATATTGATTTTGCTTAGTTCTATTATGAATGTTCTTTATTTCAATTGCAATAGGGTTGTTTTGGATGAATGTTCAAGATTTGAAAATCTTTATTGCCTTAGAAGATAGCACTATTTCTATAAGATAGCAGGTTCATCTAGGTTAACCAAGAATTAGTTTTTTGGGGTTGGTCCATTTCAAGTATTTCATCATTTACATTGTTGATCCTAGGAGTAGCTTTAATTTTAAGAATATTTCTTAACCCCTTATATTTTGTTATTTCTTTGAAATCAGTGTTAGCTTTAGGATTTGAAGTATCACCATATTGGAAGATCTGATAATTTTTAGATTCTAGTATTTGTTTGTAGTAAGGTCCCTTTGTGATTACCAACATTTTCACATCATCACTAAGCTATCTTTTGCATTGTCAAGCCCTAACATTAGAGACCTTGGGGTTATCTCTTGAGGCTTGTTGATAGAGATTTACCTTTCAAGAGAGATAGGATACTTGTATCTTATCTGAGTTGTTGTTGTGCAGAAAGCACCATCAACAAGGTCCCACCTCAAGCTTGAAAATGGGTGTTAGGAATTAAGTCACATTTAATATTTTTTGTCGGGTTTACATTAAAAAATACACTTAATTAAATATTATAAGGGCATAAAGGGGTCAAATAAAACATAAGAAAGGTGTAAATAGTGAAATTATGCCTAGAGAAGCATGAAATCTTGTTACAAGACTTTACAACACTTCAAAAAAGGACTTGATAAGTGATGAAAAGGTGATTTTTATATGAATTGCAATGAATAGAGTCTAGAAGAGTGTAGAAATGATTTACAACACTTCACAACACCTTCACAAGATATCATTATTTGAATTTCAAGGACCTAAATATTAATGTTCAAGCCACATTAAAGCATTAAATCAAAGAAAAATGGACCAAACATCATGAAGCAAGAGCTAAAAGGCCATGAAAATGACAAGGGGCCATTTTTCTATGCCACACCACTATGGTGACTAGTGAATATTTCATTTTCAAAAGGAAACTTTAAGAATTTATGTACGACCGAAGGGACAACTTTCATGGAGTGAAGCCATGGGTGGCCTAGCTTCACATGAAATTGGGCCGACTATGGGATGATGGAGAATGTGACATATAATGTTTTTGGTCCTATTTGTAATGGTAATGTGATCAATCCAATCATAGGGCAAGCAAAACCATTATGTGTTTTGATCCATGCTTTTGGTTTATCGTATATCTCTTATAGAGATCATGCAAAAGTAAGAATTCCTCAGTGATCACATTCTATCCACAAGCGAGATTTATTTGTATCCCATAATTGGGCTTGTCATAGATACAACCAACTATGTAGAGAGGACCATCAGGTGCATGTTTAATTATATCCTTAGAGGAGAAAGTAATGTCAAGAGGATTCTTAGTTTGTACCTTATGTTGACTGATGTCTATCAACCCCACCATTTCATCTGTAGGATTGATAGTATTATTTTGAATAGAATCATTGTAATCATTATCTGTGTCAACATTCATCACATCGTTATTTTCAGTTTCACTGGCTTTGACAAATGAAATATTGTGTTTTGGCATTGGGTTGGTCAAAATTTGTAATTTTTTGTTGGGAGGGGCAATAGACTTATTTCCTTGATCACTAATACCTCTAATGGATAGATGGCCAAAATCAATGAGGTCTTGCATGAGATGTTTAAGACACTTACAATATTTTGTGTCATGTCCATTTTGTCGATGATAGTGGCAATAAGCATTTGATTTAGAGCTCATGGGTAAAGGCTTATTAGGGTTAGGTTTTTTTATGGGAGGTAAGGTAATCATTTGCTGGTCTAAAAGTTGGGTCATTATGTTATGAAGGGTATCAAGTAAGGGAGTGAATTGTCTTTTTGGGTCTCGATAGCTAAAGGGTACCATGGCTTTGACAACAACTACTTGGTTATTGACATTCTGAGTTGGTTGTTTAGGGGGATTGAATTGAAGGAACCCTTTATTTTATTTTTTGAAAGGTTAGAAATTGTTTTGATTTGTGAGCTCGGATTTATCAGTTTGGCTAGAAGTGGACCTTGTATCTTGACTACTAACCGAATTTTGATAATCATGGAGGGAAATACACAAGTGCATGAAGGATGAGAATTTCATTATGGTAAGCTTGTCTTGAATTTTTCTTTGCAAATTTTCTATGAACATATTTTGAAGGTGAGGGTCAAGGACCTTGACATTGATTTACGAATAAAGCGATTGACAGTGTGAGATAAAATCAATTATCTTTTCTTCCTCTTTTTGCTTGCATCTCATCAAATCAGCCAAGGTCATCTTGGAAGTCATATGCACTTGGAAATGATCTACAAGTACATCAAAAATTTCATTGAATGAATGAATTGAGTTATCCAGTAAAGAAGAAAACAATTCCAAGGCGGTATATTTCAAGGACCTAGGAAAAAGTTTTACCAATAGTTTATCATCAAGGAACAAGTCACTACATAAATAAATATATGCATTAACATGGTTAGAAGGATCGTGCTTCCCTCCATATTTCTAAAATATAGGCACCTCTACACCTTGTGGCATTGGTGTTTGCAATATCTCCAAGGACAATGGATTGCTCTTGACATAATATGTAGGTGGACCATTTTGATTTTGGTTTATGGTGGAAATATATTTTTGGTGGGATGAAATGGTTTGGAAGAGTTGATTAATGAGAGGTTCATTTCTTTTATTATGATATGGAAGTTACAGAGGTGGAGGGGAGTATGTGTTTGTAGGACAAGTGAATGGGATGCTTATAGGTGGTAAAGTGGTAGGAGATATAACATGCGATGCCACATAGGAACTACGAATGCTAGTAGGAATACCCAAGGAAGGAATCACATTACTAACTTGTTGCATTGTTGTTGTGACTTGAGGTTTGGTATAGGTAGGTATTGAAGCTATTATTGTGGGAGGAATAATTTGAGTTCCTCCTTGACCTGTAACATTGCTTGTTGGTAAAGTGAAACTAGTGGTTTGGGGTAGATGTTTTCCAAATATTTGAACTATGTTCTTCCCAAAGTCAAGCCCATCTTCATGTTCAAGCATGGGGTGGATGTTATCTATAATAGGAATGGCAGTAGTTGAGATGCCATTTTGCACTTAATGTTCTAAGTATACTAGGTCCTCATAAATGTGAATTAAGCTTTCCTATGGGACACTATCATTCCTTTGTTCACCTTGCATGCTACTTTAAGGAAAAGAGTTGTTAGAGGTGTTGTCAATTCCTAGTGTACTAATGTCAATACTAGAAGTGAAATAGCTAGACAACCCAAGATCCACAACAATTGTGCTATTGTGGGATGACATGAGTCTCAAACTTTGTCTCACTACAGTATTAGCAATAGGACACAAAATACTCATACAAAGGCTACTAAATGTATGGTGAATGTAAATGTAATGTAATCTAAGAACAATGAAATGCTTATATTTGAAATTCTAGAAACTAAAACAAAAAAGCAATAATAGCAAACAAAAACTCAAAAATTGAACTTTAAATGCCAGAAAATGCAATGAAGAATATTCAAAGGGACTGATTTTCCCAACATGGTAAATGAGTCCTAGTGATGATTTTTTTAAAAAAATTAAGAATTTTTGAATTCACCTTTATGCTTTTTATCTTTCCTAATCTATGTCTGAGATGCAACCAAAAATTTTGAATGATTTTCAATGAAATTTGATGTAAAAAATGCAAGTTAAATGAGATTTCACTAATGAACAATTTGAAACCCTAAAAAATTCAAGTTAACCAATTAAATCCTAATGCAAACAAGCACGTGCACCTAAATTAGAAAAGAAGGTGTATTCTAAATGTAGGTGTAATCAATGGAAAATTAGATTGTTAGCTTATTAATAAATAAACATCAAAAATCCAAAGAGGCTATCAAGAACAATGGAAAATCAAAACAAAGAATGATTATACCTTCCTTTCCTTCCATGCTTCACCTTCATAGCACCTTCTAGTTTGCAGAAAGTCAATGAGGCCCTCAGATTTCAAATGAGCAACCTATAATAATGTCAAAGTCCTCTACAAATGTTGAAGGATTTATAAAATTATGCCTTATGTCTATGGACACCATGATAAAAATGAAAACAATGACCACTAATGCCAAATGACCATAACGCCCATATTAAAGCAGTTGTCGGGATTTCACCATGCATTCACCGTAATCTACAAAACAATGAAAACAAACAAGAAAACAAACCAATTTCTCAAGTAAATTATAAGATTCACATCAGGTTCACCAAATGTAAGATGGGGTTAGAAATCAAGTAGAATAGATAAAGTGATAGCCAACACCTCTAAACTATTAACCTCATCCAAACAAGAGAATACAAACAAATGGAGATTTCAAAATGAAAGCAAATAAAATAAAGTACTCCCCATATTGTAGTTGATTCCTTCTCCTGCTCTCCTATTTCTCCCTTTGCAAATATGCCCTCAGATTTGTAGTGTAACTTGTGCAAATACCTGCAAATGATAAGTAGAAAGTTGGAGAAGAATAGTTGTTAAGCTGAAAAATGGAGAAGAAATGGGTGGTTTTATGACAACCACCGAATGGGACTGGCTGAGACACCTTCTAGAAAGATTCCAAGATCAATGGTCTAGAATTGATGCAATCAAGAATATGCTATTCTGAGGAATCATGACAGAAGACATGCAAAGACATGCAGTTGGGCGACATGCATGGAACGCATGCGTGGGACATGTGCTATGACAGAAATGAATGTTATGACAGATTATGACAGCATCTTTTGACCAGTGGTGCATAATTTATTTTAAATTATTTATTCGAAAAATGTTGAAATAAGTGGAAAATAAATAATTTTATTCAAATTATTTTATTTGGTATCAGAGTGAAATGGACAAAGTGGAAAATAAATAATTTTATTCAAATTATTTATTCGAAAATGGAGGAAATGGACATGTGGAAAATAAATAATTTATTCAAATTATTTATTTGAAAAAAAATAAAAGGAGGAGCATTTAATTAAATTTAATAATTTAATTAAATGGAGAGATAGAAATTAGACCTTAAATAATTAATTTAGATTAACTATTTAATTAGGAGAGGTGGCATGGGATAGTTAAATGATTTTAATAATTATTTAACTATGAAAGAATTAAAGGACCATGAATAACAGATAAAATATTAATGGCAATTATTTAACCATAGATGAAAAGATGACAAAATAATTAAACAAATAATAATTTATTTAACCATTGAAGAAGATGAAAGAATTATGACATGATTAGCTTTATTTTAATCGACGATAGAATAAATATTAGAAAGTGAATTAATTAAATAATTATTAAAAAATTATTTAATTAATAGAGGAACATAATCAAACATAATTGAATAACCAAAAATTATTATCGGGCGACGACGAAGAAAAAATGACACCAAGGCTTAGACATTTTCATGTGTCCACATTTTGCCCCTCTTGTCAATGTACCGTCACATTGCATCGTTGGAAAAATAAGTCAAAGTCATGCCCCAATGAAAAAAAAGATGAGGAAGAATGACGAGGGTGGTTACGGTATGCCCCCTCGAGAGGACAGATGGGTTCCAAGAACACAGATGTGCTCTCAAAATTGACGAGAAGACTAGAGGATGAAAGACAGAAGAAATGTTAGCTTGAAGGATGGATATTGCAATCAAGGAAAAATCCCAAAATTATTATTAAGTGGGGTGTTAGCAACAATAACAGTAAAATTCCTATGAAGTAACAAAGTACAAAGGAAGTAATATGAAGACAAAAAGGGATGAAGTTACCCAAAGTCTCCACCTTCCATGATTAACCTTTGTTACACCTCCTAGCTTGCAGATAAATAAAAGATGCCCTCAGATTTGTATGAGCAACTATGACAAAATGACTAAGCCCTAAGCAAGTGTTGAAGGATTTGCAGAAAATAAAATAACCCTACAATGGACTAAAATGCCTATGACTGTAAGTGACTATGACTGTAAGACTAGTAAAATGAGAGCAAAATTGCCCCACCGCAATTTTGAATGTGTGGTCAGGATGAAAAAGATGACAAGAACCCTAGATCAATGATCGTGATTGAATGATGTAGTACCTAATTAGGTTAGGTCAAATTAGGGCAAAATGATGCGATGAATAAGATTGAATTATAAGATAATTCAATGAAGGGTTGAAATTAAATGAGATGTCAAAAGATAAGAATAAATTTGGAAGATAAGACTGGCACGAACAAAGAGGTTGCTGGAGAAATTAAATAATAAAATTTATTTCCTCCAGGTGACCAGTGAATAATTAAATAATAAAGATATTATTTAATTATAGAGGAACGTGACAAAAAGAATTATTTTGAATTAAATGATGATTTAATTCAACATTCAAGAGAGTGGACTAAATTAAATAAATAAAATTTATTTAATTAATGAGAGAAAAGACTAATGAATAATTAAATAATTAAAATAAAATAAAATAATTATTTAATTATAGTGGAAAGTGGACAAAAATTAAATAAATTAGAATCTATTTAATTTTTAAAAGAAGGAACTTCTTTACTGCGATCTAATTAAATAAATAAAATTTATTTAATTAATCGGGTTAAGAGAGAATAAAAGATAAAATGAATTAATTAAATAATTAAAATTATTTAATTAATAGAATAATTATGACTTTAGAAAATAATTAAATAATTAAAAGTTATTTAATTATTAAGAATGAAAGGGGCAATGTTGAATAATCAAGAGTTGCAAGCCTAGGACAATTTTATGTGTCTACATTTTGCCCCTCTTTGTCACAATGTAGCATGCCACATTGTGACAAAGAAAAGAAGTCAAAAATATGCCCCGCAAAATAAGATGTGGAAGAATTTGTGGGAGGGTTGTGGTATGCCCCCAGAGACGCATGGTGTTCCAAGAACATGGGTGTGCTCTCAAAATTAATGAGAAGACTAGAATATGAAGAGACAAAGAAAATGTTAGTGCAAAAGATATGGATGATGATATGGATGCAATGCCTATATGAGATGGGTGAGAGAAGATGACAAAACTAAAGAAGATGCATGTTAGTTCCTAAACCAAATCCTTCAAAACATTGACATAGGACTTTAATATTTATTGCTCTTAATCACTAGTGGACTATTGTAATGTACTAAGAAACACCATGATATGACATTATAGATCGCGTGCAAGGTCGTACTCATCACATAAGAAAACAGTCACAAACAAGGATGATCATGACTCATACTAGGAGCGAGCTTGCCCCAGTCTTTTTGCCATAATCAACCACATGCAGAAAAAAGACAAGGACAAATCATGGAACATCGCTGCTTCTCTAAATCCTATTTCCAGGACATCCTTGAGAAACTAGTAGCATGATTGTCAAAATACAAAAGAAAGAGTCCTTACCATAATATGTCGTTGTTTTTCTAAATCCCAAAATCAGGACCTCGCTGAGAAACTAGTAGTCATGCGTGTCAATTGACATGATACGTCGCTGCTTCTCTAAATCCGGCTTAGTGGGATCTCGCTGAAAAACTAATATCATGATAAAAACTAAAAACAAATGCCAAGTGTTTGCCAAGTGCGTCTGGATGCCGAGTGCATTGATGTGTCAATGTAAATTTAAATGATGCCAAGATGACAAATGCCGAAGGTTGCCATATTCAGGAAGGACACATCCTGAATAATGTCAATGTCTAGGAAGGACACATCCTAAAACACCAATGTCGGAGTTTTGTTCTTCAGAAGGACACATCTGAAAGAACGTTGTTGTCGAGAGGAATGATCCTTAAGTGTCAGAAAGGATCCCTCGAAAATGTCAAATGATAGGGACGATGCCTAGGAAGGACACATCCTAAGGCACCAATGTCAGAGTTTTGTTCTTCAGAAGGACACATCTGAAAGAACGTTGTTGTCGAGAGGAATGATCCTTAAGTGTCAGAAAGGATCCCTCAAAAATGTCAAATGATAGGGATGATGCCTAGGAAGGACACATCCTAAGGCACCAATGTCAGAGTTTTTGTTCTTCAGAAGGACACATCTGAAAGAACGTTGTTGTCGAGAGGAATGATCCTTAAGTGTCAGAAAGGATCCCTCAAAAATGTCAGATGACAATGTCGATTCCTAGGAAGGACACATCCTAAGGCATAAATGACAGAGGTTATTCTTCAGAAGGACCCATCTGAAAGGTAACCAAGAGTTGATAGTTTGACTGGTTGTGATAATTTGGCTTGTTTTGACTAAGTTTGACTTGTTTTGACTGAGTTTGACTTGTGTTTGACTGAGGTTGACTTTTTGTGATAGTGATTGTCATGATGAGTTTTGTTTATTTGGGAAAGATTCATGTGTGTCAGTGTGATGCCATGAACCCTAATGGACTGACCTCGTAGTTCGACATGACTAATGACTTTGTCTTGGTGACCAAAGATTGCGTCATGATTTTATTTTGACAAACCTAAAAGGACTGACCTAATGTCTCGGGGGCTCGAATATGAGTCTTGCCTACGTAGCAAATGTGCAGAGACAACGTAGTTCGGACAGATGACAAAGATTGATTTGACATGATTGACTTTGACCAGAAATGACAGTGTGCTCGTGTTCTTCGAGTGGTCTAATGATTTTGTTTGATGTTTTCTTCAGGACGTTTTATGATTTTTAGGTCTTTCTTCAAGACATTTTATGATTTTTATTTTTATTTTTTCTTTTTTCAGGACATTTTATGATGTTTTTGTCTTTTTTCGGGACTTTTTGCGATGTTTTTGGTCTTTTTTTAGGACATTTTATGATTTTTTTGGATTTTGACGTTTAAGAGGATCGTGACAAATGCATATGATTGATGCCTACACATGAGAATCCAAGGACAAACATGATTGTGCCCCTAGTCAAGCTGAATACCAATTGACAGGTGATGACAACGTTGTTGACATGGGAAGGACGCATCCCAAAACAACGTGAGGACAATGACGATAATGTGACGAAAGTATCGAGGTCTACAGCTGGGCCAGGAATGAAGTCAAGTAATGTTTTGGATAATGTGCTTGTATGGATTAGACTCGTTGCATTTGGAATGACTTGATTAGGGATAGATGGGATGATGATTATCCTTAGACCATTTGACAAGGGAAAGCCAAGGTAGGTGACAGACATGAAAGGATAGGGGGTGGCCTTGGTAAAAGACGAGACACATGAGACTAAGGGAATTGTCATATGATTTTCAAGGACTACGTCATACAAGGACCATAAGACTATGATGGTCAATGACATGATGTTTCGTGAATTGTGTATGACTAAAGGATAGACATGTCAAGATTTTTCCCAAAGAATGATTATGTGTGCCAATTTTATGTCAAGACCAAGATAGGTGGGAAAATGGATGGAAATGATAGGGCTTAGATGGATGTCAATGTCATGAGGAAGGCATGGGAAATGAGACGACTTGCCCCCAAGTGTAAAAATTCACATAGATGATTTATTTTACACATGACACCTGTTTGCTAGGTTTTCATCATGGTACTTATCCAGGGCGCCTGTTTGCCAGGTTTTCATCAGGGTGACGATTTTTTTATTTTTGATTTTTTTTGTATTTTTGATTTTGTGGATAGCCTGGATGCTTTAGATAACCACTGACTGTTCTGAATCTATTGACGGTGCCGGTGTAGAGACTGGTGCCATGATATGCCAATAGTGACCTTGCTGAAGGAGTTGTCTTGTCAGGATCATAGCACTTGTATACAACTGATCGATGTCATTGTGATCCTTTCTGATACTAGAATTGGCCTTATCAAAATACGCACATCGCAATAGAGTGCCATGAGAGTCCTTGTGGTAAAGAGTTGTTGCCATGATGTGATGGATTTGTGACATAGGATTTTTGGACTTTAGGCGAGATGTAGGATTATGACAAATGATGGTAGACGTGGAAAGGTTGTTTGGACGTTTGGATGAATGACTTTTTATTTTCCAAACTTGGGATGGTGGATGATGGATTTTGGAGGAATGGTTTTTGGAACCAACACTTTTATATGCCTTGATTGATGACCATTTTGAAGGAGGTGCACATGTGTTATATGTGGGAGTCCTCTTGTCTTGTGGCTCCCCATTGTGATTGACTTTTGTATTTGACTTGATGTCTTTGTTTGATCCTTCTTTCTTTGGGATCCATTTTAATTTCATTTGTCCACTTGTCCTTTTCTTTGATTCAATGGCCTTTGACATTTGATTTTGATCTTTTGACTTGTAAGACTTTTGTTTTTGTTGGTCCCAAAGGGGAGGTTGATTCATGATAGAATGACGGTTCATGGTGTGGGTGGAGGGAGTGTTGGCAACAACCTTATGACAAGGATTTCTCATGGACTCCATTTTGACGTTTATTTCTGACAAAGTTGCCCCCAATATCGAGGAGGTACCACTGACATCGTTTAATTTGCTGTTTGAGGAATAACCAAGACCTTGATGTCTGTAATTTGCCTGAAGTTGTATTGGTTCTTGAATGCCTTGCTCATGTATGCCTAGTCCTTTGCCTTGATATTGCATGCGTTGACAGATTCTATTTGCGATGGGGTATTTTTTGTTTTGAAAGCAAGATGCTAACCCATCATGATTTCTATGGACACTGTCACTTGTAATATTTTCATCTGCGAGAAAGCCTGCTTTAACAAAGATAGATGACCTTAGGTGATAACGTGTCTTAGCTTCATTTTCATGTTGGACATATTCCTGACTGATATCTTTGGTCTGATCATGTGACATGTCAGGTTCAGATGATTCTATTGGTGCTTCCAAAGCAATGTCAAAACCGTCTTGATGGTCATTATTATATAGTCCCATGAAGTTAGCTATAGCTTCATCATTTGCAAATATGTCCATATTGGAATACTCTTGTGCTTGAGGAATATCATCTATGTGTCCCATGGAGGCAAGTGTCTCAGTTTGGAAAGGGTCAATAGTTGAGGCTTGTATAGGGTCGTCAAGTGTTTGATCATGAATGGCGTAAAGGTCAAGGAGTGGATCGTTTTGGACTTCTTTGTCAACAATAGGGTCTTGGTCAAAGGTGGGATTGTCATGGATTTGGACTTCTTGGTCAATGGTAGGGTCTTGTTCAAAGATGGGGTTGTCATGGATAGGTGTGTTTTGGATGTCATGATTGTCTTGAAGGACTCCCTGAATGGAGTTTAAGATAGGGTCATGGGATGGACTACCTTGTTCTTGACATGAGGGTGACATTATAAGGTTATGCTTTGGGCTTTCATTTTGACATGTATCCTCAAGTTTAGACAATGGGATTTGACTTTGAGCAATGACAAAATTTTCATGAATAGATGTGGCTTGTGAGGGGATGACTTGAAAAGGATGAATGAATGATGGACTAGGATAGGATGTAGGGACTTGGACTGGACTAGTATGTGAAGGACTAGTATATGACATGGGGACTTGGACTGAAGTAGCATGTGAGGGAAAAGGATAAGACATGGAGTCTTGGACTGGATTAGGATGTGACGGCATAGGATGTGACATGGGGACTTGGACTGGACTAGCATGTGAGGGACAAAGATAGGACATGGAGTCTTGGACTGGATATGTCATGGAGTCTTGGACTGGATTGGTGTAAGGTTGATTGAAATAAGACATGGAGACTTGGACCGGATCGGTATGGTATGATGTGGGGACTTGACATGAGTTGGTAGATGGTTGATAAGGGATGTAGACTTGGACAGGATTGATAGGTGAAGGGTCAGAATATGACATGGAGGTTTGGAATGGACTAGTGGACAGTTGGCTTCCCTTGTCAAAGTTAGGATAAGGGTGAGTAATGGATGTTTGTTGTGGACTAATGTCATGAATGGTATTAAGTGAATTTTGGTAGTGAGGGTAGATGGATGGAGGACTATGACTGATGGGTTGTTGGTATGAAGGACCTTGATTTTCAACTTGGATAAATTGTCTCCTAAAGTCTGAGGCTTCTTGGTATTGACCTCTACAGAGTAATTCGTATTCAATTTTACCAGCAAGCCTATCCATATCTTGGCGAAGGGAAAACAAGGTGGTGGATGACATGATGTTAAATGCAAAGCGATAATGACGTTTGTCCAAGGAAAATGACTAATGCAAGGTGATAAAATTGTCAAGAAAGGATGCCAAATGCTAAGGTGACAATGAAGATGTTGACTAAGGAAAATGACCAATGCCAAGTCTAGATGCCAAATGAGGACTATGATGGACAATGCCAAGTCTAAGTTCAAAATGAGGACTGAGATTGTGTTTTGATGTCTTGTTGAAAAGTCTGAGTTGCCTAAGGTCGATTGTTTGTGTCCAGATTTGTGAATGTTGTGTATAATGTTTGAGTAATCCAACAAGCACTTGACAAGCACAATGTTTTGAATGTAAACAAACACACATCAGATAAGCACGATCCTAGGTTAGGCCATGACAATATTCACTAGATTCCACGTGGGTTTCCCCAACCGCATATCTGTAGCGTGTGAATTCAGAAGCTTGGCTGCACGGCTCCCCTTACGCTGCACTCTCTCTCAAGCCAACCAAGCTTCCAACCCCATGAAACTCCCATGGCGAAATTGATCACCTCTACTACAAACCGCGCGAAGTGTGGATGCCTTACACTGAACCGGTGCCGCGCTAGCAACAGAAGGATTTTTGGCTAATTACACAAGAGTTTTTAGTTCGGCATTCCGGCTCGCGGGGCATGATCCATGGCGAAAAGTCCCCTTCGATCCATCTCATCTAACTATTGACTGGATTCTCCTGGGCTTTCCCCAAGAACCCACTTTATATACCGGCCGAAGTCCCTCGTGTCGGTGCTACCGGGTCTAAGTCAGTCTCCGGGTGAGTACTTTTTCCCACCAGAACAGGCCCAAGTTCTAGAGTCAGTAACCGTTTCTCTTACACCCAGGATCGCACGAATGCGCAAGGGGAGAGGATACTCTGATATACCAAATCGTGAAGGGTAATTAACAAATAAAGATGGGTCTGGTTTTCTGATCACAAGGTTTTCACCAAGTGAGAGCATACTCACCTACCATCTTGCAAGCACAATCAACCAAAGAAGACATGTGTTGTTTTTTATATGCACCGAAATCAAATGTTTGCTAATCTATGAAAAACAAGCACAAAGTTTTGTTATTCCTTCTTTGACATGCGAATCTGCAAACAATGAATATTAGTAGTCTCATATGCAATGGTCTTGGACACACGAATGAGGATTGCCACACGCTACAAGAAAAGATTAGTAATACAAGAAAAATCTAATCTAGTTAACTTGCAGGAATAAAGACACAGAAAAGAAATAGAAAACCAGAAAACCAGTAAATAGAAAAACCCAAAAATCTGAAAATCAGAACCTCAAAACTAAAAGGTACTTTACCGCATGCCAAGTGCCTCGATCAGCCATGCCCGACGGTCGGGCCAAGTGCCCGATTTATCGGGCCATGGCCTCGATTTGTCAGCCATGGCTCGACGGTCGGGCTGTCGCCGATTTTGCAGCTTGCGGCTTGATTTGTCGGGCCATGCTCCTCGATTTGCGCTTGGCGCTCGATTTTACAGCTTGCGGGCTCGATTTTGCGGCCAGGGTTCGACGGCAACAAGGGCTCGACGGCGTACTAAGTGCTCGGGATTTTGTTGGCGGCTCGATTTGGCAGTTGCAAGGCTCTATTTTGCAGTTGCGGCTCGATTTGGCAGTTGCGGCTCGATTTTGCGATTGCGGCGCTCTGTACCTGTTCCTGCAAAATTGACAAAAAAAATACATGCAACTGTACGGAAAAATGACAGAAAACAGAGAGTCGGGTTCACCAATGTAATCAAGGGAAAATCCTAAAATTATTATTAAGTGGGTGTTAGCACAATAACAATAAAATTCCTATGAAGTAACAAAGTACAAAGGAAGTAATATGAAGACAAAAGGGATGAAGTTACCCTAAGTCTCCACCTTCCATGATTAACCTTTGTTACACCTCCTAGCTTGCAGATAAATAAAAAGTGCCCTCAGATCTGTGTGAGCAACTATGACAAATGACTAAGCCCTATGCAAGTGTTGAAGGATTTGCAGAAAATAAAATGTCCCTACAATGGACTAAAATTCCAATGATTGTAAGTGACTATGACTGTAAGACTAGTAGCATAAATTGAAATCTAAACATGAGAGACTAAGAGTGAAAGAAGTCAAGAGAGTTGAGAGAGAGCCAAGAGCCGGGAGATAGGCAAATGAGAGCAAAATTGCCCTTTTATGAAAACTGCAATTTTGAATGTGTGGCCAGGATGAAAAGATGACAAGAACCCTAGGATCAATGATCAGGATTGAATGATGTAGTACGAATTAGGGTTAGGTCAAAATTAGGGCAAATGATAAGGATGAAGGGCCAAGATTGAATTATAAGATAATTCAATCAAGGGTCGAAATTAAATGAGAAGTCAAAAGTCAAGAATTAAATTGGAAGATAAGGCTGGCACGGACAAAGAGGTTGCTGGAGAAATTAAATAATAAAATTTATTTCCTCCAGGTGACCAGTGAATAATTAAATAATAAAGATATTATTTAATTATAGAGGAACGTGACAAAAAGAATTATTTTGAATTAAATGATGATTTAATTCAACATTCAAGAGAGTGGACTAAATTAAATAAATAAAATTTATTTAATTAATGAGAGAAAAGACTAATGAATAATTAAATAATTAAAATAATTATTTAATTATAGTGGAAAGTGGACAAAAATTAAATAAATTAGAATCTATTTAATTTTAAAAGAAGGGAACTTAATTAGTGACGTAATTAAATAAATAAAATTTATTTAATTAATCAAGAGAGAATAAAGATAAAAATGAATTAATTAAATAATTAAAATTATTTAATTAATAGAAGAATTATGACTTTAGAAAATAATTAAATAATTAAAAGTTATTTAATTATTAAGAATGAAAGGGGCAATGTTGAATAATCAAGAGTTGCAAGCCTAGGACAATTTTATGTGTCTACAGATCTTTATTGCAATAAAGAGATGACTAGCATGTTTGGGAGAATAGAGATGAAAATTTTCAATGGAGGAAACTTTGAGTTGTAGAAACTCAAGATGGAGGGCATGTTGGTTGATAGAGATATATGGACTATTGTGTGTGAAAATATGCCAATGGGAATGAAACAAGAAGATTGGGATCTGATGGATCAAAAGGCTAAGGGTATTATAAGAGTCTATTTGGAAAACTCTATGCTACTTAATGTCCATGAAGAGAAAACTGTTGAAATCATATGAACAACCTTGATCAAATTTATCAAGCTAAATCGCTAGTAAATAATTTGTTCCTAAGGAAGAAGATGTATTCTTTAGAGATGGAAGATAAAGGGTTTGTTGTAGATCATTTGAATGCATTCAATAATATTGTTGCCCAATTAAGCTCCATTGGTGACAAAATTAAAGAAAAATATCATTGTATGGATTTGATTTATTCATTGAAAGATTCATGGGACCACCTTGTCATGGCCATTGGGAGTACTATTACTTCTTTCAAGATGGATGATGTGGTTGCATCCTATTATTTGAAGAGATGTGAAGAATTATTTTTGAAATGGCTAAGGAGGCTCTTCCAATTTGTGATTTATCTAAAGACAAAGGAAAGATGAAGGACAAGAAGCAAGAAAAGCCAAGATCAAAGTCTCATGGAGATATAAATCTCCTAGAAAATCTAAGGAAAAATGTAGAACTACAAAGAAACCAATCACTTTTGTAAGGAGTGCAAGGATGATAAAAATAAGAAGAAGAAGAAGAAGAAGAATACCTATAATTTAAATTCTGATAAATGATCCCAGGTTGATGATGATGCATTTTTCACTACCTTGGCAAGTCATACATCAAAATATGTGTGGATTATTGACTCTATTGTATCTTTTCACATGACCTGACATTAGGGTTGGCTCACAAAGTAGGAAGAAATTGATGGTGGAAAGTTGTACTTGGGTGATGATTCTCATATGGGGATTGTTGGCCATGGAAAATTCATGATTTGATTCCCTGATGGAAGAGTGAAGGGGATCAATGGTGTTCTACATATCCTAGGTATGAAACGAAACCTCTTGTCTATAAGTAAACTGAATGGTGTGGGTGTGTAGGTTGTTTTCTTCAATGGAGGGTGCAAAATGACTAGAGGAGCTATGGTGCTTGCTAAGGGTGTTCAAGTTGGCACTTAGTTCAAGTTGGATGCATGCATAATTTAGTGCAATATTTCTTTTGTCACTCCTAAATATTCATCCTCGCCATTGGTTGCATCATCTACTGATGGTAGTATTTTTTTGGGTACCTAAGGGTGCTCATGCTTTAGAAATGAAACTTCCCCTTGAGAAGACAATTTCATGGCACCAATGACTTGGTCATATTGGTGAGAAGGGTCTTCGAGACCTAAAAAGTAAAAGCCTTATTGAGGGGTTAGATTATTGTAATTTCGAATTCAATTTTTTATGAAAATTGCATTTATGGAAAGTAGAATCGTGTTCAATTTTATTCTAGTTCTCACAAATATTCTAGGTGTTGGAGTTGATACATTTTTATATTTTTGGTCCTGTAAACATTCCTTCAATTTCTAAATCTATCTATTTTGTATCATTTATTGATGACTACAGTAGAAGGATGTAGTTTCATTTCCTCAAGAGAAAATTTAAATTCTTTAGTTAGTTTAAAGAGTTTAAATCTTTTGTTGAAAATAAAACTGGTAAAAAGATTAAGTGTTTGAGGATTGATAATGATGGTGAGTTTTTTTCTATAGATTTTGATAAGTTTTCTAAAGAACATGAGATTGAGAGGCATAAGACAACTCCATATATACCTCAAAAAATGGATTTTCAGAGAGGATGAATAGGATTTTGATGAAGAGGGCTAGGAGTATGCTCAATGTAGTTATCCTAGATCAAAATTTTTGGGCTGAAGTTGTTGCCACTATTTACTATCTTGTTAATAAATCTCCTACATTGATGCTTGTTGATAAGACACCCATAGAGGTGTGGTCAGGTAAGAAGTCCTCATTAAGATTGTTACCTATTTTTAGCCACAACTCAAAATAGGTAAAGTTGATTTGCATTCTTCATTAAAAGGTACAAAATTTATGCTAAAGTATTCATTCTAATCCAGAATCTGATTACTTCTGAATTTCCAGTGTAATTATGCAAAAGTTTGTAACAGAAGAAATCATTAAAATTGCATAGTAATGATATTTTATTCATATTGTAAAAACCAAAGTCCCACATAAGCCGTGAGAGTAACTTAATTTGATCTTCTTAATCAAATAATCAATACAAAGTAGGATGTAATACTACACTACTAAAGATATTATAAACATGAAGGAAGGGAGCGATTCATCATTTCCTGTAATGATGAATCATTTTTACTCGATGTCTTCAAGATTGTTGTGTCTCCAATGCCTTGAGGTTCTTCTGACTCCAAGCTCCATGCATCTGGAAGATTGTAAAAGGATGGTGTTAGAGCAATGATAAATCACATCCTACTTCATTCCTACACTACCAACAAGAATGTAATATATATCCAATTAGGCATTCACCAGATGATTAAGTCAAAAAAGGATAAATCATGTGGAGCACAAAGTTCAATTGAAGCTTTCAGCTTCAATTATTTTTGCTAACTTGTTTGTTTAAATGTGTAGGTACAGGTGTAATATGATCATTTCAACCAAAAGATAGTATTATGAGTGGTGAGAAATGTGGCTCCCACAAGGGTTGAGCCCAACTCATATGCAATAACATAGGGCAACAATATGGAATAAGATATTATCATTCTCATGAATGAAAATAGTAAAGCCTTATCTCAACATTTGTGAAAACAGTTTGAGCATGCATCCTATTGCTCATCATTCAGAGGAGAAATCAAAAACATGTTGAATGAGCATCAACTACATCTTTTATCTCAGTTTCAGCTCTACATTGCATTTAAATTAAGTATGGAGCCCCTTTATGCTAAAGGGAAATAGAGTATTATTACATTGGACTGCTTTTTAGAACTTTAAGTCATATACAAAGTCTACAGAAGACTGAAATATTCATACATGAGAGCATCATAATCAAAAAGAGATAGTCCATATGACTATAAGCAAGAGCAGGAGAAAAGAGACATTGTTGTGTAAATGTTTACAAGAAATCATTCAAGGAACAACTCTTCATATGTCAAAGATTCATAGATAATCACTAAAGAAATATGCCAATTTGAAGTTTCAAAACAAGAGGAATAACTATATTGAGCAGATTGAAACCATTGGACAGTTTCATGCAATGTTTGGAGGTGTTAATTGAGAGATTATTCACTGTGAATAAAGCACAAATTGGACAACATAGTAGGTGAACTTCAAAGTGAGCAATTTATCCCATGAAGAGAACAAAAAAATGCATTCCTAAAGCAATTTGAGGCTTTCATTAATAACAATAACGTGGAAAGACAAGCATGTGCATATGACAGTCATAAAGGATAAAAGTCAAAAGATAGTTATGCAATTAGTTTGCTACCACAAAGTTGATTGAGTATCAAGAGGTAGCCATAGAATGAAAGGTGCCACTATTTTTAAGATCATTGACACAGGTCTTTGAAATAGGTCTTCAACTTGAGTGCAAGCCTGTAATTCATTTACCATGGAATAACGATTGCAGAGACCAAGGAGCAATGTTTTTATATCAAGAAGCAATGACCAGAAGCCTATGTTGCAATAAGAAAGCAATCGCCTTATAGACACATAGTCCTATCAAACATCAAGTGATTATGCTAAAGAGGCATGGAATTTTCTGCTCATATAAGATTCAAATTCTTGAAATTTTCATAATCACGTTCATTGTTAACACTAAACAATAAGGACAACTACATTATAATCTAACAAGCGCGTCCACAATGAACATATACGCTCATAGGTTATCATATATCATAAAGGAAAAATACATTGGATTGATATATGATACATGTAAAGCATAACATAATGCATTTTAAAACTACTATGGCACTATGAGAATACAGAGGCATGAGTTATCCATATTGAGCATGCAAGTCCCATGGCCTAGAGGGAGCATTTTACAATACCTAGATGGGGTTTTAGTAAGAAGATACAAAATTTTGGTTATTATAGTTTACCCATAAGTGGGTCTTGTAAGAAATACAAAAAATATATAGATATTGTTGTGGGTCAGACCCAAGAAAAGGTGAAAGGTGATACTTTCATAATTTCAAATACCTAGATTCAGAAAATGGTGTATCGCGGTTTGAGAATGGGAAATCATGAAGATGCAAAGGAGTCCCTTCATTTTGCAAATGTAAAAAGGCATCCATGGTAGTCCATGGTAATAAGGTATCAATAGAAACACAAAAGATAAAAGTCCATTAGAGAATAATAGAGGGCGCAGCCAGAAAGAGCCTGAAAATACTTTCAAAATGGAGAAAATCAGACTTACCAGCACTGCCATGGAGTAAATCTTCCAAAATCCTTTCATAGCATGTATTTTCAAGTGTAGGTCGAGGTCTTTCAATGGCATCCACATCAAGTTAGTAGTGTCAAATAGCAATGACAGTGAAAGAGTCAAGCAAAAGACAAGAAAATATATCAGAGAATGATTATGGCATGGCTGAAAACCCAATATAATACTTCAAAAATGGTAAAAAATGCTCAGTTTTTTGACAAGAAGGAGATTACAACGCGTTTTATGTGGAAATCACTAAGAAAACATCTAGAAAATGTGTAGGTTGAGCTTGAAACCCTATCTTCTCCACAATGGCGGTGCATGCATAGTAAGCAAGAGTCAATGAAGAAATGAAAAATGATTAGGGTCCGTTGTTCTTTACTTGCCCTAATTCAACAATTGATGAATTTTACTTATGATTTTTAAGTAAATCATTATGACTTATTATTATCTATGGTCTATGAATTTTAAAGTCAAGAAACCTAATGATCACAAGAGCCCATGATTTGCATGGTAAAGCTTCAATTATTGAAGTTTTGATGAAAGAGAAACTCTATTTTTACTTTTTGCATGTAATCAAGGATTAAGGTAAATATCCTTTACATTAGTCCATCATATCATGCAAAAAAATAAAAATAAAAATAAAGGAGATATAATGCATACTTTGAGGAATGTTTCACTTTTAGTCAACTATACATGCAAATCAAAATGAAGAGATAACTTAAGTGCTTGCAAGCTCCTTGAGTAAAATCATGCAAAGATGCAGATAGAACTGAGAGATCAAAGATTATCAACTGAAGATCATCATATGGGGATGGAGTTTTAGTTGTCTTGGGTGGATTGATAAAAACAAGGCGGCTTTCACATGCTTGCGCCCACCTTTTGGGGAAATTCCAGTTCAGTTTGAGTGCTCTATGGGTCAGTCATAAGTTGACCTCGACTTTGAGCCTGAGTTCACTCATTTTTGCATGAGTTTGAGCTCTTCTTTTGGAGATATTTATTTCTGCTCAGAATTTTCCTTGGAATTATTATCATTTTCACACTAAAATTGACTTTCAGTTTCATCTTCATGCCTTGGAGAGGTTTTTGTATAAAGTGATATGACTTAGTCATTTTTCACTAGTTCTTGTTTTTCTGCCTTTGCGTTATGCAAAGAGGACTATCTTGTAACTCAACATTTTAGATTTAATACAGCTTTACAGCTTTACAGGTTACATAAGTTATCATTTTTGCAGAGGTTTTCCTTCATGATATTGATTGAAATAGAGTTCACCTTTCCAATTTCAGGTGTTTTTGTATGGTTAAAATAATTTGATGCAATTTTGATGAGTTTCATTTTCAAAACCTTCAAATTTTTGTCTTGTTTATGCATGCATATATACAATTGCAGTTTGTCACAGGTCGTTAATTGTGCTCAAAAGTTGTTTTCTTTTTCCTCTAATTTGTGAAAACTCAGTTTTCCTTAATAGGGAAAGAATACATACAACCTTTTAATGAATTATTGATGTGTTCAAAGTGCTCAAATTGGACTGTGTTAACAAATTTTCCTAAGGGTATAAGTTGTGAATCATTCTGCAAGTTTACCATCATTTAGGTGCATCACCAAAGTTTTAATTTTTGTTCTTTCATTCAGTTCAATCCTTCTTACCCTTTTCTCAGAACAAATCATTCAAGTACCTAATTGATCATCATATAGGAACCAACCTAGAATTTGGAGGTCTATCTTTGCCATAGGAATACCCACAACCTGAAGATAGTTCCCATGTTTCAACAGATTGTTGAATTTAGTCATTCAAGCATTCAGGTGCAATCTATTTGACAACAAAGACATCTTCAAGTATTTGGATGTGAGGCTTATACACATGTGTTGAGAGCAAAGAGGACAAATTTGGAGAACAAGGTAGTAAAATGTATCATCAGTTATGGTATTTGTGCGAAAGGGTACAAGATTTGGGACCCAATGGCAGAAAGAGTCTTGTGTAGAATTTTTTTATTTTTAGAGAATTGAAATCATCTTTTGTTTCTCTATAGTCAAAGAAAGAAGAAAATAAAGAGGATGTGGTTGATCTTCCTCCTACCCTTGAGAAAGAAAAATTGAAATCATTTGTTGGACCTGATGATGAGGAGATCTCTAGCAGCTCTGAAATTTTAGAAAAAGATTAAGAACCTCAACCTCAACCTTTGAGGAGGTCTACACAAGTTAGGAAACAACTAGAAAGGTTTATTTATTCAGTGTTGGATTTCAATTGTATTTTTTCTTTGATTGCTAACACTAATGATCCTAGGGTAGGCTATAGGTATGAGTGATGCAAATTCCAAGATGAAAGTCATGGATGAAGAGATGACTGCTCTAAAGAAAAATAACATATAGGATCTGGTACCTTTTCTTGAAGGATGAAATCCTATTAGTTGTAAATGAGTGTTCAATGAAAAGTGTGGTTCTAATGGTAGTGTTGATAAGTATAAAGCATGGTTGGTTACAAACAAGTATTCATAAGTGGAGGGAATTGATTATGGTGAAATATTCTCTCCTATAGAAAATTTGGCATCCATTCATTTCTTGTTATCACTTACTACAGCTTATGACTTAGAAGTTGAGAAAATGGATGTAAAGACAACTTTCCTTCATGGTGATTTGGAGGAAGAAATTTATATGTCACAAATAGAGTATTTTTTGGTAAAAGGTAAAGAAAATTTGGTTTGCAAGATGAAGAATTCTCTACATGGATTTAAAATAGTCTCCTAGGATGTACAAAAAGTTTGATACTTTTATGTTAAGTCTAAGATTTCATAGGTCTAAATTTGATCATTATGTCTATTATAAGACTAATAATAGTTACATTCTAATTATTGCATTATATGTAGATGAAATGTTGTTCTTTGGGAATTGTAAATATTTGATTTTTGACTTCAAGTCTCAATTATCAACATAGTTTGAAACAAAAGATCTAGGTGTAGCTTGGTATATTATAGGAATAGAGATCAAAAGATATAGAGTTAGCAAAAAGCTTTGGTTAAGCCAAAGCAAGTACATGAACTTAGTGTTGGAGAGGTTTGGCATGGTAACTTGTAGACCGTTGGTTGTTTCTATTATGATAGGGACAAATATATCTATATAGGATTGTCCAAACATGAGCATAGTTCCTTATGATAGTGTTGTTGGTAGTTTGATGTAATTCATGGTTTATCATATGCTAGACATTGCCCAAGCAATGGGACTCTTTAGTTAATTTATGGATAATCTTGGACAAATACGTTGGGATGTAATTAAGTGAGTTTTTAGATAATTGAGGGGTACTTTTGATATTTCATTATGTTTTCATGGTTATCATAATGGACCTTGACATTCAGTTTATATTCATGGATATGTGGATTTTGATTGGGCGGGTGACATTGACAGTAAAAGATCCACCACTGGATTATTTTTCACGATGTTTGGTGGTGTTATCAATTGGAAGAGTAAGCAGAAACTTGTAGTCATTCTTTCCAAAATAGAAGAAAAGTATATGATAGCTACTCATGCTTGTAAAGAAGTCATTTGGCTAAGACGGTTATGTTTTGATGTTGGGCTTGATGCAAGGATGGTCACTATCTACTGTGACAATTTGAGTGCCATTTTCTTACCAAAGAACCCTACTTTACATGCCAAAACAAAGCACATTGATGTTTAATTCCATTTTGTCAGTGACATGATGGAAGATGGGAAGGTGAAGTTGGAGAAAGTTGTCACTTTGATTAATCTTGCACATGTATTGACAAATCCAATGAGCATAGATAAGTTCAAATGGTGTTCTTATTTTTGTTATCCTCGAATCCAGCTGTGCTTGATTTACAGGATAACCCCCTACAAAACTTGTTCATTCCATAGGCCCATGCACTCTAAGCATACAAAAGGAGGAAAATTTTAATTTTCCTTTATGTGTGGTCCTGAGCCTCGAATTGTCCCCTCGAGCACTCATCTTTTGTCATTTTTCAAAAACCATCAAAACAAATATTTTGTTAATTTCAGTTTTCAGGAGTTAGATTGTTTTTTCCCATGCAAGGGTGTTGTTTTTCAATGCCACTACACTTTCTTCCCACCCTTACGATGTCATGGCGGTAATTTTTACCACCTTTACATCTAATGTTTCGCTCAAGATTTTGAAATTGTAAGGGTAGTGATTTTCACCGCCCCTACATATTCTCACCCTCCACACGTGCAAAATAAATGAACTCTCAGTTCATTAATGATGGTGGTTAAATGACTTCTTAAGTTGGTTTTAATCTTATTTAAGATTGTATTATTTTATTTTCTCCATTCCACCTTGCACATCTCGGTCTAAAACCTCCTTCACAAGTTGAAGCACAAATTTTGTTGGTAGATTTATGTTGCAATTCGGGTCTAGGGTTCATATATTCATTTTTTCTTTCAGGTATGGTTTTTCTTGCTCATTTCCTTTCATTTCTCCTTACTAGGGTTCTTCTTGTTTATGTTTGCTTTGTTATTAAGCTAAACAAATTTTATTTTGAATCTCATCTTTGTCATCTATTTACCTCTTATTCCTTTTAGTTTTGTCTTCTCGTTTTCTTTCCCTGTGCCCTAATTGCTTATGCTTAGGGTTGTTTGGTCGCTTAACTTTTTATTTCAATATGTTAGATTTATTTCCCCGAACCCTAGGTGTGTAGGTGTGGTATATTATACTGATGTTACAACCATAGATTTATTCCAATTTACATGTCATGGCGGTGATTTTGACCGCCTCCACACAAGATTCAATTTTTCCCCATGTTGTAATAGCGACGAAAAAGATCGATGTTGCATCTGTTTTTCCCCTGACCTACACCCCAATGTTGAGGCGTTGTTTTTTGCCGCTTTGACAAGCATACAATTTGCTTAAGTCCTAGATGTAGGAGCGATGAAAATCACCGCTCCTACAAACACAAGTTACCTCCCCTTATGCATTGGTGGTGATTTTCGTCACCTCTGCATATAAAGTTATTTATCAAAAGAAATGTAAAGGCGGGGTTTTTCATCGTCGGTGCACGAAACAATTTTCCCAAGCAAGAGATGCAATAGCGGAAGTTTTTAGTGCTTTTACAAAAAGATCAATCTTCCCAATGATGTCAAGGCGCTATAAAAGATTGCTCATGGATAGAACCTTTCTCAAGTCATTCCAAGTATGGAAAAGAATTGTTCTTCAGTGTCGTTACACAAAGTGAAAATCCTCAATGTGTAAGGGCGCTGATTTTCAGTGCCCTTGCACAAATAATTGCAAATTTCACTAACACTCAGAATTATCCCAAAATGCATTCTAAACTTTGTTCCTTTTGCATCTACCCAATTTTTCATGCTCCATGGCTCATGTTCACTCGCTCCAAAGTGCTTACCTATCTTCCAAAATTCCTGCATTCCTGTAGATGCATATTCTCTAGGTAACATTGAATAAATCCATGTTTCCTTGCAGTTATCTCCTATCAAGTATTTTTCAAAGGTGGTTTTTAGTGATCTCTTGTGTACTTAATGACAATGGAGGAATCTCCCTCATCATCTAAGAAATACAAGATGAAATATAAGTATCAAGGCGTTTATTCGCCCACAATTGTAACATCCAAGATCGACAAGATCAAGGATACTAAGATCAGGTACCTTGACATGGAGGACTTTGTTAGGAGAACAGAAAAGCAATCCTTGGAAGAGGATTTGTGAGCCATTCTTCGTAGCAATGTTCATTGAGTAGCCTCATTTCCAGTGGCAGCTCACTACCCAAAATTTGTTCTACAAGTTGCCTCACACTATGTCAGAGATGACAATAGTGTTAGAGACTCTTCTAAGCAAATATTGATGAGGTTAGATGCATATTTCTTCGATGTAGTCTTCAAGTTCCCAACCATGGATAAGTATACAAATATGTCTATTCAATGTGCTTAGGAGGCTTATGACAAGAACCAAAATGAAGCCAAGCAATTGATCAACACGTTATGGTTGAAAACTCCAAGGCCCACCATTTTCATCTATAGCCTAAAGGTCTTCATGTAGTGACTTCAAAGAGGATTTTCATGACATGATCACTCTACTAAGCAGAGTGAAAGGATTACCAACCTCATCAAATTTTCAGGAATGGATGTATGAGTACATCAAGTTTATCAAAAGAAAGAAGGCACATATTGATTGGGGTGCATAGATCAACGATGAAATTAATGAATAACTTATCTGTTGGTTGAATATTTTGCAAACTTGTGAGGTTTAGCAAAATGGTGGTTTCAGCCACAGTGTGTGAGTTAAAACTCTCCTAATTAATGGAAGGCTCCCCCTATCTAACTAACTAAAAACAAATATGGGTGGAACGATTATCTCTCCTCTTGTTTTAGGAAAGATTGAACTCTTTTCTCTTTTCAGAAAAGTAATATGAACTTTTAAAATAAAAACTTTTACAACAGTTTGCAATAAGATCAAGAGAAAGGAAATAAAGTTTCCTGAAAGCTCAAAGACTTTCGTCACTTCCTTCGGGACGGGAAAACAATTTCAAGCACAAAGTCTTGAAAATCTGCGATCCTATCTACCCTTTTGAAGATAATTTAATGACAATATACAACAGAAGACAGCACAAAGTATGTAAGTATGATGTATCTATTAACTACTACAAATGGGAATTATTATGAGCACAAAGACTTGCAATTCTTCTTAATTTCTAAACTCAAATTATGAATTCAATCTTCAACATTCACAACACAAAGTCTGCAAATATTTCAATTGAAGCTCTCCCTAGCAATCTTCCACAATCTCCGAATAATCACAAAGTAATGCTCCAAAATGGCATAAGAACACAATGGATGCAAAGTAGGACTTCAACACAAAGTCTGAAATCTGCAAATCTTTGATATTACTTGAAAAAGAACAACTTATAACTATAAAGCTCAAAGTCTTTATGAGTATAAAATTCTGCAGAATTTTCTTGCTTGCCAAAAAGATATATATTACAAAGGACCCCCTCAAGTATTTATAGGAGAGAGGTCATGAGAAAAAGGTGGGAGGATCCCAACTAACTTGAGAAATTCTCTCAACCACCAACTACTTGCAATTGACTTATTCCAAATTACAATCCTAAATTATCTTGACTTGTAATTTGATTATATGTAATTACAATCTTCAATAATGCGAGTAACATGGCTACTTGCCATTACAATTTCTGACTTTACATGTAATTTGTCAAAACAAAATTACAAATGCATAATTGAAATTATTCTAAGTGTCCAAGACATGACTCTAACTACATCATCTTTCATCTGCGATGATCTTCATGCTGCTTCAGGATTGTAGAACTTGAAGTATTTAGGATTGGTGAAGACATCTCGAACTTGGAACAGGAATTTGCATTCTTAATGATCTTTGTGTCCTTAGCGAACTTCAACCTTATCACAATTTTGGAGTAATACCATTTCTTTAGGAAGGAAGTTCTTCTCTTTGTTGCGTTCTTTTTCCATGCTTGATTTACTTTGTCCCTAGATGGTTTCATGAGGATTATTGACCTTCGGGTTGCTCCATGAATTACTGTTGTATCTCTTCTTCTTTTTTTCACTGATGAAGAACCCATAACACCTTATTCAAGACGAAATTGTTATAAAACAATGCCCATGCCTTGATTTGTCGGTTTGATAGATTATGTGTGCAAATGGGATTAACGAAAATGAGACAAAGGGGTTGCAAAAGTGAGGCAAAAGCTCAATTTCGGGTTTTGGAAGGCTAACAGCAAGTAAAAAGTGAAATAGGGATTTTTAGAAGCCATTGCAAGTTTATTTCCTTGTGCTAACTTGTAGTTGTTTTTAGACAAAAATGCCTTACTTGCAATTGATTGGAAAAATCCTGATTTGCTTTCTAGGGCATTTTTATTCTTTTCTTCTTTTCTAGAAAATGGTAATGGGATTATGAAATGAAAGGGAAAATGTAAATGAAAAGGAACGGAGAATAAATGTTCTCAGCTGATAGACAAATTGAATGAATGGTATATGAAGAAAATGCATTTGACATAGAAAAGAATGTGAATAACGTTTTCAGCTTATAACAGCAAAACACGTTTTGGAAAATGAAGGCATTATGAAAGGCGTTTTCAGATGATGTGGAAGATGAAGGCATATGGAATGGAAACAAAACACGTTTTTGTGTAAAAAGTATGTTTTTGAATGGAGACGTATCTAGAATGGAGGGCGTATGAAGTGCTAAGAAAAGCATTTTCTAATAAAAGAGAAAAACGTGTTTCCA
>VDFB02353493.1:343720047-343739937 GCA_007258455.2 Sequoia sempervirens | reverse complement strand
AAATTCACACTATTAATTGTGATGGTGAAAATAGAGGCCATCAACCTTCATTTAATAGGAAAATTAGGCATGCTAATAATCAATTCTTGATGAAAATTGCATAAGCGAGCAAGGAATCGACCATTAACATCCACATATCCATCATTAATTAGCTAGGTACATGAAAATCCATGTGTCATTCTCAATGATGATAGGAAATTAATCCCTCACATGCACCAGGATAAAATTGATCACTCCTGTAGAACACACACCATTAATGCATACTCCTTGCAAAATTAAAATGGATATTACATGCCTATTTCTTATTTTTGAATATTGGCCATCGATTTTTGGATGAGATGGAAAAACGATTGGCTTAGATTAATTCAAATTGGGTTTGAAATCCTGAGACTATGGCTTGCCAACCTCTGGCCAATGAAAATTTGATGAGTGGGAGCCACATCATTCCATCCATAGGCTCTACCACACTCTGCATTTTGATCGAGGGATCCATTCATCCTTCAATCATGTACCTCACAAGATTTCTAGTGGGAATTAATTAAATGCCCCAAGGTCTGCAATAAATGACTGAGATTTAACTTACACTCTACATAACAGCCGTTGATCTCCCAATCATTGGTGATCTGGTGCTTGGAAAAGGATGAGGCCCCACAATGGCAAGGACATGCGTCAAAACATCACATACCTCACACATCTTTTGACGGATATTCATTAATGCCTACATGGTATGCGATGGATGGCGGGGATCTAATCTTCAAATCTAACAGACAAGATTTCTACACAGGCCAAAAGTTAGTCTTAAAACGGGGCCATAACTATGCCAACAAAAATTAGACCCTTGAGGAAAAATGACTTAAACCTAAGTCTTTTGGGAGGTGAAATATTTCACCAAACTTTATGGATATTTGGCACGGGACAATGCGCAGGGTGGCCATCTTTCCTAGAAAATAGGGCCAGTAAATAGACGTATTCAATGGCTCAAGTGATAACTAATTTTACTAGTGACCAGCTGAAACAAGTCAATACAAAATTAAAATTCTAAAGGGTTTTAAGGTAGAACATTATTAAAGAGGGTTTACAGACCAAAACCCTAACCCCATCCTTGGACACAAAGCTTGGCAATCATGATCCAAGTCATGATTTGCTCAAAAATTTGTAAGAATTTCTAAAGCTCTATCAGTGGATCATGGTCGAGGACGTACACCCCAGTGGATATAGTGAGAATATAGACCTCAGGCTGAATCAAACCAAGGAATAAGCACAAAAACCAAAGAGATTGCCCAGGCAAGGCAAGCAGACACATCCCGAAAGAAAGAAACCAAACCAAACCTATGCAGAATATTTACAAAAATATAGAATGCAATTTATCTTCTTAGAAGCCCCTTTCATTCTATTGGTTTTAATCCTCAAATTGGAGGCCCATGGTGCCCAAAAGAACTTAGGGCTAATTCTTTCCTTTGTAAAAAACTTTGTCCTGATCTACTTGTAATGAATCAACATTTGTGTTAAGAATTTTTGAACAATTAGCATCATGATGATTGACACCATCAATCCCACTTACTATAATGTTGTCCCATTCACTAACTTGTTCCACCATAAGCTCATCAAATTGAATTGGAAAATTAAAACATTCATACTCTACTTGATCATGAATTTGGACACCACATTCAATTTGCACATCGAACTAAAATTCTTCATAAACACTTTGATGCATATCAGGCCGACAATCCCCTAGTGCATTAGAAAGAAAAGGTACAAATTCAGGAGCACCTTTATTTTTCTCTACATAGGTGTTATCCTTATTGGATGTGAACAAGTCCATAATTATGCCAAGAATATGAGGAGCATCAACAAAGAATTCAACTGCACATTCATATTGATTATCATCCTAATTCATGCTATCTGCATCCCTAAGTTTCTCTTCACATAGATCAAACAATCCTACAATGTCAACATAATCAGAGGATTCATCAAATGGTTACTCCTTGTGAGAATGCAACAATACTGCTTTAGGACCAATGTACTGATCCAGGTGCACAACTTGATCACTTAGGAAGAGGCCCCTTCCTTCCTCCATATGTATGTCATCCCTATTATCATGTATGGCTAATGATTCAACCTCTTTTTCAAGCACACAACCATGTACCATAGGAACATGGGAATTTTCATCTACATCTCCCCTAATACTAGCACTATATTTAGAATTATCACCATGGACAATGACATCCTTATCTTCAAATTCTTCACCATGTGAGCAATTCTCATGTTCAATTAACAACAAACTTGAGTTACATTCTTGGTAATCATTCAATACAATTTTCTCATTCATTTGTGACCAAGTGACTTAACTAATACTTGTACCACTTCATCTGCCGTGTGATTGGGGTACTTTTGACTCAAGGTCACCATCCTCAAGAATACAATCAAAAACCTTAATGTCAGGTTGGTCTTCATTCCTTCTCATCTTTTTTGCATAATATCCCACATATTCATTAGTATGTGGCAAGAGCCCATCAAGATGTTGTTTTGCTTGTTTTAGACCATATTCTAACCCTATGTTAGATATATCATCAAGATTTTCAACAAAAAGTGTGTTAGTTCTACACCAGTAAGGATCATCATTTATCATCTCATATAATGGTGAGGGTTCATCATATACAGGATTCTGCCACACCTTCATTGTTGTCACACATATCCCTACTTTCTCTGTATGAGGATCCCAACCCTTAAAATCATTAGTGCATTCAAAGTTAGTGTAATCACTTGAAGAGCAAAGATAAATATTTTCAACATCATCCTCATTATTTGTATTCAAGACTATTGATCCACATTTGGAGAACTCTTCACATGAGGAAAATTGTTCAATCCCAAGCAATTAAACCATTTCATGGCTATCAACATATCTTGTACTTGGAGCCAGAGATTCCATCTCTATTTCATGAGAACTATAATCAATAGAGGATCAACCAATCTCAATTCCATCACCTTGGTCATTGATTTGTGGCACAATATCAGCAACATATACACCATTATCATTGATCAGATCATGGCATGGGACTTCCTCTTGTACCCCATATATTTTCTCACAATCTAGGACATCCCAAAGACGATAATCATGCACCACTGCCTTTTCCTCATATGGTGTATCTTCATTTTCATCACTGCTATAGTGAACTGTAGGTATGCCATCTACAAACTGATTACAATTGTTATATTCACCCTCACAACAAGATAAATGTTCATGTTATGATACACTCTCTCCGCTTGTTTGTGTTGTCTTCTGATACTCTTCCACAAGGCAGCCACCACTAACACCTTGAAGCAATACATGGTGTGTGTAACCATTCTTAGCCTCTTCTATAATCCTTATCCAATCAATTACTTGGATCAAATTGTGAGGCTTCAATTCCTTTGGTAAAGTACTCAATCCTGATTGATATTGTATAGTCATAAAATTGCACCCCTTGCAATTTCACACACATTCTTGCTTCTTCTTTAGTGTCCACTCCCTTAGCATATTGAGTAGGCTCGTTTTAGCCCTTGCTTTAGCCTTTTTCCCTTCTCAAGATGCTCCAACACCCCATTTCAGCAACCACCCTCGCATGTCAGCTTTGCATCAAACTATGTCACTTTCTCATTTTTGTCATTTTGTAGCATGATGTGTCCAGACACTAGCATGGCATGTAGATGTCCGCACAATGCACTAGTGTCCTATGATATTTCAATGCTCAAATGAACGCCTCTATGCATTTTTTCCACTTTCCAGCAAGTTTTGTCATTGGTAACAACTAGGAACACCTGAAAATCGCTCAAGAAGCTTCTTCTCTCTCCTTAAATGTCATCTTTTCACCTCATTTGTAGGTTCTTCTTCCTCTAACTTCTTCCAATTCTTACTAGCACTTTTCTAGTTTCAGTCTAGATTTTAGCTTCATTCCATCACTTGCTTCCACAACTTCATACAACTTGTTGTAGGAGTGTCGAGCTCTCTTAAGCTCTCTTAGCAACACTCTTTGTAGCCCTCTTGGCTCTCATATCAATCTCCTTTTCCTTATGCTTGTGAGCATTCTTGGGATTTCATATCCCCTACCATTTGCATCCTTATTTTATGATACGGGTTCTCCTTCTTGAGTAGGGATTGCTTTTATCACCTCTTTTGTGATATTGGTTCTCCTCCTTGAGCAAGGATTTCTTTTAGCACTCCTAATTCGTGATGCGGGTTCTACTCCTGACTGGGTTTTTCTTTCACCACACGCTTCATTCATTTCACTCTTTCTCTCTATCTTCTTGGTTGTCTATGGAAGTGGGAACACCAAAATAGGGGTTTGACTGAGGCAAAACCCTATACAACCCCAACATTCTTCCGTATAATTTTAGCGGTTATACATGGTGTTAGCGCTTTATTTTTAGGAATTTATGATAAACTCATTCTATGGTCCGTACGAGATGCCAATGTGCCTCTAAGATGCTAGTGTGTTGTGTTGTCATTCATATTTTGCATTGCCATCCTTTGGTTGAGAGCTTGTTAGTTTGTCTAGAGAATCTTTGTGATCTTCTCTTTCAGATTCTAAAACTATCACCATTG
The DNA here is from genome assembly GCA_007258455.2 of Sequoia sempervirens. Classification (NCBI taxonomy): domain Eukaryota; kingdom Viridiplantae; phylum Streptophyta; class Pinopsida; order Cupressales; family Cupressaceae; genus Sequoia; species Sequoia sempervirens. The sequence continues at coordinate 343,735,355 of VDFB02353493.1, read as the reverse complement.
TTCCTGAGGTAGATTAGGGTAGTTCGCTTTGTGAGGCTCTTTGAATGAAGGGAACTCATGAGTAGCGAATCCCCCTCTTCTACAGATATATTTCACAAAAAAAACTTAATACATATTGAGTCTTCTAGTTTGGCATTTTTAGGCACTTCCAACATAGTATCCACAAACCTGGAGAATAGATCATAAGGTGATTCCCATTGATACCTTTTCATCTCATATAATCTTTTAATTGAAGATACCTGATCAACTTTGTTTTGAACCTATGAGTATTTCACTTGGGTCTTACCATGATTCTCATATTAGGGTGATGGAGAAATTGGAACAGAAGTAGTCTTTTCATCTTGGCATAAATTTCTACTAATTGATCCACTAGTTGTATTTGCATGAAATGTGCTAGGATGACCAACATTGGTGGCTAAATATCCCTTCATCATTGAATACTTCAAATTGTTTTCAATATCTATAGCAGTTTGATATGCTTGATGCAATGTTGTGGGCTCTTTGTCTCTTAAGAGGTAACTCATATTTTTATCACATGCACCCAATTACACCACCAAAAACTCTACATCATTTGGTCTTATTCTTTTAGAGATCTCTTTTATAATCTTTGAAAATTTTAGATTGAAAGAAGGCACTAGCTTATCTTCTTCTTTCTCCATACTCATGATTTTTTGTCTAATTAGGACTGGATCAATCCTTTCACCAAAATATTCCATGAAAACTACTTTAAACTCATCCCACGAGTGTATGGAAGATGGTAGTAAATATGAAAACTAGTCTCTAGCATCTCCCTTTAAGGATTGAACAAATAATTTCATGACAACATCTTCAAATTCCAGTTCATAATCACCCATCATATTAATAAACTCCTGCAAATGTTTGCTTGTTGATTCAAACTTTTCACCACAAAAATTTGGTACCCTATCTCTGATCTTAGGCAGTACAACAGTTGGGTAGCCACAAATTTTACCAAAATTTATGGCCCTATACATCTCGGTATTGAAATTTCCTTGACATAACAAAGGTTGTCTGTTATGCATGGTTAAATTCACATCTACACTAGAATGTGTAGCCTGACAATGCATCCTCACACTTTGAAAAGTATTACAAAATTTTCTTTTCAATTACACAAAGCAATACAAATTCCTTTTGCATTTACGACCTTGATCCTTTACAATGTACGCGCCTCTTATAAATTTTGCTTAAGATCCTAGAACTTTGCAGCAACTGTCTAGCTTTTGTCATGAAATATGTCAGTCTGGATCTTTCATGTATTCTTTATCAGGTTCTTTAGTCAGAGTCACCACCTCCTATTATGAAGGATTAAACTTCAAATGAGATGAAGTTTCTTCAAAAATAAAACATGTTCTCGGTTTGCTTCCACAATGGAGTCACTTTCAAATCCGTCGAACTTTGCTGCAATCAAACCTTCTACCAGGTTCAAGAATTCTTCAATATATGAACAAGATGTTCAGAGTTACCACACCATTTGACTCTATGATACAAGGATTTGTGTCTAGAGAATGGAAATTTTTCGTAATAGAATAACCATAAAATTGGTGTTTTTCTCAGTTCACCCTTATAATTCTCTAAAGATTAGCCAACCCCTATAATCAAGAATCCTCAAGATAAATGGCCAACCTAACGAGTAAAGGACTCAAGGGTATTTACTCCTTTAGTTTATCCTTTGTGGGACCTAGGAGGGTGTTCCTTAGGGTTTTCATTATGATCTATTTGATTGAGAACAATTCTATGCACATATTGGTTCCTATAAATTGTAAATAAACATAATCCACTAAAGATTTGGCAGATCCTTAAGTAAATAATCATCTATTTACTAGGAACAAGGAATTATTTCAAACATATGCTTCATGATTGAAATATTTTAAATGAATTGTGTTCTTATTCAAAACCCATGGTTGGGTAAATCCTCGACACCTTCAATTATAAATATCCCTAACAAATAGACCAGTGCTTCATTAATTGGCAATGGAGTCAAATATGCAATAACCAGTAATACAAAAATTCTTTATCTCTGATAATGATGGACTATTTTCATAATGTCTTGCAATTTGAAAACTCACAATATCTAAAATGTAACTTCTTATTAGATCCTATGAAAAATTTCACAAATCTGTGACCCTCTTTAAGCATTTAATTAACCCTTTGAGTTAAATTAGAAATAAGGACACACATTCAATTGAACATTTGAAGATAAATGATAATACCCTTGATATTTTCATTTATGACTTGTAGAAATTTACAAAAGGAGAGTATGTGTTTCAGAGATAAGATTTATTTCAATATTAGTAATTTGCATAAAACTAATTTAAGACTATTACATATAAGAATTTAACCCAATACAATTCTACCATCCTATTCATTATATTTTTACAGTATATCCTTTCTATACTTAAATTTTACCCAGACCCTGTATTAGACTCAAAATCAAACACCTGTAATGAGCCTTGAAATCCCTTTTATAGGCTAATGGAGAAACAAGAATTAGGCTCATTATAGTTACATTTCAAAATTTATTTCATTTCATTCCAAATTCTAATTTCATTTTAAAAATTCCCCATATGGTTTCCTGTAATCATTTGTTGAACTGGGGAAGTAAAATTCACTCCATCTCACCAAAAGGGAACCAAACAATGATGCCAAAACTTATCATTTACTGCCAACGATACTTTGCATTCCAACCACATTGAGCCAAAAAATTTCCATCATACCAAGCCAAAAAGCATTCCAAATTAGCATAAAGAAAAAAAACCAATGTACCCAAAGAGTGTAACAACAACCATCGCAGAAAAATTGATATCACAACAAAAAAACATGAGACCCAAACACCATTTCTCTTAAGAAGAATCAGAAACAACAACAAAACTAGACCCACAATACACATGACCACTACCCATCTTTTCAAGAGGTGGAGAAGAGACCTCCACTCCTTTCTGATCTCTATCCTTGCTAGCCATTGAGTAATCATGCCCACTTAGAGTCTTCATGGAAACTAGGGCAGCTACTATCATTTCCTTCCCTAGGGCTACCAATTGATTTAGGCGCATGAGATGTTGTTGGTAGCCATAATGAGTTTTGATTTCGCTATCAGAAGGACTGTCAGTGATAGCAATGGGGGAATTCTACCTTCCAAAAGAAGCTCGGTCGTACCTAATCTTTCTTTTCATTCCCCTCACAAAAAATGTAGACTCTTTTTGTTTGTCCTCCATTGCTTCTATGGTTACAACTCAACTTCTTAATCTATGGTTGCATTTGGTAGGGACTGATGTAGCCTTCTCCTTTCCCTTTTCTTTCAGAGTTGCAATAGCTATAGGTATGTTCTACTCATGCTCTGGGACATCATCATGATATTTCTTCCATGAAATCTTGCGGACCTTTGCATTGCTAACATAAAATTAGTTGGCTTGCTCATCTTCTCTAAAAATGCAGCTTTACGAACAAAACTCACACTTCGGGAAATCTGAAATTCACACTCTCAATTGCAATGGTGAAAACAGAGGCCATCAAACCTCATCTAATAGGAAAATTATGTGTTCTAATCATCAATTCCTACTAAAAATCCCATGAGCAAGCAAGCAATTGACCACTAGCATCCACATCTCCACTGTTAATTAGCCAAGTACATGAAAATTAGTAAATCATTCTCAATGATGATAGGAAATTAATTCCTCACACAAACTAGGATCAAATTGATCACTCTTGTAGAACAAATGACATTAATGCATACTCCTCGCAGAGTTCAAATAACCATCACATGCCTATTTATTATTTTTGAATATTGGTTTTCAATTTCTAGATGAGATGGAAAATCGAGCGGCTCCTATTAAGTCAAATCATGTTTGAAATCCTGAGACCATGGCTTTCCAACCTCTTCCCAATAAAAACTTGATGACTGGGAGCCACATCATTCCATCCACGAGCTTCTCCACACTCTACACTACACTTGAGGAATCCACATGTTCTTCAATCACGTACCTCACACGCTTTCTAGCTGGTATTAATTAAATGCCATGAGGTGTGTGATGGATGACCAAGATTTAACTCGCACTCTACACAACAACCGTTGATCTCCCAATCATCGGTCATAAGCAACTTAGACAAGGATTTGGCCCCACCATGGAAAGGAAACACATCAAAGCATTGTGAACATCGTACATCTTTTGATAGTTATTCATTAATGCCTATGTGGTATGCGATGGATGGCAAGGATCTAATCTTCAAATCCAATGGGAAGGATTTTTGCATAGGCCAGAAGTTATTCTTAAAAAAAGGCCATAACTAGGCCAATGACAATTAGACCCTTGAGGAAAAATGACTTTAACCTAAGTCTTTTGGGAGGTGAAATATTTCACCAAACTTTATGGATATTTAGCACAGGATAATGCATCGGGTGACTGTCTTTCCTAAACAAAGGGGCTAGTAAATAGACACATTCGAGATAACTAATTCAACCCGTGATTGGCAGAAACAAGTCAATGCAAAATTAAAATGCCAAAGGGTTTTAAGGTAGAACATTATCAAAGAGGGTTCATAGACCAAAACGCTAATACCATCCTTGGACACAAAGCTTGACAATCATGATCCAAGTCATGGTTTGCTCAAAAATTTGCAAGAATTTTAAAAGCTCTATTAAGTTGCAACCTTATCTTTTGTTCATTCATTATTCACCATTCATATTTGTTTTTATTTCAAGGTTTAATTACCAACAAGGGGTTTGACCAAGGAAAACCCCTATCACTAACCCCACAACATGTTTCCTTCTCCTTTGTGTGTGATTTGCAGGTTTAGGTTGAATATTTGATAAGGAGAAAGATTGGAGAAATTTTTTCAAATAATCAAAGTTGTGAAAGTTGTCATAAAGCCTTGGAGAGAGTTGGAGAAGACCTATAAGTGGCAATTTACAGTTTCAAATCCGAAAACCATTCAGGAAGAGTTGAGCAGGCTAAGAGGAATAAAATCAAGTTTAGAACTTCCAAAAGAGTAGAAGTGTACTAATTGACCACAAGTGGCAAATGAGTCCCACTGTACATGCTTGATAGATATTTTTACAGATCTAGATACCCTTTTGATAGAAACTTGTTCTTGCACATTTCCCAAAAACTAGACTGATTCACCTAGATTAGTGCATGAGTCCCAATCAACCTTGACATCATATTTTCTAGTGTTTAGAACCTTCACTCTGTCTTCTCTAGATTCCTAAGTGCATAGTTTCTACCTTACAATTTTTTGTTGCATTTTGTTCATCTTTCTAGGCCATATAGGGTTAGCTTGCATTCAATTACAGTTTTATATTTCATCTTACATTTCATTGTCTTTTCCAAGTTTAAACTTTGTGGTGAACACCTCATTCGATCATTTTTAGTCCTTAGAACAACCCTCTTGCAAGATTTATTTCTCCTTTGTAAACAAATCTCAAGGGTTTTTTCTTGAGTGAAAGTTTGTGAAATTTGTCCCTTTGTAGGCCCCAAATCAAGGGTGGAGTAAGGAAAAAAAAAATTCCACCTTTCATTTTGGTGAACCTACATTTAGAATACCTTCTTTGCTGATTTGGAGTATATTATCTTGTTTGCATTAGGATTTGTATTGGTTAACTTGCATTTTAGGGTTTCAAATTGTTCATTAGTGAAAGCTCATTTAGCTTTCATTTTTACATCAAATTTCATTGAAAATCATTTAAATTTTTCATTTGCATCTCGGACATAGATTAGGAAAGATAAAAAGCATAAAGTTGAATTCAAAAATTCTTAAAATTTAAAAAAAACATCAATGGGACTCATTTTCCACGTTGGGAAAATCAGTCCCTTTGCATTTTCTGGCATTTAAATTTCAATTTTTGAGTTTTTGTTTGCTATTATTGCTTTTTTGTTTTAGTTTCTAGAATTTCAGATATAAGCATTTCATTGTTTTTAGATTACATTACATTTACATTCACCATACATTTAGTAACATTTGTATGAGTATTTGGTGTCCTATTGCTAATATTGTATTGAGACAAAATTTGAGACTCATGTCATCCCACAATAGCACAATTGTTGTGGATCTTGGTTTGTCTAGCTCTTTCACTTCTAGTATTGACATTAGTACACTAGGCATTGACAACACCTCTAACAACTCTTTGCCTTTAAGTATCATGCAAGGTGAACAAAGGAATGATAGTGTCCCATAGGAAAACTTAATTCACATTCATGAGGACCTAGCATACTTAGAACATTAAGTTAAAAATGACATCTCAACTACTGCCATTCCTACTACAGATAACATCCACCCCATGCTTGAAAGTGAAGATGGGCTTGACTTTGGGAAGAACATAGTTCAAATATTTGGAAAGAATCTAGCACAAACCACTAGTTTCACTTTACCAACAAGCAATGTTACAGGTCAAAGAGGAACTCAAATTCCTCCTCCCACAATAATAGCTTCAATACCTACCTATACCAAACCTCAAGTCACAACAACAATGCAACAAGTTAGTAATGTGATTCCTTCCTTGTGTATTCTTACTAGCATTTATAGTTCCTATGTGGCATCGCACATTATATCTCCTACCACTTTACCACCTATAAGCATCCCATTCACTTGTCCTACAAACACATACACTTCTCCACCTTTGTAACTTCTATATCATAACAAAAGCAATGAACCTCTCATTAATCAACTCTTCCAAACCATTTCATCCCACCAAAATCAAAATGGTCCACCTACATATTATGTCAAAAGCAATCCATTTTCCTTGGAGATATTGCGAACACCGATGCCACAAGGTGTAGAGGTGCCTAGATTTGAGAAATATGGAGGGAAGCAAGATCCTTCTAAGCATGTTAATGCATATATTGCCTTATGTAGTGACTTGTTCCTTGATGATAAACTATTGGTAAAGATTTTTCCTAGGTCCTTGAAATATACTGCCTTGGAATGGTTTTCTTCTTTACTGGATAACTCAATTCATTGATTCAATGAACTTTTGGATGTATTTGTAAACCATTTCCAAGTGCATATGACTCCCAAGATGACCTTGGCTGATTTGATGAGATGCAAGCAAAAAGAGGAAGAAAAGATAATTGATTTTATCTCACACTGTCAATCGCTTTATTCGTAAATCAATGTCAAGGTCCTTGACACTCACCTTCAAAATATGTTCATAGAAAATTTGCAAAGAAAAATTCAAGACAAGCTTACCATAATGAAATTCTCATCCTTCATGCACTTGTGTATTTCCCTCCATGATTATCAAAATTCGGTTAGTAGTCAAGATACAAGGTCCACTTCTAGCCAAACTGATAAATCCGAGCTCACAAATCAAAACAATTTCTAACCTTTCAAAAAATAAAATAAAGGGTTCCTTCAATTCAATCCCCCTAAACAACCAACTCAGAATGTCAATAACCAAGTAGTTGTTGTCAAAGCCATGGTACCCTTTAGCTATCGAGACCCAAAAAGACAATTCACTCCCTTACTTGATACCCTTCATAACATAATGACCCAACTTTTAGACCAGCAAATGATTACCTTACCTCCCATAAAAAAACCTAACCCTAATAAGCCTTTACCCATGAGCTCTAAATCAAATGCTTATTGCCACTATCATCGACAAAATGGACATGACACAAAATATTGTAAGTGTCTTAAACATCTCATGCAAGACCTCATTGATTTTGGCCATCTATCCATTAGAGGTATTAGTGATCAAGGAAATAAGTCTATTGCCCCTCCCAACAAAAAATTACAAATTTTGACCAACCCAATGCCAAAACACAATATTTCATTTGTCAAAGCCAGTGAAACTGAAAATAACGATGTGATGAATGTTGACACAGATAATGATTACAATGATTCTATTCAAAATAATACTATCAATCCTACAGATGAAATGGTGGGGTTGATAGACATCAGTCAACATAAGGTACAAACTAAGAATCCTCTTGACATTACTTTCTCCTCTAAGGATATAATTAAACATGCACCTGATGGTCCTCTCTACATAGTTGGTTGTATCTATGACAAGCCCAATTATGGGATACAAATAAATCTCGCTTGTGGATAGAATGTGATCACTGAGGAATTCTTACTTTTGCATGATCTCTATAAGAGATATACGATAAACCAAAAGCATGGATCAAAACACATAATGGTTTTGCTTGCCCTATGATTGGATTGATCACATTACCATTACAAATAGGACCAAAAACATTATATGTCACATTCTCCATCATCCCATAGTCGGCCCAATTTCATGTGAAGCTAGGCCACCCATGGCTTCACTCCATGAAAGTTGTCCCTTCGGTCGTACATAAATTCTTAAAGTTTCCTTTTGAAAATGAAATATTCACTAGTCACCATAGTGGTGTGGCATAGAAAAATGGCCCCTTGTCATTTTCATGGCCTTTTAGGTCTTGCTTCATGATGTTTGGTCCATTTTCCTTTGATTTAATGTTTTAATGTGGCTTGAACATTCATATTTAGGTCCTTGAAATTCAAATAATGACATCTTGTGAAGGTGTTGTGAAGTGTTGTAAATCATTTCTACACTCTTTTAGACTCTATTCATTGCAATTCATCTAAAAATCACCTTTTCATCACTTATGAAGTCCTTTTTTGAAGTGTTGTAAAGTCTTGTAACAAGATTTCATGCTTCTCTAGGCATAATTTCACTATTTACACCTTTCTTATGCTTTATTTGACCCCTTTATGCCCTTATAATATTTAATTAAGTGTATTTTTGAATGTAAACCCTGAAAAAAATATTAAATGTGACTTAATTCCTAACACCCATTTTCAAGCTTGAGGTGGGACCTTGTTGATGGTGCTTTCTGCAAACAACAACTCAGACAAGATACAAGTATCCTATCTCTCTTGAAAGGTAAATCTCTATCAACAAGCCTCAAGAGATAACCCCAAGGTCTCTAATGTTAGGGCTTGACAATGCAAAAGATAGCTCAGTGATGATGTGAAAATGTTGGTAATCACAAATCGACCTTACTACAAACAAATACTGGAATCTAAAACTTATCAGATCTTCCAATATGGTGATACTTCAAATCCTAAAGCTAACACTGATTTCAAAGAAATAACAAAATATAAGGGGTTAAGAAATATTCTTAAAATTAAAGCTACTCCTAGGATCAACAATGTAAATGATGAAATACTTGAAATGGACCAACCCCAAAAAACTAATTCTTGGTTAACCTAGATGAACCTGCTATCTTATAGAAATAGTGCTATCTTCTAAGGCAATAAAGATTTTCAAATCTTGAACATTCATCCAAAACAACCCTATTGCAATTGAAATAAAGAACATTCATAATAGAACTAAGCAAAATCAATATATGGTCCAGGCTAACTTTACAAAGAAACTCACAATAAACCAGTTCAAAAAAGTATGGACCAGGGATTGCTACAAACACTTCAAGCATTAAACCATAAACACCATTGAATAATAACCAATTCTAAATCTAACATATATCCAGTATCTCTCAAGCAATCTCAAACATAGAACAACAAATACCATGCAAGATAAATCAACACAAGAGAATTCACCAAAAGCATAATGTATTCAATTGTATTGAATCACCCAATAACAACAACAATTCCAGTGTTTTGTGTTACAACACTTGCTTAAAAAAAAAACTACCTCCTAGCACTAGCTTTGCTCTATCACCTAGCTCGCTTCAAAGTCTAATCATCTAGCCCTTACAAATGAGGTAGAATGCCATATTTATAGAGTTCTCATCATATGTCAGACCATTTATGGTTACAAAGAAGGTTGGCCACAAAACAAGTCGAACTAGAAATTCAAAAATAAAATGTAAAGCATTAAATGCTTGAAGCTCCTTTCTAGGTCGACTTGGGATCTTCAATGCAGGTCAATACAATACATGTAGAGGACGAAGGATGGATAATGGGAAGCAAAAATTTTGAAGCAACTACTCATCAGCTAGTCCCCTATCCTTATCTTGACCTATTTTATCTTGCACCATAAGGAAAATCTTCTCTATGTCAGCCGAAGGTGGAGTAATTAAAACTTTGAATCTTCTATGAATGGATTTAATCTCTTCCCTAGATTATTTGATGACCTTATCCCATTCCACCTTGAGATCTTGATATTTCTCCATGACAACAATGTAGGTGGATGCATCATCTTAGTGGTGGGGTGTGATAGGACCATCATCAATTAGGGCATAAACTTCATGCCACCACTTCCTTAATTGCTCCAAACTTAGATGCTTTGGTACAAACTTCTTCCTCCCAGTCATGATCTCAAAGAATGGAATACATTTGTTGTAAATATCCTTTAATGTGCTTCCTACCTGCTTCCCCTACTTATGTATCCTCTTCAAAAATTTATGCTTAATCTATAATGATTCATACCAGTCCCGAGGCTCTAAAACCTTTGAAGAGGAGAGGATTCCATCACTCACCAATTTCTCCTCTGTATAATCCTTGATTGTCTTTAGCTTTTTTAGGAGGGAGTATGTATCTATCTTGTCTTGCCCCAACACATTATGCAGCCATTCAAAGGATCTATGTGCATCACCACAAGTGGAAAATATGTTCTTAATCATATCATCTCCTCATTGTCTAACTCCTTGCAACCATCCATGGGTGGCCTGCGTAGAAGCTTTCATCTTCTTAATCTAAATGAATGCCTCCTTAGGAAACAAACCTTCAAGGGTCACCCCTTCACTTACCATCTCTTGCAGAGGCTTGATCAAGTGTTGCACATATCTATACAAATTATTCAATTTTTTTTGGAAACTCTCCTTCTCTGTTCTTTCCTTATCCAACCTTCTTAGAATAGCCTTGGAAGAATCTTGGAACTCTTCCTTCTCCTGATCCTTTCTTATAGGCCCCAAATTTAAAGTCTAAATATTGTAATCTTCAGGAGCTATCTACCTTTTACCTTTATCTACTACAAGAATGGAAATGTGGATTATTTTTTTGTATGCTTCATTCCTGGTGATCTTGGAAATCATCCTGGCCTTCTTGTTTGTTTTCCCTTTGCCAATTTTGGCAAGCAATTTGTCCCAGTTTGGAGGGGTGTAATCCACAATGACCTGGTTGCTCCTCAATATTTCATTAGGCCAACTTGGGGAAGCGGCATCCAAATTTTTATCATCTTGTTTCTCTTTCTTACCTTCACCTTCGGAGGGCTCAACATCTACATCATGTATGGAAGGGACCTCCTCAATTTTGCCTTCTCCTTCATCTTTCTCCTTATTATCTTCTAGCTTCTAACTCTCCTCTTGATTTACTATCTCTATCATAACTTAAATAGGAGAAGGGGTCCTTTCATGTTTCTTTTCCTCTTCCATAGATCTCCATTCTTCTTCCCTAACTAGTGAGTCCTCATAAGATACCAAGGAAGACTGGAGAATATTTCCAAGCTCTACCTCTACACTATGGAGATCTCCAACATGGAGTTTTTCTATGTCCTCACATTGATATGCCTCTTCAACAACAACCTCTATTTGTCCTTTCTCTCCATCATTCAAGGTCCGAGTTAAGGGAGGAACAGGGGTGTCCTCTTGTTCCACAATAGGAAGAAGTGTAGGAGCACCCTCTTTCACCATAATCTCCTTTGGAGAAGGAGTTCTGGCCTACCTAGTGTAAACTTGTGTCTTTTCTCCAGAGCTCTCTACATCCACCACCTGTGGTCCTGTTTCATCTTTTTGTACCTTAGGCTATCCATTTTGTTTTGTTGAAGTTTCTACAACTCTTCTCCTTTTGGGCACAGGGAGACTATCCTTTTCCCATTCTTCTTCATGCTCCTCCTCCTGAGCAGTTGACTTTTCTTTCAAGGCAGTCTTTCTCCGTTTAGCACTGGGCTTCCTTTTCTTTTCTTCCTCAACCTTTGCTTGGATACCTTTAATCTTGATTTTGAATGGAGAATCCACATTTTCCTTGCCTTTTGGATCTTGTTCATCTTCTTCGGAAGTGGATTGGGACTCCAGATTTCCTATTAGATCATATGTATACTGCTTCCCTTCATTATCCAATTACCAAATATTATGCTTGAGCCACAACTTGGTATACTTGATAATAGGAGCATTGATTTGTTCCAATTCATTTTTCTCTTCCTCTAACCAATCAATCTCACTTACGGGCTTGTCCTTGATTGACTCATAATCATGGCTTTGGATTACTTCCCCATCATCATCAAGTTGGTCAGGGATGGCCTTGATGTTGTACAATCTGATTAAACTAGTTGGCAACCTTGAGAATTTCTTCCTTTGGACCTCAAACTCATCTTTATAGTTTTCCCAATAATCCTCAATGTCATCTTTGTGTCTAAAGTCCCTACTATCTTTCTTTTGAGCTTCTCATGTCCTATCAAACCTAGGCCTCTTGGAGTGAAATTCTAGACCTAGAGTGCTCATTTCTTCTTCAAAAGAGTGTGTTGTGATCAAAGAAGGCCAGACCTCATTAACTCCCATCTTGAATGGAAATCCACCTCCTAATCCAGTTTTATGCATGTCCTTCACAATATCGTTAAAGGCTAAGATTTCTCTGGTAACCTCCAAAAGTATGATGTGGTATGTTGGATATCTTGGCAATCTGTAAGGAACACTTTGGTAACCATCAATTCTGATATATGAGAAGGTAGGAAACTGAATAAACCATGCCCCATATTTTTGTATCAATTCCTTAGTTTCATCATAAATCCTTACATGTTCTACTCCTTGTAGTAACCTGGTGATATACATCGTGAATGCATCATTCACCCTTCTGTAGCTGGAACTACCCAAATGAAACTGGGGATAAACCTCATATATCACATCTTGTCCAAATACACCTCTAGTGCTCAACCCCTTGTATGGGTGAAATATGGCCAAGGCATAGACCAAGTAAGCTGTCATTGTTAAGCTCTTGGTATGCAATACACTACATAGCTACTCATGAATCATGGTACTAATGATACCTAACCAATGATAGTGTACATTTTGCTCCATCCTTACTATGATGTGAAACATCCAATTTTCAAATATCCCCGCAGTATTCAAACCCACCACTTTGCTAAGGAGAGTGATTACATCATAGTATTTTGATCTAAACTTGGCTCTGTACAACTGCTTAGGTAACTTGGAGAAGTGTGGCTTAGGTTTCTCCAACCAAGAATTGATAACTTGCAAATCCTTAGTTTTATCATCTGCATAGTATTTCTTGGCTATGTGAAGATCAAGACCCACCACATGAAACCTATTCGGTATGTCAAATGTCTGAGCCACTGAGATAGGAGAGAAATTGGCAAGCACCCTTCCTTCTGGACCAATTATTCTCTGTGTATCCAAATCATAATGTCTGGCACATTCCAAGACTAGTTCATAGCATTGCACCATAGGAGGGAATCCAACCACATGGGCCAACCCAAAGCTCACCAATCTTCTTGGTAATAGGGAAGGCACTTGAACTACCATTCTTTCCTTAAACTCCTCATAATCTCATCTCGCAACATTGGTATATGTTACCTCCGACCAGATGGAAGCCAACTTGCTCTCAGGGATCTTGCTTTTCATGTCCAACTTGACTCTTTCAGCCTCTGAGACAAAATCCCCTTCATCACTAGCATCCATTACCTTGCCCTTAGTCCTTCCTACAATGACCTTACTTGATTTAGCCAGCATTCAAAAAAGAGACCACAATAACTATCTATTACAGCATGAGAATTCAAGTTAATCCACCATAGAGATCATGTTCATCAGTCAAATGAATACAAACAACAATCAAAGTCCCCTTAAAATATCATTAAAGCACAATTTAGGATTTTCACCCCTTCACGAAATTTAGGCCAGAAGGGAATTTCAGGGAATTTCGATCCAGGTGGAATTTAGCGATGAAAGCACAATATACCTCAATAAATCATTCAATCATCATCATTAATTAAACAATAGCATCATACATTTCTAAATCATTCAAATTAATCATGTGATGCAGAATCATTGGCTAATAACTCATGATATCCCTCAATTCTTCATTTCCAACAGGTTTTCGGGGAATTTTCGTTGGGAATAGAAATCCGCAAAAAATGGCAGGACTTTGCACATTTCAAGAAAATGAAGGAATAATGGATTTTTGGGAAAATCCAAAGGAAGCGGAATCTCGTGAAGTCAATGCAGTTTTCATATTTTAAGCACAATTTTGGGAAAATGATGAAGTGATCGAAAGTCAGGGAATTCTAAAAGTAATGGAAATTTGTAACATATTTGAAAACCTAAAATCTTTGACTTCTTGAGGATTTCACCCAAATTGATCGAATGATCACGACTTTGGGGAATTGGGCTCATATGATTTTTATTTCAAATCTCTCATTGATGGACTTGGATTTGGGATTTTCCCGAAGACAATTTGAATGACATTGGGAAATAAATCAAAAATCAAAAACCCTAAGCTCTGCCATGAACGCAAAAAATCAACCCCTAATCATCATTCTTGTTCATCCAACCAAGATAAATCCCTCTGAAATCCTCATAGAAAGAATTCCATCGAATGGAATAGCTCAAATCTATCCAGGACGTGAGTTATATTGAATACAAAGAATCCTAGGTCAAACTGGAGCAAATCGGTATATCAAGCACGAGATCGAACCAAGTGGTCAAATCAAGCACTAGCCTACACAATCGGATCACAAAATTATCAAAGGGATGGTTGTGTCCACTTTTGGGAAGGCATTGAAGCAAGAAATGGGAAACTGTAACCCTATCCTTAAATGCAGACCTCCAAGCATGCCAAAACCCAAACTCAAAACAAGCAATGATATCAAAAGATCATTCACAACTGCAAATCAAAGACTAGAGTACCGCGAACATACCATGGATGAATAATCAAATCAAGATGGTAGTGATAAGCAATAATTTCCAAATCCTTAATCAAACACCAAAGGTCACCAGAAAAATGCCACTAGAGTAAGCAATCCAAAGTCCAAATGCTAAATTCGCACACAACACTCAAGGACCAAGTCTTCCAAATTTAAAGAAAGATAAATGACACCAATATTTAGCACAAATTCCTTTAAGATATCAATAAACATGAGCTGCAGAGTTCATACAAAACATAAATGCAATGACAAGACAACTAGCTCAGGGATCTGAGGTCATGAAAGAATTCGGAAATTTGAAAGCCTTGCGGAATTTTGGTAAATTCTGAGGAAGACGAAATTCCCCAAGGATCTGAAATCTCCAAAAATAATGCAGAACTGGCCTCTGTTGGGTTTCCAAGGTGTTTGGGGAATTTCGCCTAGAGATAATTTTCCTAAAAACCAAGAAAAACCCGAAATTGCCCCAAAGACTAAGGGT
>VDFB02353493.1:343619907-343719947 GCA_007258455.2 Sequoia sempervirens | reverse complement strand
CCTAATTATCTCTCCCTCACTCTCCCCTTTTTCGCCTCCTCCCCTCTCACTTCCCCACCTCTCTCTCTCAACTCTCTCCCTCCTACCCCCTCTCCCCCTCTCAAGTCTCTCTCTCCCTCTCACTCACTCTCTCTCTCTCTCTTGCCCAACCTCCACCTAATTATTATAAAGTTATGAACGCACAAATCAGATATCTGATTTGAATCGGATATCCGATTTTTGGGCCATAGGAAAACCCCATATGGCCCCTTTTTTGCATTCCAACAGACCCTACATTCTTTTTTGTAGGCTTTGCAAGTGACAAACACGTGGTTTCAAAGAGGAAGGGACAAAGATCAACTTTTTAGAGCATCTTCCACTCAAATTTGTCATAAACTATGATTTTTCAGCATCTTTTATGAGGTATAATGGGGAGCAATAGTCGTTGGAAGCATAAATGTAAGAGAAACCTTACAAAAGAACAAATTGAAGCATATAGACAAAAAGATAAAGAAGGTCATAGGAAGAGAAGACAAGGTAAGTTAAATATTGGTGAGTCTGGGTCCTTTGGTCTTTCTAGTGAAGAGGAAATTGAATATGTAGAAGGTGAAAATGTTGAACATGATATTGAAATTGGGAATGAAAATATTAAAATTGATACTCAAAATATTCAAGCTGAAAATGTTGGAATTGAAGATGTTGAACATGATATTCAAATTGGGAATGAAAATGTTCAAGGTAAAAATGTTGGATTCGAAGATGTTGAATATGGTGCTGAAATTGGGAATGATATTATTCAACTTGAAGGTGAAAATGTTGGAAATGAAGATTTTGAACATAATATTGAAGCGTGTAAATTACGTTTCACCAAATTACATGAGAAATGAAGAACCTTGTATGGAAGAAAGACATATTCCAATTTCAAGACCCTCAAGAACCCCTAAATGGTTGCTTGAATTTGATGAGAATATTATAAACAATTTTGAAGGCAAGAGGTCAACATGAACTATTTGGTTGTGGGCTAGAAGACTTTTCAACCAATATTTTAGTGATAAGACATTGATCGAGCAACGCCAACTTTTTTTACAATTGCTAAAGATGCAAAAGATGAGACCTTTGCTAGCCAAATAGAAGATTCGTGTGAACAAGAAGACTGAAAAAAATTCTATTATTGTCAAAAATATTTTTAGTGCTCTCAAGTCTATTGGAAAAACTAACAAGAAAAAAGACAAGAGTTGCTCGGAGAGTCATTACAACCACCCTAGTAAGCCATCAATTGAAAAAGGCTCTCTTTATGAGACAAACTTGTATTTATTTTGACATAAATCGTAAAACTTTGGATAGAGAAATTGCAAGAAGAGAAAGAATAGATGATCCTCTTCAAAATGATACATGGGCTTTTTCTGAGAGGCTTCCACGTGTTGATAAGAAGCTAACTAATAATGTAAAACAAGTAATTCAATAATTTTGGCATAATAACTCTAGAGTATCACCCAATGCAAAGGATGTTTTAAGGTTAAGAATTGGAAATCAAGACCGTACACCACATCCTAAACATTTCTTAGAATCAAACCAAACAATGTTGTTCAAAAAATTTATTGAAACACATCCAAATATGGAAATCTCGCAAAGGAATTTTGAAGGTTTGAAGCCATTTTATTGTATGCCTCTTAAAATTCCTAATAATTGTTGTTGCAAATACCATGTGGAGTTTTTAATGTACCATGAACTATTATGCTATATCCGTTCTACTTTGCATACTAATGAAATGTTGCAAGAGTGTGGTGCAATGCATCTTCTGAAATCATCAAGGGACTTGTTAGATCTTTTTTTATGTTCTAGAGATGATGGTTGTTTTTTCTATAGAAATGATTGTTTAAATTCAAAGTGCTCACAATGTGGTGGCTTGTCAAAGTTTGTTCAATGTTTTCATGAGGGTTCCGAACATGAATTTGGAAAGAAGCTTGTTGAGAAAAAGAGATATGAGATAGTCAAATATACTTTGCAGAGTGGAGGTGAAGGTTCTAGATGTGAGTTGGTTTCGAAAGAATGCAGTGTTGCTGATTTTATTTCAGATTTTAAGGACAATATCTTCTACAAGTATGCAAGGCATAGTCATAGGTCACAGTGGTTGGATCAACAATTTAGAATGTGTAAGGACTCTTTTCCGATTAGCACTATTATATCAGTGGTTGATTTTGCAGAAAACTACACATTGCAACCACAAAGCGAGGTGCAATCTCAGTATTACAATTCCATTCAAATTGCTATATTTGTCCACATAACATTTAGAAATGCACTTGATAGTACAAAGGAGGATTGAAAGATAATAAGAGAGTATCATTTTTATATGAGTGATGATAGATCTCACTCATCTGAGTATGTCCACCATTGTTTTGAGATTTTTTTTGAGTTCTTGCAGGAGCATGATATAGCAATGGGCCGACATCTCATTTGGTCAGATAACTGCACAAGAGGACCATCCCTAGCGTAAATGTACCCATACGGATGTGTTGGAACAGTCTGTTTGGTCGTACAAGTTGCGGAATGAAAGTTGCACCACTTTGCAACTTTACACTGCTTGCATCTGGCAACTTTTCCCTCCACAGAAAAGTCATCACCACAGGAAAACGCCTTTGAGATAGCAAAAACTGAGAGAGATTTTTGTAGATGGTCCCAACATGATCTCGTAGCCTCTGACGGAGAGTCTGTATGCCCCATGGTCTCTGAGAAATAGCCCTTCAAATATTGCTGCCTTTTAGCACTTTGGACTCTTCAGGGAAATCGTTGGTCCAATGTAGCTCGGAGTGATTCAACGTCTTTGGGTGCAAAAGAGGACCATCCCTAGCGTAAATGTACCCATACAGACGTGTTGGAATAGTCTGTTTGGTCGTACGAGTTGCAAAATTAAAGTTCCACCACTTTGCAACTTTACACTACTTGCATTTGGCAACTTTTCCCTCCATTGAAAAGTCATCACCACAAGAAAACGCCTCCGAGATAGCAAAAACCAAGAGGTTTTTGTAGATGGTCCCAACACAATCACGTAGCCTCCAAAAAAGTGTCTGTATGCCCCATGGTCTCCGAGAAATAGCCCTTCAAATATTGCTTCCTTTTAGCACTTTGGACTCTTAAGGGAAATCGTCGGTCCAATGTAGCTCGAGTGATTTGGAATATTTGGGTGCAAAGAGGCCATCCCAAGCGTGAACGTACGGCATTTATCGCATGTTGGAATAGTTCGTTTGGTCGCACGAGTTGAGGAATGAAAGTTGCACCACTTTGCAACTTTACACTGCTTGCATCTGGCAACTTTTCCCTCCACTGAAAAGTCATCACCAGGAAAACGCCTTCAAGATAGCAAAAACCGAGAGAGGTTTTTGTAGATGGTCCCAACACGATCACGTAGCCTCCAATGGAGAGTTTGTATGCCACGGTCTCCGAGAAATAGCCCTTCAAATATTGCTGCCTTTTAGCACTTTGGACTCTTAAGGGAAATCGTCGGTCCCAATGTAGCTCGGAGTGATTCGGCGTATTTGGGTGCAAAAGAGGACCATCCCTAGCATAAATGTACCCATACGGACGTGTTGGAACAATTTGTTTGGTCGTATGAGTTGCGGAATGAAATTTGCACCATTTTGCAACTATACACTGCTTGCATCTGGCAACTTTTCCCTCCACTGAAAGTCATCACCACAGGAAAATTCCTCCAAGATAGCAAAAACTGAGAGACATTTTGTAGATGGTCCCAACACGATCCCATAGCCTCCGATGAAGAGTCTGTATGCCCCACGGTCTCCGATAAATAGCCCTTCAAATATTGCTACCTTTTAGTACTTTAGACTCTTAAGGGAAATTGTCGGTCCAATGTAGCTTGGAGTGATTTAGCGTATTTGGGTGCAAAAGAGGACCATCCCTAGTGTAAACGTACCCATACGGACGTGTTGGAACATTCCGTTTGGTCGTACGAGTTGCGGAATGAAAGTTGCACCACTTTGTAACTTTACACTGCTTGCATCTGGCAACTTTTCCCTCCACTGAAATGTCATCACCACAGGAAAATGCCTCTGAGATAGCAAAAACTGAGAGATATTTTGTAGATGGTCCCAACACAATCCCATAGCCTTCGACGGAGAATCTGTATGCCTCACGGTCTCTGAGAAATAGCCCTTCAAAAATTGTTGCCTTTTAGCACTTTGGACTCTTAAGGGAAACTAGTGGACAACAGAGTTAACTTCTTCAAAAACTTGGTTTGAAGTAATTTCATTCTTTTTTGTGCATTTGAGAGACATTTTGACTGGAGGTCAGTCTATGAGCCTTGTTCTATGATATTACAAAAAGGTATTGTGGAGCTATATTAAGCTACCACTCCCAATATCATACAAATTGAACCCTGCCATCAATAGACTCTATATATCAAGCTACCACAATTCTGTTGATGTTAGCAGCTCTGTCAATCTCTTCCAGTCGTTCTAGCACATGATAGAGCTTGGAAAAGAGAGAAGGAAGTCCGCTAGCAAAGAGGAGAGTAGAGTCCACTTCAAGAGTAAAATATGGCACTTGCTAAGACTAAGCCCGCCCAACCATACAAAAGTGGCATACAATATAGCCAAGTCCGCTCCAAGGAAATAATCAATGGCTTGGTATAAAGAAAAATCCACTACCAATACATAGAGGAAAGTCCGCCCTTGTTTCTTGGCACAAACACTCAGCAAAGCCCGCCCATGTTAAGAAAGGGATGTGTCAAACATGATTGAAGTCCACCACATGTCTTGGCCATGAAACTTGACAAGGTCTGCGCTTACCAAAGAGTGACATGGCATAAAAGATGGAATCTTGCCAAATCCGCTTCAAGAGGATAATGAGTGTCCGCAGTTAGAAGAATATGAACATGGAAAGTGAATGAGTGAAGTTCGCTCAGCATGTTAAGTTTGAAATGGCAAGAGAAAAGAGGAAGTATGCCAGCCTTAATGTGAAATTGAGCTCACCCCTCATTTGTAAAGGGTGGAGACAGTGTATAGAATTGTTGTGATAGACTATTTCTGATAATAAAAGCTCTTATGCATGATTTGATTTGAACCACTTTTATTGTCAAATAGTGTGCATGGTTGCATAACTTCTTCCACCATAGATTGGAGATAGATTAGAATTAGATTACACTTGGAATAAAATTTTCTTTGAAACTTTGTTAGATGAATGCAAGATTTGATAAGCATTGATTTATGGTGGAACTTTTTCTCATACTTTCTTTGAACGGATGATTTTCGTTCAATGCGTAAAGTTAGCCTGAGCTTACTCTGTGGATTCTTAACTTCTATCTGGATAAATATTGTTCGATTAGAAGGTAGTTATTCATTATATGAAAACCATAAGCACATTTCCTTGAAGATTGCAATGGCTTTGCCTAGTTGACGCGATTCCTGTGTGGCGAAACAAAGTTTGGTTTCATTTCACCAAGTCAATATCGTCTCTTGA
The DNA here is from genome assembly GCA_007258455.2 of Sequoia sempervirens. Lineage (NCBI taxonomy): Eukaryota > Viridiplantae > Streptophyta > Pinopsida > Cupressales > Cupressaceae > Sequoia > Sequoia sempervirens. The sequence continues at coordinate 343,714,496 of VDFB02353493.1, read as the reverse complement.
ATTCTTAGGAAGTAGATTAGAACTTCTAACCCCTTGTCTCCTTTTTCAGTTTGTTTTATCTACAACCCAAATAAAAGAGCTTCATTATCCAGACCTTCATTGTGAATTGAAAACATCCAGCGTAAGTCCCCTTGTGATTACTAGCAAATCACAACGCCCATTGAGCTTACCACACGTCAAGACCTGACATAAGAAACCTTGGAATCGCCATATGATCTTCTCACAATCTTAGCATATGGGGTGGTTTTTCAAGAGAGGATAGGTGTCTCTGGGCATTTTTATTCTGATGTACGAGTGTGTCATAAAACACGCATCAACAGGTTAAAGATAAGGATTTGACAATGCTTTCCCTCAACGGTTTGCCATTGTCTTGGGAGTCCTATATTCAAGGAATTAGTGCAAGGTCCAAACTCCCGAAGTTCGATCATTTGAGGGCCGATTGCATTCATTATGCATCAAGATTGATGGTTAGAGGTGTTGGCCAAAATTCTACTAATGAAGAGATTCATGTTCTTGCCGCCCAACCTTCAAAGAAGAAAGGAAGAAGTGGAAAGAAGGGATTCTTCAAGAGGAATCGAGACAAAGGAAATTATGGTGCTCCCCCTTCCAAGAAGAAGCGAGACTTGTCCAAGATTCAATGCTTTAGGTGTGATAAGTTTGCTCACTTTTCCAAACATTGTTCAGATAGACCTAAGCATCAAGCCTCCGTTGCAGATGTAGATGATGTTTCTCCACAGAAGAATGAATATTTGTTTTGCTCAGCATTTTCAAGCAATGTACCCACTGACACCAACACTTGGCTAATCAACAGTGGTTTTCTCAGAAAGAGGGAGTTGATTATGAAGAAAATTTTTCTCCTATTGGTAGTTACACTTATGTCAGAACTATCATTTCCCTTGTTGCATCAAGAGGATGGAAGATTCATCAAATGGATGTGAAGACAACTTTTCTCAATGGCGTGATTGAGGAAGAAGTTTACATCGAGCAACCTGATGGTTTTGAGGTTCATGGGAAGGAGTCACATGTGTGTAAGCTGAAGAAGGCCTTCTATGGTCTTAAGCAGGCTCCTCGTGCATGGTACGAAAGGATTGATCGGTACCTGTCTAGTTTGGGCTTCTTGAAGAATGATGCTGATTCAAATCTCTACTTCAAGGTAATCAATGGTGATGCATTTAATATTGGTACTAATTCATGCTTCTAGGCTGCATATATATATTATTTTTACATGTTTTCTCCATTGTTAGGCCCCTACACCACAAGTAAATGGTTGCATAGTGTGTGGAATGAGGGGGCAGTAGGCCTGTAATTGAAATCTTTTCATCTATCAGCATCTAGTTATTTACTTATGCAATGTGAAGTAATGCTTTGAGTTTGAAAGATGTGCAATGCAATGTAATCAATAATATGAATAAATTTTTAATTATTAGTTATGTAATGTGAAGTAATTGCATAAGCTGCTTAGGTTGACTTTGTAAAAACTATATTGTTATTGAAATTTTTTTCATCTATTAGCATCTAGTTGTTACTTATGCAATGTGAAGTAATGCTTTGAGTTTGAAAGATGTGCAATGCAATGTAATAACAATATGAATATAAACTACATAATATTTAACCATTCTTTTATGCTATTGTACATTGATATTTAACCATTGCTCACTTTCAAAGAGTTTAATCATGCACATAGGAGGAAATTAAATTTTGATTGTCAATTTCTATATATCAAATTATCCAATAATCAAGTGTATGTCCATATACAAAAATGGCATCAACGCCAACTCAAACAAAATTTTATAATATGTGGCATATGCCATCTCGGTATCTATTCAATATTTACATGCCAAAATGTCTATCTCATCCTAAACTACTGGTGGATCATCAAAATGGAGCCTCTTTGAAGCATTTGTTGCCTCTGAAGGTAGCTGCATAAGAAAAAGTCAAACCACAGTTGAGATTAGTTATACTATATAATTTAAAATCGAATAATTAACATCAAAATCAATATACATTAAATTATAATTGAGCTCTAAAATTGTAATCTTGATTACCTAAAATATCCATCTCTTCAAAGGGTTACGAGTCCTAGAATATGCCCCTCTCAAAGAATCGACCAAACCATCTTTTGTTATTTCAATCTATATAGGTGAACAAAAACATAAAGTGATCCAAGTTAGCATACAATTGTCAATAATAGGAACATATAAATACCAAACACAAAATAAAATGAACACATAATTTTTTAGGTTGATCTTTTTCTTTATCTCCTTTAGGTATTTCGACACCTCCTCCTTGAGGTGCTTCAACACCTACTCCTTCAAGTGTTCCAATACATACTGCTTCGAGCGTTGTGGCACTTGTCAACAAGGACGTATAGCTCATAATTCCCTGCACATAAAAATGACAAGTACATATGAAACTACCAATCTATGTCGATGTATGTATAATCAATATAAGATCTTAAAATTCTTAATTCAATCAAATTTGAGTTCAATTACCTTCCCCTTATCCAACATTGCACTTCCATAATCTGGACAAGCACCCTCACTCGCACTAGGTATTTCCTACAAGAGGAAAATAAGATAAACATATAAGTTATTATATAATTTCATTAATGACAATTCAAATGACAAGAAAATATAATAAATAAATGTAAATGAGTGAGTGCAAAAATATATACTGTGTGCGTGTGGAGGCCAAATGAAATGGCCCTCAGGGTGCTATCCATCACTTGTGTCAACTCCTCCTCGGACATCAACTGTTAAATAGACCATGTAAATAAATATTAGTACATTATACTATCTCTTATTAATATTCATTTAAAAACAAATGCAAGTTATGAATTCACAACTTAAATTTTACCTGTGTCACTATTCCAATGTCCCCCTCTCTAGCAGGAGAGGACTTGTATGGTGTGCTCCACTCCCCTGCATCTGATCTATAATGTCCACATCATGGAAGTCATAATCGGAAGTGTCCAAGGGATGTTCGGCAGGATGTACAAGAGGACCCAAGCATATCTGGCGGCACATGGAGCAAGTATGTGGCACACAAATATGTGGATCTAACGAGGATGACACAGCAGCACTCGAGCCATCACCAACATCACCAGAATGTGGCTGAGCTACTACAGAAGCATGTGAAACCAAAAGACCACTCAAAGAGTGAATAGCGTGGATAGTCTGTGTGGCCGCATCCTGCATAATATCTGGATGGCATACTGAAGGTGGTAGGGAAGGAGGAGGGGGAACATATGGGCGGGTATTACTAACCCCTAGTCTATCCTAGGGCATACCTCCACCAATGCCCTGGAAGGGTTTAATGTCCAAGTAATTGACATGATGCCCTAACACAAACTTAGCATATAATTTTTTTTATAAAGTAAAATGGTATATCACAATTGTTGTTCGGTGGTTTCAAAAAAACCATACACCAATGATCCCAAAAGTTTTCTACAATGTCTCTATGAGTGCACCATTTTATAGAAAGTTTTGGTTTATTAACATTAACCGGAAAACCAGTGCGGGGGTTAACAAATAAAGAGGTTATTTGGGCTTTGGTTATTCTGAGATCTTTCACATCATCATAGGACAATCCACATGCATAATATTCTCTCATGTCTTCTCGCCATGAATGAAAGGCATTATGTTGTGAGGAGAGGGTTTCTATGTTTTTAATTATTTCTTTCATTGTGTTTGACATCTCAGATAATCGGGGACTCTCATATAAACTTCAAAAATGCCCCTTAATTCTTGCAATTTTTCACAAATTAATTCTTCAATTGATGGTTGTGGAGGTGGTGGAGCATTTGGCATTTTCATTGTCAGCAACCATAGTGCTTGATTAAAGTTAAAAAAAATTAATCTAATTAAAATTAAACAATATAAATGAAAATATTATAAAAATACCCTAGTTTTTAAAAAAAAAATCCAACAAAAACCCTATTTTTTAACAAAAATCTATAAAATTCTCTAATTTTTAATCCAAATACATAAAAACACTATTTTTAAATCAAAATCCATTACAAACATTCAATTTTCATAAAAATCCATTACAAACATTCAATTTTCATCAAAATCCATGCTAAACTCAATTTTTTCATAAAAAATCTATCAAAAACCCTATTTTGAAAAAAATCTATAAAAAATTAACTAAAATTACACAAATCTAATTGAAAATTTGATTAGAGCAAAGAAAAACCAAGAATCTAACCTTTTGAAAATGGATTTGCGCGAAATCGGATATCTGATTTGCGGAATGAAGTTTTTACTATGCGCCCACGGTTAAACAAATGTGAAATGAGTTTTAATCAGGCCAAAATGAAATATATATGTGTGTTGTAAATCAGATATCCAATTTGGATCGGATATCCGATCCAAATCAGATATCCGATATGGAAATCTAGGTTTGGGCTTTGCTTCGGTAGTGTGTACTGACACCCAAGCCACATAAAGTCAACTCAGAATTTTTGTGTTTTTCAGTTGATGAAACCCATAATTTTTTCTCCATTACCACTTTTTGGCATACCATGATCCTACACATACCCTGAACAAAAAACCCAAAATCAAAAGCAAAGCATAGAGCAACCAACCCCAACTAAAGCAAACCTAAACTAACCAGAAGCAACAAACAAACAAAGCAAAGAAAAAAGGGAAACCTACTCTAACCCAAGCAAACAAAACAAACAAAAAGGAATCCTAAACTAACTATGTACAAGGAAAGAGTTGTAAACAACTCAGGATTTCAAATAATGCTTCAGGTACTACCCATTGATAGGCAGTGGGATATCCTCTCTAGTGAGATTTTTCAAGCAAAAAGCATTATCTCCCAGTATCTCTGAAATCTGATAAGGGCCAAGCCAAAGTTTGTCAAAATTTCCATGCTCCCCTTTTTGGTCATGTGCTTTATCCCAGTAGAGAACCAAGTCATAGATTATAAAGGCTTTTACCTTAGATCTCCTATCAAACCATCTCTTGACGACACCCTGATGTTTGGAAAAGTTTTCTAAGGCTTTATCTCTTCTTTCTTCAAGGTCTAACAGTTTTTCCAGGCGGACTTCACATTTATCCCCTTCATCATAGTACTTGTTAATGAATTTTAAAGTGGGGATCTTCAACTGAATGGGAAATACAGGCTCTAGACCATACACAAGGTGGTAAGGAGAGGTCCTTAAGGATGTCTTATGCCTAGTGTGATCTGCCCAAAGAGAAAATCTAAGTTGTGTGTGCCAATCCTTGGGATTCTTTTCTAAGAGCTTTCAGATGACTGTTAAAAGGTTCTTATTGGAAGATTCAGCCAATCCATTGCCCTGTGGGTTGTAATTGGATGCAAACTTAATGATAATTCCATGATCAAAGGCCCAGTTATAAAATTTTAGTGATGCAAATGGAGGACCATTATCACAAACTAAAGCCAATGGACACCCAAAGTGATTAATAATGCCTAATTTTATGAAATCGATTACCACTTCAAAAGTACACTATTTGCAAGCAAGAGCCTTAGTCCACCTTCTAAAGTAATCAATGAAAGTAAGGATATACCTATGGCCTACAAAATAAGGTGGGTTGATTGGACCTATGAAGTCCAAACCCCACTGTGCAAATGGTTTTACCACTATAATAGGTTGAAGTGGAAGAGCTACATATTTCTCCCTACTTGCTGCAATCTGACACACATGATAGGTTCTGACATGGTTCTGTGTGTCCTTGAATAATGTGGACCAATAATAACCAGCCCTCAGAATCTAGTTTGTAGTGGAAGGTGCAGATCCATGGCTAATTCCATATCTATCATGAAAATTTGTCATTACTCTTTCAACTTCTTTTCCTAAGCACCTCAGTTAGATACCCTCATGATTTTTCTTATACAATACAACTCCATCATGAAACTATCACTTTTCAAATGAAAATCTCTCCTCTATACTGAATTAAGATGTTCAAGGAATTGTTGATTCAAAATATAATAGATGATATCATCATACCAGTCCCCTGGAGACACATCTCAGAGGTGATAGTGTTGAGTTGTGAGGTCTGGACCCATTTCTTCCATTGTATTGGTTAGCCCTTGTCCTCTCACCAGCTTCATGGGTTGAATCTCAATATTGTATTCTTGCAACATACTTACCCACTTAGCTCTGCGTTTTCCCAATTCATTCTGCATGAACATCAACTTGAATGCAGGATCAAAAACTATTGCAAAGACCTTGTTCCTCAAAATATAGTGCCTATTTTTTTTCAAAAATTTGACCAAAGCATAGGCTTGCTTCTCTACACTTGGGTACCTTAGTTTTTCATCCTTCATAGGTGCACTCATGAATTCTATAGGATTCTCATTCCCTTGATCAGACTTTTGAGTCAACATGCCAGCACAGGAGTGTTCAGAAGCAAATGAGTATATGTAAAAAGGCTTGGCATAATCAGGAAATACCAATACTGGGGCCTTAGCAATGGCTCTCTTAATTTCTGTAAATTCTTCTTTTTCCTTTGCACCCCATTCAACTTTAGCCTCTTGCTTCAACATTTCATTCAATGGCTTAACTATCTCAACAAACCCATCATGAACTTCCTTACAAAGTTAATTTTTCCAAAGAATGATTTCATTTCCTTCTTACTAGCAGGTGGTTGAATCTTGAGTATGGCTTCCACTCATTCAAGGTCAATGGAAATTCCCTTCTCTAAAATAATGTGTCCCAACAGTTTTCCTTCAGTAACTCCAAAGATACATTTCTTTGGATTAAGATATATTGTAAATTATCTACACTTCTGAAACACTTTGCATAAGTATGTAATGTGATCACCTCACTTTTTGGAAAAGACTATTAGATCATCCATATAAATAATTATGCACTTACCAATGATGTCCTTAAAAGAAATGTCCATGGCTCTCTGGAATCTAGCTCCAACATTGATCAAACCGAAGGGAATTCTCCTATAATCGAAAATGCCCCACATTGTGGTGAAGGTAGTCTTATACCTATGCTCATATTGTACCATAACTTGGTTGTATCTAGAGTAGCCATCTAGAAAAGACATCATTTGAGATCCATTGACAATCTGAAGCACTTCATCTAATGAAGGGACTGTATAGCTATCTTTTTCTGATGTCATGTTAAGGTTCCTAAAATCTACACACAGTCTGATCTCCCCATTTTTCCTCATTGGAACTAAATTTGCAACCCAGGTTAAATGTCTTATCGGAAATATGATACAAGCTGACAACAATTTTTGTACCTCCCTTTGGATGATTGGTTCCAACAAGGCATTAATTGGTCTCTTCCTTTTCCTGAAAGGTCTTGCTCTTGGCTTCAAAGGGATGGTATGTGTTATAATTGAAGTGACATATGTCTTCAGGTCCTTGTAACTCTAGGCTATCACATCTTGATATGTATGCAAGGCATCAATGATTCCTTTCCTCTCCTCTGGAGTACACACTTTACCAATGAAGACATTCTTGATATCATCCTGAATCCCCATGTTGTATATTTCACATTGACCACTGATGGACTCTTTCTTAGCCTCTTTCTCTTGATCTCTAACCTTATCCAAATCAAAATTCCTCTCTAGTTGCACCATTCCCCTCATAATAGTATTAGTCTTCAAATCGATAACCCCTTCCAAATCCATCTATGCTTCTTGGGGTTCAGCTTCATCAATGATCTGAGAAGTAAAGACATCTGAACTTGTGATAAAATCCAATATATGTTTTCCATCTTCAAATACCTAGAAGTTGGTCACATTTTCAGGTACTAGAGTCAGTTCCATAATAAAATTCTTCAATCTAGAGAGATAATGGTTGCAAGGTGCTAGCTACCTAAGCTAGGGAATCAGCAGTTTGGTTCTTACTATGTGGTATCAATTGAATGTTGAAAGTGTCAAATCCTTCAATAAGGACACATACTTTGTGCCTATAATTGTTCATCCTTCTATCATGAAACGAGTATTTATTTCTAACTTGTTTGACCACTAACTCAGAATCCCTAAAGACTTGCAAAATCTTGACCTTTTTTTCTTAGTGCCATAAGCCACCCATGAATCAAACCCTCATATTCTGCTACATTATTGGTACAATGAAACTAAAGTCTATGAGTATAAAAGAAAGTTTTACCTCTTGGACTGATCAACTCAAATCCTTCTCCAACACCTTTGATTTAGATCCATCAAACCTTAAGGTCCAACAGCCAACAACTTCATATTTCTTTGTTGTATCCCTTGGACTATTGCTGCTAGAAGGCTCCTTAGAAAGCATCACCTTCTTCCCTTTAGGATCCTCTTGAATACTGTGTATATTAATTCTAACTAGTGGAGTAGAGTTAATGCACTTTTGCACCTATTCTACAGCTGTTTGGCATAGGCCACATTCCAGTTCTGAGTGGGAGGAATTTTGAACTCTACACCAATTAGGTGAGAGCAACTCCTCAAAATTCATATTCCTACCTAGATGAATCTGATCTTCAATACATTTCTGAATGAATTCCTAAAAATTATCCAATAGGCTGAGCTGGTTATGATCTTCTAGGTCATCATTAATGGGTTCCACCAGGGCTCTAGTACTACTAGATTCTGTTGTAAGATCAATAGGTGTAGTATGTAGCATAAGAACTTCTTCGATAGCAGACTCTTCAACAACAGTTGCCAGCACATAATTACCCATGCTTACCTATGATATCAATATTTCATTCAAAGTATTTTGATACTTTGTGATCACGTATTTCATCCTTGGCTCTCTTTCAATCCTAATTTTTTTTGGCACTCCCTTCCAAGGAAGCCACATGTGGGATTGATCAGTTGATACATATCCATTCAAAGCCTTAGTAAAGTCCCTTCCTAAAATCAAACCATAAGTGTTAGGTATGTTTGCCACCTGTATATTAATGACTTGTTGAATTCTGGGGTTTGAGGAAATTTGCATAGGGAGCATGTTTAATTCCCCTACAACATTAACTTTTGTTATGTCCAGTTGAGTGAATTTCTTTTGGGAGATAGTAGGGTTATTTCCTAAGGCTCTATAGACAACAAAAGGCATCACATTGGTGGAAGCACCCGAATCTAGCAAAAAATTGTGCAAGTTCTTTCCAAATAGGAAAACATAAATCATAAATCAAGGAGTTTCTATTCTACCTTGAAACAAAGCTAGGGGGTATCAACCTAAGCAACTTGAATCTTATGTTTTCCTTTCCCTTTATCTCCAGGTTGTGTCTAAACCTAGCTTTTATCTTTTAATACTTGATAACCAGATGCCTTATTAACACTCCCACTAACTGATCTATCTTATGATACTGAATTTACATAGTAGGCTCCTAAAACTGCATTTATAATAGTTGGGACTCTCAATAATTCAAATGCAGAGAGACTTACCTTTAGCTTCTTGAGTTCTTCTACAACATATGTAGCTAACTGATTTGTACTCCTGTTAGTAGGAGCCTCCTTGAAACATTCCACCACCTTGTCTGTCTTGGTATCTACATTCTTCCCTTTTGATGCTCCAACTTGTGCCTATCCTTCGCTTGATAGATATTGCTTGGGCACATGTGGATAGGGCATATTATTGTTTGCATTAGGATCTAGAGGTATAGTGAAATTGTTTGGAGGGATAGAAGTGGTGAACAAACCTCCAACTTGTGGGCATTTATTTGGTAGATCTCTCAAGTCATACTTCTTGATTGGTCATTGGAATGTTTGCACTTCTTCAACATAAGTTTCTTCCTCATCCATGGAACCATTATCATTCACTGTATCTTCGTTAAACAATTGTGTAATCTCATCCCCATTGCACACTTGATCTTCCTCATACTTAAATTGGCTCGATTCTTCTTCAGTCCCATTCTCCTCACTTTGTGGGAAAGGAGAATGATTTAGCACTAGCACAGATGAGTCATAAGGAGTAGATGGTACCAACTCTTGGTTACTTGCATTATTCTCCACTTCATACTGAAAGATAGAAGCAGTTGTCCAGAACTTAGGGTAGTCTAACTCAGAATGCTAGCCTGTCTTATGGAGTCTACACCAACCTGATAAAGCAGCTTCAGGCAGGTATACACCACTTGGAGACTTCTCTTGATTAGCTAGATAATCCAATGGGGTGGGGACATCTCCATTGTTAAGCCTTGTATTCTAGGTCTTGTTCTGTCTGGGTGTTTGTCTTCTGTCAAATGCTTGTCCACCAGCTTGCCCTCTATCAAATTTCTGGCCAGAGGGTTGTCCTCTTTCAAAATTTTGTCCTCTGTCAAAATTTTTCCCCCTTTCAAATTGTTGTCCTTGTTGGGGCTCCTGACTTTCTCTATTGTGATTGGACTGTATACTTGTTTGAGCAGCTTGGAGTTGACTATTATGGTTTCTCAGATATGTGACCTCCATGTTCAACTTCTTAACTTGTTCAGTCAGTTCATCCAACCTTTCCTTGTCAGGATTGGTATATGGAGTCTGGTTCACACTATTTTGAGGATATCCTATTGCCACACCATAGCTTAGTGACTGGTTCAATACCTCATAATTCTACAAATATGTGGGGAAATCACTTTGAGGTTGTTGATGGATAGTTTGATTAACACTTTGCTGACGATAGCTGACCACGGGTGGGGCTTGATTCATAGGAGGTCTTGGGTGAGGGACCAAAGGCAACTGAGGTATTGGATTCATGATAGGGGTATGATTGGTAAGAGCTTGATTGATGGCCTAGACCTACCCTTGGTAAGCAGTAGGTCCTAGCAATGGTAAAGGGCTAGATAAATGTTGCCTTAAATCAGTACTAAGCTTGACAACCTTTGTATATGCATCAAGCAGGGTAGTTGGAGGATTAGGTATCCATTTCATAAAAGTACCTATTAGGCTATCAAGACCCTCATAATAAACTTCTAAAGTAGTAGTGTAGACACGTCAAATTAGCATTATGCATAGTCATCCACTCATTGAATAAATCAAACGCAGCAAATCCATTCGCTAGGAAAATCAGGTCTTTAGTCCTAAGGTTATGCATTTAAATAAATCAAAGGCTCACATCATCCTTTAATTAAATAAATCAAACTTTATTTAATTAAAATCTAAGAAATGCATCTTCCATCCTTTTCTGATTTAAATAAATCAAATATTTAAGTCCTAAAAGTCAAAATCATCCAAACACCATTAAGCTAACCTAATCATCATTAAACTATTCTAACAATGATCAAATACTAATCCTAACCACTTGCATCCTCTAGATTATACCACTTGTACAAATAAATCCATTTATTGATTTATTTAAATCATCATTTTCACTCAACATGGCATTTATGGGGAATATTCCCTCAAGTTTGAAAAATATGACAAGTTGATTTGTCCCTCCAACATTGCATTTATTTCTCATTTTCTTGTCCCCCTCTCAAGATTTATTGCCCAAATTTGAATTTGAAACTCCCTCTCCTGGGCACATTTCCCAAATCTTGCACATGCATCAACCACTCACATGATGACAAGTGGCCTCTCCCCATTGGATTATTTTTAGTCCCACATCCTCCATGTTTGGCACTCTTAGGATTTGAGAATCTACAAATAGAGGCTTCATCCTTGATCAAATCCTCCACAATCTTTATGCAAAGTCATTCTCTTAAACTAAGAACTAATTTTGTCCACTCCATCATCTCCACAATCATCCACAAATCTCTTGCAAAGTCACTCTCCTTGAGAATTGATTTTTCCGTCTTACTCCATCATCATCAAGGCATTTCATCATCTAAGCTTATGTATCAAGGATTGGGAAAGGGCTATTTTCAACAATAGCACCAAACCAATATGGAATAAAGTTTTGATCATGTTTGTGTATGCTTGCAATCAGCTATTCTTGTTCTATTTAGTTTTGCATATTCTAACATGGTTAAGTATTTCATAGGGATATTAAATTTAATGTGTTTGAAATGACTAAAACATGATATTATTATGTTAAGATTTTTGACCATTTGCAGATTTGATGTCTAGAAAATGGTGCTAGAAGGACGGCCGAAGATTTGATGGAATCACTGTAGTAATAGCTAAAATCTTTTGAATGATTTGTGTTATGAATGAAAGTTTTATTTAAATCATCATGTTTTGAATCTGTCACATAATGCAGATTTTATTTAGGCATTAATGGAATCACCATCTTGTGAAAACTGATGCTTTTTCTAGACCTAGACTCATAGGAATTGAATCATATCAATAGTTTTGACATCTCAAGATTGGCATAATCCTAGGTCTGTCTGTTTTGAAAGCATTCGAGTGTAGTCATCTTTTTGGTGTGTCTCCTTTATGGTTTTATTTCCAATAACTCCGCTCGATCTGCATAGTCCATTCCTTTAGGCATGTTCTTTGAGACATCTTTCAGGTGCATAATAGGTCAATAGAACGCTCTTTGGAATGGATTTAATTGGCATTGAAGTATTCTTCTTAGATCCTAAAGAGGATATTTTTTTATGGCAGAATAATTTTAGTTGTAGGCTCCTCAACAAAAGACTCCTCCTCGTTGGTTTATCGTTTACCTTCTTTTTTAAAAAGCTGCTACTGACCCATTCTTTGTTGCCAATGACCTGTATTGGGGACCCATTCTTTACTACCAATGACCCATTTTTATCCCAAAGCACTCAGTTTTCGAAGGGTTTCCTCTTTTTTAGATTCAAAATCTTTGCTATCAGATGAAGATGTTTCCTTTTCTTAAAGATTCACGCCTTCAAGAATTAAACCTATGCACCATTCATGCCATTTGCATTGTAGATTGTTGTGTATCTCACTAATATTGTTGTCATATAACATTTGTGCGCAGGAAAGGAAGACGCTAGTAAAGATTTTCAGATTTGGCTTTACGCTTACTAAGCACTTTTTAAAAAAAATTTACATCTGTAGTTTGTTTGAAAGTGTTGAAGGAATCTAAAATCTGCATTTCTTTTAGGAATTTTGTCAAGAAACAGTGTGTACCCTCTTTATGCTTCCATCTTGGCGCGAAGACTCAACTATTTTAATGTGCTATTCCTTGTGGCTCCTTCCAGAGAAAGCAAAATGCGCATTTCCAACTATTGATATCTGACAAAAATGCCACATGCTCTATGAGTTGATGCACATCCCTAGCCTTTTATAAAGCTCTCGGCTCAATCTCATCAATGGAGTTTCATCCTCCTGAAACTACGACCCCTCTGTAAATACTTGGACTTCAAGAGAAACGATTCCCACCATGAACGATTAAGAAGACCCAGTGACACCTTATTTGAATCTGCAATCCCTCTATCAACAAACGTCCCAGTCACATTTGCTTAAAGCATTTCTAGCATTTACATTTGTTGAAGAACATCCATACCCTGTTTTAAAGCTCCCATCCGTACGCAGCTAGTAGGATGTTGGGACGACTGTGGAGTTTGGTGTTATGCCTGACAATTGCATTTGCTTAAAAGTGTCTAAAGTCCTTTTAATCCATTCTATGCATATCATGCAATCATTGCATTCCATGAGACCACATCTCTCTAAAGCTTTCTGTCAACAGTTCACTACCTTGTCTACGCATCTACATAAAGTTTTCGTTAACAGTTCACTGCCTTGTCTATGCATCTACATTCTGATATCCTATTATAAAATGTGGTCAAGCTTATCACAACTCAATGATAAATGCACCTTCTTCATATATTCAAGTTCATTGTCCTACAAAAAAAAACATCATTTTATCTTGTGAAAATCGATAGATCTTAGAGGGTGTCACTGCAACCTCTGACACTGGCGTCATTCCCACTGGAACAGGTGATAAGAACACTGAAAAGAAAAACATTAAAGGGTTTGCGCATATGTAGAAGAAAGGGTCTTAACTATGTATGTATGCATGTTAATCTACCAAACGCAGCATGTGAGAGTGATTTTAGCGAAATCTAAAACCTCCTAGCATAGCTCGATTTGTTGACATATGATCTGGTGAATCTACCCATGCCTTCTGCAATGTCAGATGATGTAGATCGAGGAGTTTGTGCAATGAATAGACTTGACATCTCAGGTTTGATAGATTAGAAGTAAAATTCTCCAATCTCCCTGTGCTGCACAATAAATAGCATAGATGTCTAGCACGTGCTTTCTTTAAAGCATTTCCCTCACAAGAAACTTGTGGTGCAGCTTTATGACTGGTTGGATGTCTGTACCCTACTAATACTAGCTATAGGGGAGGAGATAGTTGAAGTTATTAATCTCTTTGCAGTCAATCTTGGTTTTGGTTGTAGAGCAGCCGACTTAGAGAATGTGGTCTCCTGCCAAATGCACAAACTCTATAATCTACAGTGGCTGCCTTGATTTAATCGTTGTCAATTAATCACCCCTGTCAAAAAGTAATTGTCCTTAGAAGGATTGTGTGGAAACGTCTCTCATTGATGGTTAATTAATTCTGAACGATTCTGTATGCAGTCAAGTAGTAAATGCTCCTTCATTTCGTGGTGGTTACTCAAAAGGTCGAATTCAAATTTACATTTAATTATGTCTTATCAAACCTTTCAGAAATTGATAGATGTTAAATGATTTCAAAATTGACATTGTTTCTTATTAAAATATCATTGTGCTTTCTCTGAGTTTGAAATGGTGAGTTTGATGGGAGAAAATATAAACTAATCTAATTTGCAAATACTTAATGTTCTTTGTTTAGCTACTGCAGATCACTAGAATCCATTTACTTTTTTCCATTGTCTGATTTTAGTCAAAGCAAAATGACTTGTTTTGATATTAAAGTTTACTTGGGAAGCTAAGTATGCCATTAGAACCCATTTTCATCAAAAATATCTTTTACCTCGAGTACTGAAGTCATGAAAATGCTTTAGGAAAGAATCTTGAAATTTGTAAAGATCATTGGTATTTGTTGTCTTAATGTTGTGTTTCTATGTATTTATCCATTAACGTTCAAAAACTATTTTGCTATTTAATCTCAGTCTTGCTATTTCTCTGCACTAATAATTGTTGTTTTCTTTGGGTACATGATTTCTCGAAGATAATGGAGTGACAAGTCGGAGGAAATCCATAAAACAATCAAGTAGATTTGAATTGGAGAATTTCCCATTGGGATTGAAAAAACAAAAAAGAAGCATTTTTTAATGCTCATTGTAATGGTCTAGAATATCCATTTCTACTTCCGTTTTCTGTGTTAGGCCAACTAAATCATTGTTTTCTTTTCTTTTCAAAGTTGGTCTAAAACTAAACCCTAGAAACTTACTAGCTTCAATTTCGGTTTTAAAATTGAACAAATCAAGCTTGGTGCTTTAAAATGAATTCATGTTTGCTTTGAGGCTATAAAATGAACAAGTGCTTGATCTGTGTGATTTTTTCTTTAGTGCATTTTGAGTGTACATACTCTCCCCTTGCGCTTCGTGCAATCTAGGGTGCAAGAGAAATAATAAAAATGCATTTTATTGCTTTGAGTCACCTTTAGAGGGGCCTGCCTAAGAGACACATCTGCAAGGAGAACTCGAAGGCGAATCTAACTGGTTTTTCATTCAGGCTGGTATATAAATGGATAAGACTAAACAATCAAGTCCTCATGGTATGTAGGCCTTAGCCGTATAGTGTCTTTCAGAATGGGGTACTACCGTAAAATGTATAAGAGCCCCTAGTAGGATTGATTAAAGCCTTTAGTGGCTTGTTGGATGCTCACAAGGTGCCATGTCCCTGATGTTGTGTCATTAAGAACCTTGTTTATAGCAGCCATCCAGTCCATCCAACGAGTTTATCGAAGTGGTGCATTGGAACTTAGATTCTAAGAAGTTACTTGCCATGTCCGATCTTGGTTGAAATATAGAGGTTAAGACTTCATTTCTTAACATTCCTTTATATTTTATCCTTGGTTGCATGTAAAATCATCTCTTCTACTATGAAGGGCATGAGGCAAGCCCACTGAGAAAAACGTACCAATTGAGCTAGGATGTTACATTGCTCATTTGAAAACACAACGCATTTATCGAAAACATTAGAAAACCAACATTCAACATCATCATCAAAATTTCAAACCCCTTAGTTAGAGAAAATACCTTTGAAAATACCCAAGAACTATTGCTTACCCTAGGGATTATGTCCTTAGAGTTTCTAAGTAATTGGGTTTACATCTTAATTTGCTCTTACTAAGGTCAACATTAGGCAACCCTTGTCCTGATTTCTTGGAACTTCCACATAGCACTTTGTGGGATGAAAAGAAGTTGGGACATTGGACATTCAATTTGAAACATAATCAAGTGTTTGTTTTTGGTAAAAAGAATTCATTAAAGCAAAGATAACAAATTTGACACTACACATGTGTTTGTTGATATTTTTATCGTCTTTCAAGAAAACATTGGTATTTTGGGTTTGAATTACTCTTAGAGAAAGGCATGTTCTTCACTATCTTGGCCTAGTAAACAAGTCCTTCCTAGGTTCATTTAGGATAAAATCAAACACCTCATCCATCTCAAACATTTATCATCCCATCCATCCAAACAACTTTAGAGCTTTGGAAACATCATTCTAGACTTGGGTTGATCGTCAAAATCAAAACCAACTTGTTTAGTTAGGAGTATGAGAATACATACTTTCTCATACCTCTAGTTAAATTAGCACCCTTTTGAACAAATTCATCCTAAGATCACATCCAACATATTAAGGTTTACAAGTTCATTATCCAAATCAAAACAATCAAAATCAAACCCTAAGTCTAGCACTGATCCAAAGTCCCTAAATGTTCAACACTCATATCATTTACACCTTTCATCCTTCATCTTGTCATTAGTCCTAAGAACCTTAGAGGTTACTTTCGCAACAAGGTCAAAACACAAGGAGAACATGGAATACAAACTTGATCCATACATCTTGAGTAATCCAAATCAATTGAATCTTCAAAGCCTTACAATGTCGATTGATTATCAAAACTCACACTTCTACAATCCATACATGGGACCATTACCTTCGACAAATGTCAATAGAAAAACAAGTGTGAGTATGCCCAAATAAGAGGTTGGAACACATTTCCCTATGGTAAATCCAAGTCCAAATCTACAAGTCTATCCACTGAACAATCAATGCATCAACCTTGAAACGAACAACGTCATCCCACCAAATCCCTACAAACCAAATGAGAAGGTACCAAGTACAAGTTTTCGAAACATGAATCCGAAAAAATTTGGGATAGATACATTGAAAATCATACAAATATTCCAAACATGAACAATGGTCAATTTCAACATATCATGCCAAATTTGAGTGTCATCGCAAATCAGAACATTGTCCAAAATCAAACACAACTACACACTCCAAATCTACTTAAACAAGAGCCAAATCAACTATATCAAGGGAGTCAAGATCAAAATCAAGAACAAATTTGGGAAGATCAAATTGCGGCACTTTCCAAAATAGTTGAGGCATTGCGCCAAGGGAAATCTCCACCACCATTACCAACATCATTCCTTGGTTTAGGGATTCCCCCTTTACCTAGCACCAATCACTCCATCCAAATCAATCCACCTAACACCAATCAAACCATCACGTCAAATCCTTCAAATGTACCATCGACATCACGCCAATGTAAGGTATCTAGTCAAACAACAACATTGATCCCAAATAAAAATATGGTCTCCCAAGGACCTATCACCTTGGTCAATCCAACCATCTCTATCACTTCGATCACTCCATCCACCCCTATCACACCCATCACATCTCAACCCCTCATTACCATGATCACTCCGAACATATCTCAACGACTCATCACTACATCCAACGCAATTCCAAATACACCACCACTACCACCAAAACCAAGTGCAATAAGTCAATATCGTAACATTGCACTAAAAGCACATCAAGCCTACCAACAATCACTTCAACAATATCAAGTGGATCCACAAGCCGCTCAAGCTACCCACACCACTCAAACTGCCCAAGCCTCTCAAGCTACTCAACAAACACAAGCACAAACACAAAAAATGACAACTGTTGAGAACAAGGGTCAAGATCAATCCATCACTAAACACCTTGAAGCTATGTCTACTTCATCCAATGATCAAATTGACATATGTCAAGAGTCACTTTTGAATCACGATCAAAATCCACCAACAATACTCGACAATGAGCCAATTCAAGAAATATCAACATCACTTGACTCTATGGTCGAAGACATTCACAATCTCTCCACCACAATTGTTGAAAACAATGATCAAAATCTCTCCATCGAGGAGCACATTGAGGATGTATCTACACAATCCAATGATCAACTCACCATACATCAAGACCCACTTTTTAGTGATCTCTTTCAAGGAGTGTTAGGATTATTTGATCCTATTGACATAATGTATGATCCATTCACCTATGATCATGATGAAAATGTCTCTACATTACCTTATGAGTTAGAGGACATATCTCAAGAATTAATTCCAAAGCATGATCAAAATATTTCACCAAGGTCTAGCAATGGTCCTTTCCAAGACATATTGACAACCTTCGACCTCATGGTTACAGATACTGAAGGAACCCTAAACTTGACATTTGAGGATATTAAACCACTTACCATGTCTAATGACGACATCCAAGAGCCATTTATAAGTAATCCATCCTTTGAAACTGACCCATGTCAAGAACTTGATCCAGAGCATGTCGAAAGAAACTCCAAAATAAATCAAGATCAAGAATTCGTATCTACAAGATACTACAATAATCTAATGGACACTCTCCTATCTATGCAAGATGATCATATCCATGTAGCACATACTCCTCCATCTACCCATGAGATGCTTTCTATAGATGGACACGTAGATGATCTTCATCTAGAACAAGATTATGCTACACAAAAAGAGCAGATTCTTAACTCCTACAATCAAACGGAGTTGTCAACATCAGGATCAAATATGTCCTAAATTTAGATTGAGGACATCATGAATAAAGATATCCATCATTATCTGCTCAAGGAAACAAGTCAGATAGAACATCCAGAGTTAGCGGAGCAGCAAATTGAAACAACGTCACCTACAGTGGTAATTTATTAGAGAATGCATTTTAAACAAGAGCTCTTGGAACAAGTGAAATCAAAGCATAAAGGTACTACTACCAGCATACTGGGGGCAACCTCGTCTCAAGCAAATGTAAACATAGAAAGCACAAATATTCCTTATGATGAAACTTGTGTCAATACTACAACCAACCACGTCATGAATCTTCATCCACCTATCACCCAATCCACAAATTGGGACCAACATCAAAAGAAAGAATTGAATCAAAGTACGAAGAACGTTATCAAAGAAAAAGAAGTTGGAAAGCATAATGGACAAATCAAATGCACATGGATACCAAAACATACAAAGAAATATTATCCCTAGGATCTAACTCCATTAGTCAAAGAAACTATGGGGAAAAATAAAAAAGGGAAAAGTATCCATCAAAGATGTCCACAAAAGCAAAAGCAGGCTTTTCAAGCGACGTACAAAGTATATCAAGTAGTTGGTCCTAATTCCACACGCACTTTCGTATCCACCCATCATTGCTCATCTACCCAAGTTTGGAGAGTCAAAGATTTCAAGCTGTCAACCAATCCATCTCTTATCCCTAAACACATTCCATCCATGCCTCCACACATGATATCCAATTCTCATACTGACCATGTATTGGCAACAACCCTTCATCATAAGGATTCATAAGGCACTCTATCGCGATGTGTGCATAAAGACAAAGTCAACTTCAGTATCGATGAAGTAGATCAAGAATCTCAAAATTTGCATTCAAGTGCACATATCTTAGCAAAGCAGCTCCTTCAGGCAGGATATCGATGGAACATTATGACAGGGGCATATACATCAAGAACACATTGTGATTCAGCATGAGCTTAAAATCCTTTAGAAAAATCAAAAAAATCAAAAAATATGAAAATCCAAAAAAATAAAAAAAAGGATTGAAAACAGTAAAGAGAAAAATCATCCTCTAGTGAAAACCACTATGGTGGCGCTTTGGGAAATACCATGACTAAAACCTAGAAAACAGGCCTCATGTGTAGAATCAAGCATCTATTTGTGCTAGTTTAGTTGAAAGCATTTCATCCCAGCCATAATAAATCTAGCATTCCATCCATCTTATCCACAATAAATGCATTCATCCATGAACCATTTATCTAATCCATTTTCATCTATCTGCATCCATAGTCCAGATTATCTTAATCTTGATGAAATTTTGTGGCACACTTTACACTTGCTTATGGTAAACATCTTGACATGGGTCATTTTCATGAATCCTTTCCTATGCAGCATTATCTGAGCCATGAAGCACTATCCAAATGAAGCATTCCTTTACTTGAACATTGTATGTTATCGCAAGATAATCCTTGGAATCCTTTGCATGCTTTCCATATCCATCCATCCGTACACTTATCCGAGCATCCATCTATCACATTCCATACATTGCTAGACACTAGGGGCAGATATGTACATCTTGCTTCAGGAATAAATCGTGATCTATACCCTCCAACTTATGTGGTGCTCCGAACATTGGCAAAAATGAAATCAAATTGGTCAAAGCATTTGTGATCCAAAAAACCAAATCACTAGCCCATGGCATATTTTGACGAGAAGAAATTCATTATCAATCTTCATCATTCATCGAACATCAATCCAAACAATCAATATCAGTTGCATCTAAGTTGCACCTCAAACATCACACCAAATCATTCAAACAACTTTTGTTCCAAATCAAGCTTCATCAATCCTGATCGATCAAAATCCAATCAATCCATCATCTTGGGATATTCATCCTAATCCTTGTGTTGCTTAACACTATCCTTACATTGTTGTGCATCCTCAACAATGTTATCATCATCAATTGTCATCAATCTTGATCAATCCAATCCTTGCATTGTTGTGTATCCTCAACAATGTTATCATCATCATCAATCCATCAATTTGATCCATCGACCTTAGCTTGGTCTTCAACAAAATCCCAAATAGAGCACTGATATCATCACACATGTCCATATCCAAATTGTCAAAATCATGCGAAAATCCAAAAACACTCAAAAAATAAAAAAAAAATCAAAAACATTGGAATCCGAACTACATCGTCTCTAAGCTTAACCGTAGGCAAGGCTAATATCTGATCAGCCCCCGAGACATCAAAATCCAAAAACATTTGAAAATCTCAAAAAATACCAAAAACAGCCTCAAAACATTTCAAAATGTCAAAAACATCCAAATATTTGAAAAAATCCATCCGTCTCATCTCACTTTCACGCGCAATAATCAATCATCCATAATAAAGTAATCGTCACCCTCATCCTTTGGCAAAAAAAATAGAAACAATCATAGTAGTCAGCAAAAGCAAGCTTCAATCGTAAAATCTAAATTGAAGCAGGAAACCTTTAAAACAAAATAAAACTCTTGATCACTTTCAAACATGTCATTCAAGTTTATATCAACAACCTATCAATCAACTTATCAAAACATCATCATCCTATACAATGCATGTCCTAGGATATATCGTTTCGACAATGGGCATCATTTTGGATATCACTTTGGATTCTTATCCTATCAAAAAACATCCCTTTGGCTGAAGGTATGAAGAACATTGGGTTGTTTTCGTACTTGGTCTTTTCTTTTGATTTATCTTATTGCGCTCATTCCAAGGACCTCTCAATGATATCTGAATGAGGGATTTAGAGAGATAGGAATAGGGCAATGATCATTATCTTTTGTCTGCTATGCTTGTTGGACGTTCTTGTAAAATAACTTGGCGAATACTTGCTTTGTTAGGTACATCCTAGCAAGGTTTCCGTATGTCAACTGTGAACAAGAATACTCCTATCTTCTTGTCAAGTCAAAGTCCATCACACTAGGTACAACACCATCCTAGTTCTTTATACCTTGATGCATCGTACCTACGTGTGTAATCAAACATAAGGTAAGTAGCCCTTTTAAAATCCCAATCCTTGATAAGCAAATCATCCAATCATCATCATCTATCATAATCATCATCTCTAATAAAGTCTCGTCAGATCATGGACTTGTTGGATCCTCTTGTAATCATCTCATCTCTGTGCTAACATCATCATCACCAATGCATCCATCCTGCATCCACAAACCATCAGCATACCACATATCATTCATATCATACATAATAGGAAACATCGATCATCTCACATGCATAATCATCATCATAATATAGATCTGTTAGTCTAAGCATTTGCATAAATCATACATTTGCATAATCACAACATATCAGCTCAACCATCTCATCCATCATCGCATCATACCATCATTTAAGTTGTTTAGGATAATATAGATTTGTTATTCTAAGCATCTTAAAACCATATCATGTGCATCATCATCCATAACCATCCATTTTGAACCTCTTCATGATCGCGAGATCAACCCTCAAATCGAATCTTTTCACTCGAGCTCTTGAGGGGGCAATGTACCAGTGTACTTCTTTCCATTGGGGCATTTGAAAAATTAGGAATTTTTTAATTTTGATCGCGGCAAGTTTATTCTTTGGACCAACGCAACAAGTACATTGCTTCAAAGAGGGTAAAAATGTAGACATGTCAAATTAGCATTATGCATAGTCATCTGCTCATTGAATAAATCAAACACAACAAATCCATTCGCTAGGAAAATCAGGTCTTTAGTCCTAAGGTTATGCATTTAAATAAATCAAAGGCTCACATCATCCTTTAATTAAATAAATCAAACTTTATTTAATTAAAATCTAAAAAATGCATCTTCCATCCTTTTCTGATTTAAATAAATCAAATATTTAAGTCCTAAAAGTCAAAATCATCCAAACACCATTAAGCTAACCTAATCGTCATTAAACTAATCTAACAATTATCAAATAGTAATCCTAACCACTTGCATCCTCTAGATTATGCCACTTGCACAAATAATCCATTTATAGATTTATTTAAATCATCATTTTCACTCAACATGGCATTTATGGGGAATATTCCCTCAAGTTTGAAAAATATGACAAGTTGATTTGGCCCTCCAACATTTCATTTATTTCTCATTTTCTTGTCCCCCTCTCAAGATTTATTGCCCAAATTTGAATTTGAAACTCCCTCTCCTGGGCACATTTCCCAAATCTTGCACATGCATCAACCACTCACATGATGACAAGTGGCCTCTCCCCATTGGCTTATTTTTAGTCGCACATCCTCCATGTTTGGCACTCTTAGGATTTGAGAATCTACAAATAGAGGCTTCATCCTTGATCAAATCCTCCACAATCTTTATGCAAAGTCATTCTCTTAAACTGAGAACTGATTTTTTCCACTCCATCATCTCCACAATCATCCACAAATCTCTTGCAAAGTCACTCTCCTTGAGAATTGATTTTTCTGTCTTACTCCATCATCATCAAGGCATTTCATCATCTAAACTTGTCTATCAAGGACTGGGAAAGGGCTATTTTCAACAATAGCACCAATCCAATATGGAATAAAGTTTTGATCATGTTTGTGTATGCTTGCAATCAACTATTCTTGTTCTATTTAGTTTTTCATATTCTAACATGGTTAAGTATTTCAAAGGGATATTAAATTTAATGTGTTTGAAATGACTAAAACATGATATTATTATGTTTAGATTTCTGACCATTTGCAGATTTGATGCCCACAAGTAGCATCATCAACAACATATGGGGGTTGCAATCGGGTATATGCATGATGAAACCTATTGTTAAAGGACCATATAGGCTCATTGACTTCTCTCTTGACCTTGGTGAACTGTAGGTAAAGCTCATTAGCTCTAATGGGAATCCTAAACTTCTACAAAAATGCATTTTCCAATTCAGTCCAGTTATGAATTGACCCAACATGCAAGTGGTTATACCAGTAAAAGGAATCTTCTCCTAAAGAATAAGGAAAGAGCCTGCATGTGACATCCTGATGATTGATTCCCCTATCCCTGAGACAAGTTCAGAAAATTTTGATATGTTCCTCTGCAATTCTATTAGGATCATTAATATGGAACTTTGAACATAAGTGTTTAGGGTTCTTGGGAATGACATTGTAATTATTGAAAGTCAAGGGAGATAGATTGTTAGCAAGGAAAGCCGTTAGTGGAGGTGGGGGTGGTAATGGATGATTTATGGCTTGTTGAAGCTGTTGAATGGGGATGGCTTCAGAATCAGATGAAGATGGACTTGATGAAGATGAGGATGATGGGGATGATGGAAGTGGATGGGTGGATGATGATTCTCTTCTTCTTTTGGTCCTTCTTGACCTAGTAGTAGGTTGCATTTATTGAAATTCCTCTTCTCTTGGAGTTGATCTAGTTCTTCTTTAAAATATTTCAAGAGAAATGGTAGACAAAAATTGATCCATCTTGCTTATTCAGGCCCTCCTTCTAGTGCCAATCTATTGATGGTGTTTTCTGCATAGCAACAACTTAGAAAAAATATAAGTATCCTATCTCTCTCGAAAGGTAAATCTCTATCAGCAAGTCTCAAGAGATAACCCCAAGGTCTCTAACGTCAGGGCTTGACAATGCAAAAGACAGCTCAGTGATGATGTGAAAATGTTGGTAATCACAAAGTGACCTTACTACAAAAAAATAATGGAATCTAAAAATTATTAGATCTTCTAATATGGTGATACTTCAAATCCTAAAGCTAACACTGATTTCAAAGAAGAAACATAATATAAGGGGTTAAGAAACATTCTTAAAATTAAAGCTACTCCTAGGATCAACAATGTAAATGATGAAATACTTGAAATGGACCAACCCAAAAAAATAATTCCCTCTTAACCCAAATGAACCTGCAATCTTACAGAAATAGTGCTATGTTCTAAGGCAATAAAGATTTTCAGATCATGAACATTCATCCAAAACAACCCTATTGCAATTGAAATGAAAAAAATTCACAGTTGAACTCAGCACAATGAATATATTGTCTAGGATAACTTTAAAAAGCAACTCACAATCAACTAGTTGCAAAAAGTATGGACCAGGGATTGTTGCAAACACTTCAAGCATTAAACCATAAACACCATTGAATCATATCCAATTCTAAATCTAACATATATCCAGTATCTCTCAAGAAATCTCAAACATAGAACAACAAGGAGCATGCAAGATAAATTAACACAAGAGAATTCACCACTTGAAAGCACAATGTCTTCAATTGTATTGAATCACCCAATAACAACAACAATTTTAGTGTTCTATGTTACAACACTTGCTTAAAAAAAAAACTACCTCCTAGCACTAGCTTTGTTCTATCACCTAGCTCGCTTCAAAGTCTAATCATCTAGCCCTGAAAAATGAGGAAGAATGTCATATTTAAAGAGAGTTCTCATCATATGTCAGCCCATTTATGGTTACAAAGAAGGTCGGCCACAAAACAAGTCAGCCTCAAAATTCAAAAATAAAATATAAAGCATTAAATGCTTGAAGCTTCTTTTGAGGTCGGCCTGGGATCTTCAATGAAATTCAGTCCAATACATGTAGAGGATGAAGGAGGGATAATGGGAAGCACAAATTTTGAAGCAACTACTCATTAGCTGGTCCCCTATCCTTATCTCGACCTATTTGATCTTGCACTATAAGGAAAATCTTCTCTATGTCAGCCAAAGGTGGAGTAATTAGCACTTGTATTCTTCTATCAATGTATTTGATCTCTTCCCTAGATTCTTTGATGACCTTATCCCATTCCACTTTGAGATCTTGATATTTCTCCATGACAACAATGTAGGTGGATGCATCATCTAAATGGTGGGTTGTGATAGGACCATCATCAATCAAGGAATCAACTTCATGCCACCACTTTCATAATTGCTCCAAACTTAGATGCTTTGGTGAAAACTTCTTCCTCCCAGTCATGATCTCAAAGAATGGAATACATTTGTTGTAAATATTCTTTAATGTGCTTCCTACTTACTGCCCCTACTTATGTGTCCTCTTCAAAACTTTATGCTTAATCTGTAATGATTCATACCATTCCTAAGGTTCTAAAACCTTTGAAGAAGAGAGGATTCCATCACTCGCCAATTTATCCTCTATATAATCCATGATGGTCTTTAGCTTTTGCAGGAGGGAGTCTGTATTTGTCTTGTCTTTCCCCAACACATTATGTAGCCATTCAAAGGATCTATGTGCATCACCACAAGTGGAAAATATGTCCTTAATCATAGCATCTCCTCGGTGTCTAACTCCTTGCAACCATTCATGGGTGGCCTGCGTAGAAGCTTTCATCTTCTCAATCTCAGTGAATGCCTCCTTAGGCAAAAAACCTTCGGGAGTCACCCCTTCACTTACCACCTCTTGTAGAGGCCTCATCAAGTGTTGCACATATCTATATACATCATTCAATTGTTTTTGCAACCTGGGTATGTGTAGGATCGTGATGGGCCAAAAAGTGGCGATATGATGAGTATTTGTAGGGTATGTGGCTAATGACATTTTTTTACCCAAAACTGATGAAATCAAAAGGGTTTTTAAAGGAGATTCTTAGCTTTCCACCAATATAAATTATGCTTTACTTTGAATTTAATAAATAATTATTATTCATTTTCTATTGAATTATGACTAAAGACCTGATTGATAGGTTGATTGAAAAACATCTACAACTTGCAAACGGTATCACGTTATTTGAATCCAAACATTGCATCACATTCTATGCTTCACATACTATAGGATTAAAAAAATAAAAAATGAATTTCATGCAGTTTTGACCAAGTTAAGGTGGTCAGACATACGATTTTTTATATTTTTAAAAAGTTGTAATAAAAAAATCATAATTAATTATTTACTTGGAAAAAACATTACAAAAAAATATGCATCACATCCGAACATGAGTGCTCTACTTATTTCTAAAATATTATAAAAAAATATTGTCATTTTATTGTGGTTAGGGTGGTCAGACAGACACCTACTTATTTTTTCCCAAATTTAAGTACTACTACATTGAAATTTCAAATTTTCACCAAATATATATATATATATATATATATATATATATATATATATATATATATATATATTTAAATAAACCTAGTAGTTTAGAAACTACATTCAATTTTCTACAGATTCTATTCCTACATATTTTTGAAATAATCTAGATAACTTATTCAAATTTTTACATCAAGTTGCCTAACTCTAATTTTTCTAATTTTTTTGCCACTTAATGGCTTGTTTTTTCCAAGATGATCTTGCACATACCCACCTCTCCTTCTCTATTGTTTCCTTATCCAACCTTCTTAAAATATCCTGGGAAAACTCTTGGAACTCTTCTTTCTCCTGATCCTTACTTGTAGACCCCAAATTTAAAGTTTGAATACTGTAATCCTGACGAGCTATCTCCCTTTTACCTTTATCTGCTATAGGAGTGGCAATGTGGATTATTCTATTGTCTGCTTCATCCCTAGTGATCTTGGAAATCACCCTGGCCTTTTTCTTTGTTTTCCCTTTGCCAATTTTGGCCAACAATTCGTCCCATTTTGGAGGGGTGTCATCCACAACGACCTGCTTTCTCCTTAATCCTTCATTAAGCCAACTTGGAGCAGAGGCATCCAATTGTTGATCATCTTGTTTCTCCTTCTCAGATTAACCTTCGGAGGGCTCAACATCTACATCATGTAAAGAGAGGACCTCCTCACTTTTTCCTTCTCCTTCATCTTTCTCCTTATTATCTTCTGGCTTCTAACTCTCCTCTTGATTTATTGTCTCTGTCATAACTTGAATAGGAGAAGGGGTCCTTTCGCGTGTCTTTTCCTCTTCCATAGATTTCCCTTCTTCTTCCCTGACTGGTGAGTCCTCATAAGATACCAAGGAAGACTGGAGAATATTGCCAAGCTCTGCGTCTGCACTATGGAGATCTCCAACATGGAATTTTTTTTGTCTCCTCACATTGATGTACCTCTTCAATAGCAGCCTCTTTTTTTCCTTTCTCTCCATCATTCAAGGTTTGAGTTAAGGGAGGAGGAGGAGAGTCCTCTTTTTGTGTAGCACAAAGAAGTGTAGGAGCACCCACTTTCACCATACTCTCCTCTAGAGAAGGAGTTTTGTCCTTCCTAGTGTAAACTTGTGTCTTTTCTCCAGAGCTCTCTACATCCACCACCTGTGGTCCTGTTTCCTCTTTTTGTCCCTTAGGCTATCCACTTTGTTTTCTTGAAGTTTTTGCAACTCTTCTCCTTTTGGGCACAGAGAGACTATCCTTTTCCCCTTCTTCTTCATGCTCCTCCTCCTGAGCAAATGACTTTTCTTTCAAGGCAGTCTTTCTTCGTTTAGCACTGGGCTTCCTTTTCTTTTCTTCCTCAACCTCTACTTGGATACCTTTAATTTTGATTTTGAAGGGAGAATCCACCTTTTCCTTTGCTTTTGGATCTTGTTCATCTTCTTCAGAAGTGGATTGGGCCTCCAGATTTCCCATTAGATCATATGTATACTGTTTCCCTTCATTATCCAGTTCCCAAATATTATGCTTGAGCCACAACTTAGTATGCTTGATGATAGGAGCATTGATTTGCTCTAATTCAGTTTTCTCTTCCTCTAACCAATCAATCTCACTTATGGGATTGTCCCTAATTGACTCATAATCATGGCTTTGGATAACTTCCCCATCATCATAAAGTTGGCCAAGGATGGCCTTGATGTTGTACAATCTGATTAAACTAGCTAGAAACCTAGATAATTTCTTCCTTCAGACCTCAAACTCATCTTTAGAGTTTGCCCAATAATCCTCAATGTCATATTTTTGACTGAAGTCCTTGGTAGCTTTCTTTTGAGCTTCGCCTATCCTATCAAACCTAGGCCTCTTGGAGTGAAATTCCAAACCTAGAGTTCTCATTTCTTCTTCAGAAGAGTGTGTTGTGATCAAAGAAGGGAAGACCTCATTAACTTCTATCCTCAATGGAAAGTCACCTCCTAAGCTAGTTTTATGCATGTACATCTTCACAATATCATCAAAGGCTGAGATTTTCCTTGTAACCTCCAAAAGTATGATGTGGTATGTTGGATATCTTGGAAATCTGTAAGGAGACCTCTGGCAACCATCAATTCTGATACATGAGAAGGTAGGAAACTAAATAAACCATGCCCCATATTTTTGTATCAATTCCTTAGCTGCATCATAAATCCTTACATGTTCTGCTCCTTGGAGTAACCTAGTGATATACATGGTGAATGCATCATTCAACCCTCTGTAGCTGGAACTTCCTAAATGCATCTAGGGATAAACCTCATATATCACATACTATCCAAATACACCTCTAGTGCTCAGCCCCTTGTATAGATGAAATATGGCCAAGACATAGACCAAGTAAGATGTCATTGTGAAGCTCTTGGCCTACAATACACTACATAGCTGCTCATGAATCATGGCACTGATGATACCTAACCAATGATATTCTACATTTTTCTCCATCCTTACTATGATGTAAAACATCTAATTTTCAAATATCCTTGTAGTCTTCAAACCCACCACTCTGCTAAAGGGAGTGATTGCATCATAGTATTATGATATGAACTTGGATCTATACAATTGCTTAGGTAACTTGGAGAAGTGTGGCTTAGGTTTCTCCAACCAAGAATTGATAACTTGCAATGCCTTAGTTGTATCATCTGCATAGTATTTCTTGGCTATGTCAAGATCAAGACCCACCAAATGAGACCTATCTAGCATGTCAAATGTCTGAGCCACTGATACAGGAGAGAAATTGGAAAGAACCCTTCCTTCTGGATGAATTATTCTCTGTGTATCTGAATCATAATGTGTAGCACATTCCAAGAATAGTTCATAGCATTTCACCATAGGAGGGAAGCTAGCGACATGGGCCAACCCAGATCTCACCAATTTTCTTGCTAACAGGGAAGGATCTTGCACTGTCATTCTTTCATTAAAGTCCTCATAATCCCATCTCCCAACATTGGTATATGTTACCTATGACTAGATTGAAGCCAACTTGCTCTCAGGGATCTTGCTTTTCATGTCCAACTTGAATCTTTCAGGCTCTGAGATAGAAACCTCTTCATCACTAGGATCCATTACCTTTCCCTTAGTCCTTCTAGCAACAACCTTACTTGATTCAGCCTACATTCAGAATAGAGACCACAATAAAGATCTATTACGACATGAGAATTCAAGTTAGTCCATCATAGAGATCATGTTCATCATTCAAATGAATCCAAACAACAATCAAAATCCCCTTAAAATATCATTAAAATACAGTTCAAGATTTTCACCCCTTCACGAAATTTAGGCTAGAAGGGAATTTCAGGGAATTCTGATCTAGGTGGAATTTAGCAATGAAATCATAATATACCTCCATAAATCATTCAATCATCATCATTAATTAAGAAATAGCATGATACATTTCTAAATCATTCAAATTAGTCATGTGATGCAAAATCATTGGCTAATAACTCATGCTATCCCTCAATTCTTCATTTCCAACAGGTTTTTGGGGAATTTCGTTGGGAACAAAAATCCACGAAAATGGCAAGACTTTGCACATTTGGGAAAATGAAGGAATAATGGATTTTCAAGAAATTTAAAAGGAAGTGGAATTCTGTGAAGTCAATTCATTTTTCATGTTTTAAGCACAATTCCGGAAAAATGATGAAGCGATGGAAAATTGGGGAATTTCAAAAGTAATGGAAATCCGTGAGATATTTGAAAACTTGAAGTCTTTGACTTCGTCAGGATTTCACTCAAATTGATCGAATGATCATGAATTTGGTGAATTGGGCTGATATGATTTTTGTTTCAAATCTCTCATCGATGGACTTGGATCTGGGATTTTCCTAAAGACAATTTGAATGACATTGGGCAATAAGTCAAAAATTAAAAACCCTAAGCTCCACCATGAATGCACAGAATCAACCCCCAATCATCATTCTTGTTCAACCAACCAAGAGAAATCCCTCTGAAATCCTCATAGCAAAGAATTCCGTCAAATGAAATAGCTCAAATCTACCCAGGATGCAAGTTCTATCGAATACAAATAATCCTAGGTCAAACTGGAGCAAATCGATATCAAGCACGAGATCGAACCAGGTGGCCAAATCAAGCACTGGCCTAAACAATTGGATCGCCAAATTATCAAATGGATGGTTGCATCCACTTTTGGGAAGGCATCCAAGCAAGTAATGGGAAAACTATAACCCAAACCTTAAATGCAGACCTCCAAGCATGCCAAAATCCATACTCAAAACAAGCAATGATATCAAAAGATCATTCACGACTGCAAATAAAAGACCAGAGTACTACAAACATACCATGGATGAAGAATCAAATCGAGAAAGAAATGATAAGCAATAATTTCCAAATTCTTAATCAAACACCAAAGGTCACAAGAAAAATGCCGCCAAAGTAAGCAATCCAAAGTCCAAATGACAAATTCGCACATAGCAAGTTCAAAGACCAAGTCTTCCAAATTCAAAGCAAGATAAATGACACCAATCTTTAGCACAAATTTCCTTAAGAGATGAATAAACATGAGCTGCAGAGTTTGTACGAAAACATAAATGCAATGACAAGACAACTAGCTCGAGGATCTGAGGTCATGAAAGAATTCTAAAATTTGATAGCCTAGCGGAATTTGGGTAAATTCCGAGAAAGATGGAATTCCCCGAGGATCTAAAATCTCTAAAAAAAATGTTGAACTAGCCTTTGTTAGGTTTCGAAGGCATTCGGGTAATTCCGCCCAGAGAGAATTTTCCCGAAAACCAAGAAAAACCCAGAATTGCCCCAAAGACTAAGGGTTTTCAAAGTGCTACTTCACAGGGTCATTTGCACAAGCAAGATAATCATCTGAGCACATATCAAAGTAGCCAAATATCAAAACCAAAGGGCCAAACCACCAAAAATTAAAGCAAGAGAGGGTCCCTGCCTTCGGTGGGGCGTGTGTGCAAAACTACACAACATTCGCCATGGGCGGTGAATGAGTCCCCCTTGCCTCCAAATTCAACATTTTTCAAATTTCCTTTCATTTTTTTATTCAAAATAACTTGATGTTATCCAATGATGAGGTATCAATGGGTTACTAAGGCATAGGAATGTATAAATAAGTGTTTTTACATCCATTCTAAACCCCCCCATCAACATCAATTCATCAAGTTCACTTATTCATTCATCCACTCAAGCATTCAAGCACTTTACATCATCAATTCAAGCATAAATCAAGCATTTTGAAGCATCCATTGACATTAATTCATATTTTCTTCAACAAGGGTTTGGTAAGTTGATAACATTTGCATGTTATTTGTTTATCATTCTCCTTCATTTCATTATTTCATTAAGGTTTTTATTACCAAAATGGGGTTTGACCAAGGAAAACCCCTATTTGCTAACCCTCAACCATTTTTCCCCTCTTGCATGTGTGTTTGCAAACCTTTGCATGCATGTTTAACAAGAATTTAGGTGTTGAAGAGTGGTCAATAAGTCAAAAAATGCTTCAAGTCAAATCAACCATATTTCAAGGTTGGAGAAGGTATTATGTTTGTTTTATGTAGATTTGACTTCGACAACCTGACAAGAAAACATCCACAGATCTAGTGTTGCAAAGTTGTCTCTTGATTTCTTATAACTTTGTGAGAGGACTGATTCACCACCAGTGACGAATGAGTCCCTCCTTAAGGCTGAAAAATCTAAGTTTTGTTAGATTCTAGATCTTGACACTCAGAAACTTGTTCCCAACAGTTATCATCAGAAGTAGGACTTATTCACCACCTTGGGCGAATGAGTCCCACTGGTGAATTTTTTGGATTCTAGACAACATTCAAAAGATTCCAAATTCCTCAATTTCTACCTAGGTGCACTATGTTTCAGCTCAGTTCTTTATGTTCTACACTTATTCATTCATAATTGTTTGTATGCATATCACATAGTGTTTTCCAACATAGCATAAACCTTAGATTTTGCATACATAATCAATCATATAGATCACTCAATTGCACTTAGTTCATTTCATCTAGTCTAAATAACATCATAGACATCCTAATTTGAATGAACCTAGTTAGCATTTTTGGCATACCACTCTCCTTTTAGGTGAAAAGCCCTAGAAGAGTTAGACATTTTGCATCCTAGATTACACTTGCATCAACATTCAATTACATTATTGTTTTATTTTTGCATTCTAGGGTTTTTCAACTTGCATTAGTGAAAGATTCATTTAGATTTCCTTTTTGCATTGCATATCATTGAAAAAACTAAAAAAAAATTGCATTTGCATCCTTCATTGCAATCTAAAAAGCTTTAGAATCAAATTAAATTTTATGATTTAAAACACAAAAAATCTCATAGTGGGACTCATTCTCCACCCTGGGCAAATCAGTCCACCTATACTTTTTATACAACATTTTTTAGACATTTTCTGGCATTTTCCTGCATTTTTTCTTTTTGTAGTTACCTCTCTATTTCAGTTAGCAGAATTTTTGTTCTTTGCATTTAGAACTCCTAAATTACCTTTCACTTGCATTCACCCCATCTTTTTTCATACTTGTATGAGTGTTTGGTGCCCCATTGATAATACTTTAGTGAGATGGAGTTCTAGACTCATGGCCTCATGTGATAACACTTTTGTTGTGGACCTTGGGATCTCAATAGCTCCTACTCCTAGTATGGACAATGGTGCATTAGGCGTGGACAATACCACTTCTATTCCTTCAACACTGATGAATTTTGACTCAAAATCTGACAAAATTTTCTTCAAAATTTTGATGAACTTTCCATCCAATGAATGTTAACACACAAAAAAACTCCATACCTCAAGAAAAAGTAATTAATATTCATAAAGATTTTGCACACTTATGACAAGACTTATCCCTTGAAAAAATTTCCACCACTGCCATACCTGCGATAGAAAACCTGCATCGTTTGATTGAAAGTAATTATGGCTTACAAGTTATGAAAAGAATTGTTGAGATTACAATAAACATGACTCTTCCACATCCCAATCCACAAACATTGTTGTAAGCAAAGGAGGACCTCACATTCCTCCCCCTTCAACCATAGCATCCATACCAACTTATACCACTCCACAAGTTACAACTATGCAACAGGTTAGTGATGTGGTTCCTTCTTTTGCAATTCCAACTAGCATTCCTAGTTCCCTTGTGGCATCACAAGTCCCCTCCACCACCTTCACCCCTCTTAGTATTGCTTTCACTTCACCTCACATTTCCTACACTCCATCACCATTTTCTCTTCCACCTCAAACCACTTACCCCGATGCTATCATTACACAACTCCTTAACACAGTCTCAACCATGCAACAACAAATTTTGACCATTATCCAAGGTCAAAACACTCCACCCAAATATAATTTTTGTAGTATCCCCTTATCCTTAGAAATATTATGCACCCCGATGCCACAAAGGATAGAAATACCCAGATTCGAGAAGTACGTTAATGCTTATACAACTTTATGTAGTGATTTTTTTCTTAATGACAAACTCTTAGCCAAACTTTTTCCTAGGACCTTGAAAGGTACTGCAATAGAGTGGTTTTCAAACCTTCCCAATCATTCCCTCTGATCATTCAATGAATTGGTGGATACTTTTATAAGTCACTTTCAAGTTCACATGACTCCTAAAAATACAATGGTTGACCCAATGCATTGTAGACAAAATGTCGATGAGAAAGTCACTGATTTCATTTCACGTTATCAGTCATTGTATTTTCAAATTGACGTAAAGATTCCTAATGCACATCTACAAAAGATGTTTATCAAAAAATTGCACACAAACTTTCAAGATAAATTCACCATGATGAAATTTCCTTCACTTATGCATTTATGCATAACACTATGTGACTATCACAACTCAGTTTCTAGTCGTGATTCAAAGTCTACTTCTAATCGAGCTGACAAATATGAACCACAAAACCCAAACAAAACATAAAACTTTCAAAAAACAAATAGAGGATTTTTATAGTTCAATCTTCCTCCTCAACTAGAACCAACCCAACCAATTCCAAATCAAGTGGCAACTGTTAAAGCAACCGTACCTTATACCTATGGGGACCTGAAGAGACAATTTACAACCTTACCTGATACCTTCCATAATACAATGCATTAATTGCTTCAACAACAAAAGATCACTTTTCCCATTGTTAAACCCCTTGATACCACCAAACCCTTACCACCCACCTTCAAACCCAATGCTTATTGTCACTTTCATCATCAAAATGGCCATGACACCAAACAATGTAAGTGTCTAAACCATTTAGTTCAAGACCTCATTGATTGAGGTCATTTTTCCATTGCAGGTGTTAATGATCAAGGCAATAAGTCTGTTGCACCCCCTAAGAAAAATTTACAAATTTTTACCAACCCCATGCCTAAACACAATATTTCATTTGTCAAGGATAGTGAACCTTCAAACATTGATGTCATTAATTTCAATACTAATTATGAACAACATGACATATCTCCAAATGTTACCTAAGCTAATCCTATGGATGAACTTGTGGGTGTGATAGACGTTATCCCTCATAAGGTCCCAACTAACAAAACTCTTGATATAATTTTTTCTTCTAAATATATACTTCAAAAACTTCTGAATGGCCCTCTTTACATAGCCGACATAATCTATGGTAAGCCCACCAATGGGATATTAATAGATCCTGCCTATGGCGAGAATGTGATCACAGAAGAATTTTTAGTATTACATTGAGCTTTATCAAGAAGAATATGATAAACCAACTGGATGGCTTAAAAAAAATACTAGTTTTGCATGCCCTATGATCAGATCGACCATGGTCCAATTAGAAGTAGGACTCAAAAATTTGGAGGTAACATTTTCAATTATTCCACAATTTGATCAATTTCATTTATGGCTAGCCCAACCTTGGCTTTGCTCAATGAAAGCAGTCCCTTATTATGTTCACAAGTGTTTGAAATTTCCACATCGAAATGAAATATTTACCATACACCATACTGGCTTTAATCCATTACCTTCTAAAGGTAATTCTCCTTAGAATCATTTTTTCTCGAACCTATATAACCCATCACCCCCTGTAAAGATTTCTTTTTCATAACTTATGAAAAGTTCAAAGCCAAACAATTAGCTTAGTTGTCTCTTCGTAACATGTCCTCGTCCTGTTCCACTCCCTCTATTATCGATGAAACCATGCTTCAACCTAAGTCTGACATCGAAAAAATAATACAACCTCATGAGAACCTAATTTTAGACACTTCCCTGCCATCGTTGAAATGATCTAGAGAAAGTGAAACCAATCCCGTCATGTCTCCCCACATTAAACAAGTGTATAAAGCTAAAGAGAAAGTGATTGACCCATCCTCTTTGGTTTCTTCCATTCTTCCCCCTCTAGAAGAAAAGGAACCTATGATGACTCAATCCACTCTTACACCTCACCAAATTCAAAATAGAATCAAACGAAACCGCGGTGCTAGGGAACATCAGCGTTGTCATCGTCTCCTCGCTCATCAATCTCACATGGAAGAAAATAATGAAAACCAACCTCCGCCTTTGACATAATTAATAGATGATGACCCTCCTTTTCTTGACCTGCCACTAGAGAATCTAGTCCAACCTTCACAACAAAATGAACCAATCCAACATCCACAACTTTTGATACATCCTTCCTTGGAAATAACCCTTCATCCTCCCATCGCCATCAATCTTGATGATGATGATGATGATGAGAGATTGCAAAAATAGATGAAGAAATGAATAACGATCTAAACTCTTTATTTTCATCTACCATGAGCTTAAATAATAAATTTCCTCAACCAAGTGAAGAACTTGGTACATCTCCTAGTTTGAAACTTGCAATTCTTCCTTTGGATAGTCAACCACCTCCGCAATAAACCAACCATGATTGGTAGATGGATGACTTATTAGATGGTTGAATTGCATTTTCCTTGCTAGCCTTTTTCATTTTTCTTTTATTTCCTCTAGAATTTGTCATTTTTTTTATGTGCATATCGTGTTCCCCCGTAATGTATGTTTGATGTTCCCTCTCTTTGTACACTTCCTCTATTTGTACCTCTATTCTTCTATATTTCGTACATTTTTACTCTTTCACTTTTTCACTTTTATTTTGATTTTTCCATTTGGGGATGACGCAAAGCACAGAGACTCCCTATGTCTCTTCCATGTTGACCCAAAGGGTCCTTTCACTTTTTCGCTTTTGTTTTGTGTTTTCCTTTTCAGGATGATACAAAGCATTGAGACACCCTATTTCTCTTCCATCTTGACCCAATTGGCCCCTTTTCCTTTTTACTTTGTCTTTTTCTTATGTTTTCCTTTTGGGGATGACACAAGGAATTGCGACCGAAATGTCTCCTTCATGTTGACCCAAAAAAAAATTCTTTTCACCTTTCATTTTCTTTTTTGATTGTATTTTCCTTTTGGAGATGATGCAAAGCATTGAGACTGCAATGTCTCTTCCATGTTGATCCAAAAAAGACTTTATTTTTCTTCTTTTTTTCACTCTCTTTGTGTCTTTCTTCCATTTCTATGTGCTTTGGGGAATGATAATAGTTCCGAGCTCTTTAACAGAAACATCGCAACAATGAACATACTGACCCCAAATCTATAGATCCCTTATGTGTTTGGTGTGTTCTTTTCTGGGGGAAAACTCCCTTTCTTTTCTTTTTCCTTTTCGTTGACATGATGCAACCTAACTTAGAAACATATGACTTGTCATAGGGCTTTCCAAGTTGGCTCTCATTTCTTGTTTTCTTTTTGTATTTTCTTTCCTTTGCTACTTTAAAGTAATTGCTCGCAAAATTTTGTGTAGCAATTCCTTTAAAGTGGGGGGCATACATTACCATTAATTCATTTTCATTCTTGGTGTAGCCTTGTCGTTCACATGATGTGTTTGTCACTTTGTGGATGACATTGGTTGTGATTCCCTTCATAAGTGTGATCTATCCTAGCATATTACATTCCACTTGGTGGCCTGATGTGACACACTACATCCCCTAAGTTGTGAATATACTATTCTTCGATTGGTCATCTCTTGGAGACATTAGACACAATGTTCCCTACATGATTGACCTTGCATGAACTTAACAAGACTCCTTTGAACATATTTTTACTTCTTACATTTTACACTTTTTCCACCTTGCATATAATGCAACTTACATGCCTGCGGTACATTCATTTTTTGTTCATGAGTTCTAAGCATACAAATCTTTGCTTCTCTCATGAAGCATGGACTGAATTTTTTCCTTGTGGCATCTTGTTAAAGTTATCAGGAGGCATAACTTTGATATGGTTGAGCGGGAAGCCCATCCAATGGCACAAATTTCTCCATTGTCACCTTTGTTTTTGTGAGTGCATACCAACTAGCGTATGTATTTCACCTTTTTTGACTTTCTCACCTAATGGACCGCCATGAGTTCTATCGCCCCAGAGTGAGTAGGAATTCTCTTTTTCAAACAAGCAGCCTAGGTCTAATCCACAACTAGTTGGAAAGACGATCGAAGCTTCATCCAATTCTTTCACTTCTGCACTTGTGTGTTCCTTTGTTCTTATGTCTATTTTTCCATGGGATCTTCATCTTGGGGGTTTTATCTTCCCTCTCTATCATTGTCATTCCATGTGGGCAACACAAGTGCATTTTGAACCTCTCTTTCGATATGCATGGCTACTTTAGGGTGAGTTTGAAGTAGGTTCATCCTCTCACTAAAGTAGGGGCTAAATGTGCCATAGAAAAATGGCCCCTTGTCATTTTCATGGCCTTTTAGGTCTTGCTACATAATGTTTGGTCCATTTTTCTTTGATTTAGTGTTGTAATGTGGCTTGAACAAACATATTTAGGTCCTTGAAATTCAAATAATGACGTCTTGTGAAGGTGTTGTGAAGTGTTGTAAAGCATTTCTACACTCTTTTAGACTCAATTCATTGCCATTCAGCTAAAAATCACCTTTTCATCACTTATGAAGTCCTTTTTTGAAGTGTTGTAAAGTCTTGTAACAAGATTTCATGCTTCACTAGGAATAATTTTACTATTTACACCTTTCTTATGCTTTATTTGACCCCTTTATGCCCTTATAACCTTTAATTAAGTGTATTTTTGAATGTAAACCCGACAAACAATAGTGAATGTGACTTAATTCCCGCCACCCATTTTCAAGCTTGAGGTGGAACCCATTCGGCATGGGTGGCAAATGAGTCCCCCTTGGCTCCAAATTGAAATTTTTTCAAATTTCCTTTTTTCTTTTTACTGAAATCACTTGATGTCACCCTATGATGAGGTATCAATGGGTTACTAAGGCACAAGAATGTATAAATAAGTGTTTTTACATCCATTCTAAAAACCCCCCATCAATATCAATTCATCAAGTTCACTTATTCATTCATCCACTCAAGCATTCAAGCACTTTACATCATCAATTCAAGCATAAATCAAGCATTTTGAAGCATCCATTGACATTACTTCATATTTTCTTCAACAAGGGTTTCGTAAGTTGATAGAATTTGCATGTTGTTTTTTTATCATTCTCCTTCATTTCATTATTTCATTAAGGGTTTTATTACCAAAATGGGGTTTGACCATGGAAAACCCCTATTTGCTAACCCTCAACCATTTCCCCCTCTTGCATGTGTGTTTGCAGACCTTTGTATGCATGTTTAACAAGAATTTAGGTGTTGAAGAGTGGTCAATAAGTCAACAAAATGCTTCAAGTCGAATCAACCATATTTCAAGCTTGGAGAAGGTATTATGTCCATTTTCTGTAGATTTGACTTGGGCAACTTGACATGCAGACATCCTCATATCTAGTGTTGCAGAGTTTTCTCCTAATTTCTCAAAATTTTGGGAGAGGACTGATTCTCCACCAGTGGCGAATGAGTCCCACCTTAAGGCTGAAAATATAAGTTTTGCAAGATTCTGAATCCCAACACTCAAAAACCTGTTCCCGACAATTATCATTAGAAGTAGGACTGATTCACCACCCTGGGGAAATGAGTCCCACTGGTGAATTTATGTGATTCTAGAAAGCATTCAAAAGATTCCAGATTCCTCAATTTCTACTCAGGTGCAATATGATTCAACTCATTTCTTTATGTTATGCACTTATTCATTCATAGCTCTTTGTTTGCATATCACATCATGTTTTCCAACATAGCATAAATCTTATATTTTTCATACATAATTAGTCATATAGATCACTCAATTACATTTAGTTCATTTCATTTGGCCTAAATAACATGATACACATCCTACTTTGAATGAACCTAGTTAGCATTTTTGGCCTACCTCTCTCCTTCTAGGTGAAAAATCCTAGAAGAGTTAGAGAGTCTTGTGATGCCAAAAATCTATGGTTCATTTTGGTGAACTTGCATTAAGAACACTTTTCATTTTTGAATTGAATTGCATTTTGCATCCTAGTTTACACTTGCATCAACATTCAATTAGAGTATTGTTTTATTTTTGAATTCTCGGGTTTTTCAAGTTGCATTAGTGAAAGATTCATTTTGATTTTACTTTTGTATTGCATATCATTGAAAAAATTGAATCTACATCCTTCATTGCAATCTAAAAGTCATTAAAATGACATTAAATTTTCTAGAAAACACAAAAAAATCTCATATTGGGACTCATTCGCCACCCTAGGAGAATCAGTCCACCTGCACTTTTTAAACAACATTTTCAGACATTTTTTGGCATTTTCCAACATTTCTATTTTCTATAGTTACTTCTCTATTTTAGTTAGTAGAATTTTTGTTATTTTCATTTAGAACTCCTAGATTACCTTGCATTTGCATTCACCCCATCTTTTATGGTACTTGTATGAGTGTTTGGTGCCCCACGATAACACTTTCGTTGTGGACCTTGGGATCTCAAGAGCTCCTACTCCTAGTATGGAAAATGGTGCATTAGGCATGGGCAATACCACTTCTATTCCTTCACCTTTCCATCCAATGAATGTTGACACACAAAAAAACTCCATACCTCAAGAAAAGGTCATTAATATTCATAAGGGTTTTGCACACTTACAACAAAACTTATCCCTTGAAAATATTTCCACCAAGTTTCCATACCCGCGATAGAAAACCTTCATCGTTTGATTGAAAGTGATGATGGCTTACAAGTTATGAAAAGAATTGCTAAGATTTACAATAAAGATGCCTCTTCCACTTCCCAATCTGTAAACACTGCTATAAGACAAGGAGGACCTCACATTCCTCCCGCTTCAACCATAAAATCCATACCAACTTATACCACTCCTCAAGTTACAACAACTATGAAGTAGGTTAGTCATGTGGTTCCTTCTTTCACAATTCCAACTAGCATTCCTAGTTTCCTTATGGCATCGCAAGTCCCTTCCACCACCCTCACCCCTCTTATTATTCTTTTCACTTCACCTCACATTTACTACAGTCCATCATGATTTTATCTTCCACCTCAAACCACTTACCCCGACTCTATTATTAAATAGCTCCTTAACATAGTCTCATCCATGTAACAACAAATTTCCACCATTAGCCAAGGTCAAAACACTCCACCCACATATCATGTTCATAGTATCCCCTTATCCTTGGAAATCTTATGCACCCCGATGCCACAAAGGATAGAAATGCCTATATTTGAGAAGTACAGAGGTAAAGGAGACCCTATTAACCATGTTAATGCTTATACAACTTTATGCAGTGATTTTATCCTTGATGACAAACTCTTAGCCAAATTTTTTCCTAGGACCTTGAAAGATACTGCATTAGAGTGGTTTTCAAACTTGCTCAATCATTCCATCTGATCATTCAATGAATTGGTGGATGCTTTTATAAGTCACTTTCAAGTTCACATGACTCCTAAAAAGACAATGGTGGACCTAATGTGCTGTAGACAAAATGTTGATGAGAAAGTGATTGATTTCATTTCACGTTATCAGACATTGTATGCTCAAATTGATGTTAAGATTCCTGATGCACATCTACAGAAGATGCTTATTGAAAACTTGGACACAAACCTTCAAGATAAATCAACTATGATGAAATATCCTTCATTTATGCATTTATGTGCAACACTATGTGATTATCACAACTTAGTTTCTAGTTGTTATTCAATGTCAACTTCTAACTCAGCTGACAAATCTAAACCACAAAACCCAAAAAACACATAAAACTTTTGCAAACCAAATAGAGGATTTTTATAGTTCAATCTTCCTCCTCAATTGCAACCAACCCAACCATTTCCAATTCAAGTGGCAGTTGTTAAAGCAGTAGTACCTTATACCTATGGGGACTCGAAGAGACAATTTACTCCCTTACCTGATACCCTCCATAATACGATGCATCAATTGCTTCAACAACAAATGATCACTTTGCCCATTGTTAAACCCCTTGATACCACCAA
Source organism: Sequoia sempervirens (assembly GCA_007258455.2). Taxonomy (NCBI): domain Eukaryota; kingdom Viridiplantae; phylum Streptophyta; class Pinopsida; order Cupressales; family Cupressaceae; genus Sequoia; species Sequoia sempervirens. Next base: position 343,672,284 of record VDFB02353493.1, on the reverse strand, counting down.
GGCCTTACCACCCACCTTCAAACCCAATTCTTATTGTCACTTTCATCAAAAAAATGGCCATGAAACAAAACAATGTAAGCATCTAAATCATTTAGTTCAAGACCTCATTGACTGGGGTTGTTTGTCCATTGCGGGTGTTAATGATCAAGGCAATAAGTCAGTTGCACCCCCTAATGAAAATTTATAAATTTTCACCAACCCCATGCCTAACACAATATTTCATTTGTCAAAGCTAGTGAACCTTCAAACACTGATGTCATGAATGCTAATACTAATCATGAACAACATTACATATCTCCAAATGTTACCCAAGCTAATCCTATGGATAAACTTGTGGGTGAGATAGATGTTATCCCTTGTAAGGGTCCAACTAACAAAACTCTTGATAACAATTTTTTTTCTAAATATATACTTCAAAAACTTCATGATGGTCCTCTTTACATAGCTGGCAGAATCTATGATAAGCCCACCAATGGGATATTAATAGATCCCACCTGTGGCGAGAATGTGATCATAGAAGAATTTTTAGTATTACATGAGCTTTATCAAGAAGAATATGATAAACCAACTGCATGGATTAAAACACATACTAGTTTTTCATGCACTACTATCGGATCAACCGTACTCCCATTACAAGTATGACCCAAAACTTTGGAGGTAACATTTTCAATTATTCCACAATTGGATCAATTTCGTTTATGGCTAGGCCACCCTTGGCTTCGCTCAATGGAAGTAGTCCCTTCAATTGTTCACAAGTGTTTGAAGTTTCCACATGGTAATGAAATATTTACCATACACCATAGTGGCTTTAATCCATTATCTTCTAAAGGTAATTTATCCTTAGAAGTTTTTTGGTCTGGACCTATAGAACCCATCACCCCCTATAAATATTTCTTTTTCATAACTTATCAAAAGTTCAAAGCCAAACGAATAGCTAAGTTGTCTCTTTGTGTCAAGTTATCATCCACTTCCACTCCCCCTATTATAGATGAAATCGTGCTTCAACCTAAGTCCGACATCAAAAAAATCACACAACCTCATGAGCACCCAATTTTAGACACTTCCCGACCATCGCCGAAACAACCTAGAGAAAGTGAAACCAATCCCATCATGCCTCCCCACATTAAATAAGTGTATAAAGCTAAAGAGAAAGTGATTGACCCATCCTCTTTAGTTTCTTTCATTCTTCCCCCTCCAGAAGAAAGGAACCTATGATGGCTGAATCTGCTATTACACCTCACCAACTTCAAAACATAATCAAATGAAACCATGGTGCTAGGGAACATTAGCGTCATCATCATCTCCTCACTCATCAATCTCGCATGGAAGAAAATAATAAAATCCAACCTCTGACTTTAACAGAAGTAATATATGACCACCCTCCTTTTCCTGACCTGTCACCAGATAGCCCAGTCCAACCTTCACAACAAAATGAACCAATCCAATAGCCACAACTTTTGATACATCCTTCCTTGGAAATCATCATTCGTCCTCCCATCATCATCAATCTTGATGATGATGATGATGATGATGTGGAGATTGGAAAAATAGATGAAGAAATACATAATGATCTAAACTGTTTATTTTCATCTACCATGATCTTAAATGATAAATCTTCTCAACCAAGTGAAGAACCTTGTACATCTCCTAGTTCAACACTTGCAATTCTTCCTTTGGACACTCAACCACCTTCACAATACACCAACCATGATTAGGAGGCAGATGACTTGTTAGATGGTTGAAGTGCATTTTCCTTGCTCACCTTTTGCATTTTTCTTTTATTTTCTCTAGCCTTTGTCATTTTTATTTATGTGCATATCGTGTTCCCCCGTAACATGCATTTGATGTTCCCTCTCTTTGTACACTCCCTCTATTTGTACCTCTATTCTTCTATATGTTATACATTTTTAATCTTTCACTTTTTCACTTTTGTTTAGTGTTTTCCTTTTGGGGATGACGCAAAGCGTAGAGATGCCCTATGTCTCTTCCATGTTCACCCAAAAGGTCCTTTAATTTTTTCGCTTTTTTTTTGTGTTTTCCTTTTAGGGATGAGGCAAAGCATTGAGACACCCTATGTCTCTTCCATGTTGACCCAATCGACCTCTTTTCATTTTTACTTTGCATTTTTCTTGTGTTTTCCTTTTGGGGATGACACAAGGCATTGAGACCGAAATGTCTCCTTCATGTTGACCCAAAATATTTTTCTTTTTTCCTTTTCATTTTCTTTTTGCTTGTATTTTTCTTTTGGGGATGATGCAATGCGTTGAGACGTCAATGTCTCTTCCATGTTGACCCAAAATGGACTTTATTTTTCTTTTGTTTTCGCTCTCTTTGTGTCATTCTTCCAGTTCTATGTGCTTTGGGGAATGATAATAGTTATGAGCTCTTTACAAAAAATCCCCAACAACGAACATACTGATCCCAAATCCATAAATCCCTTGTGTTTCTTGTGTTTTTTTCTGGGGGGAAACTCCCTTTCTTTTCTTTTTACTTTTCCTTGAGATGACACAGCCTAGCTTAGAAACATATGACTTGGCATAGGGATTTCCAAGTTGGCTCTCATGTCTTTTCTTCTTTTTGCATTTTCTTTCCTTTGCTGCTTTAAAGAAATTTCTCACAAAACAGTGTGTAGCAATTCCTTTAAAGTGGGGGGCATACATTACCATTCATTCATTTTCATCCTTGGTGTAGCCTTGTCATTCATATGATGTGTTCGTCACTTTTTTGGATGACATTGGGTTTGATATCCTTTATAAGTGTGATCTATCTTTTCATATTACATTCCTCTTGGTGGTCTGATGCGACACACTGCATCCCCTAAGTTGTGAATATACTATTCTTTGATTGGTCCTCTCTTGGAGAAATTAGACATAATGTTCCCTAAGTGATTGACCTTGCATGAACTTAACAAGACTTATTTGAACATCTTTTTACTTTTTACATTTTTCACTTTTTCCACCTTGCATAACGCAACTTGCATGCCTGCGGTACCTTCCTTTTTTGTTCATGAGTTCTAAGCATACAAAGCTTTTCTTGTCTCATGAAGCACGAACCAATTTTTTTTCTTGTGGCACCTTGTTAAAGTTATCAGGAGGCATAACTTTTATATGGTTGAGTGAGAAATCCATGCAGCGACACAACTTTCCCCATAGCCACCTTTGTTTTTGTGAGTGCATACCAACTAGCTTATGTATTTCACCTTTTTGGGCTTTCTCACCTGGTAGAATTCCATGAGTTTTGTCACCCCAGAGTGAGTATGCATTTTATTTTTCAAACAAGCAACCTAGATCTAATCTACAACTAGTTGGATAGACGATCTAAGCTTCATCCAATTCTTTCACTTCTACACTTGTTTGTTCCTTTGTTCTTATGTTTAGTTTTCCATGGGATCATCATCCTAGGGGCTTGATCTTCCCTCTCAATTGTTGTCATTACATCTTGCTAACATAAGTGTATTTGCAACCTCTCTTTTGATATGCATGGCTACTTTAGTGTGAGTTTGAAGCAAGTTCATCCTCTCACTAAAGTGGGGGCTAAATGTGTTGTAGAAAAATGGACCCTTGTCATTTTCCATGGCCTTTTAGGTCTTGCTTCATGATGTTTGGTCCATTTTTCTTTGATTTAATGTTGTAATGTGGCTTGAACATGCACATTTAGGTCATTGAAATTCAAATAATAAAGTCTTGTGAACGTGTTGTGCAGTGTTGTAAAGCATTTCTACACTCTTCTAGACTTTATTAATTACAATTCACCAAAAAATCACCTTTTCATCACTTTGTTGGTTACTTTTTATGCTATTAACTAGGTTGGTCTTTTAATCTACCTATGGAATTGCCAACTCCAATCAAGGGAAGCTTGAAGGACCTGGGCCAATTGATGAGGATTTTAAAATAGCCTCCTACACTTTGGGCTCTACAAGACCCAGGAGGGGGATCCCTTAATGTGTTGAAAACCTCTGCACCATTATCATAAACAAAATTAATAATGACAGATAGTCCCACTTAATAGCTCAACACAATAATATAATATTGGAGAATCGGTTATTCTTTGACAATATCAACTATATGGAGCATGGGATGACTACAACATAATCCATAATATATAAAATAGTCATTGATTTGCAATCTGTAGCAAGCTCTAGGCAAAGAAAAAATAATACTGGATCACACGAATGAATGCAACTCAGATCAGTTGCATTTATCCATTGCAGGAGTCAAATTCACAAGCATTTAAAGTTTTATAATAGATGAAATACATGACATATGAGGTCCCTTATAATATTGCATTACAATTTCATCAGTATGTATTCTAACTCAATACTACTTATCAAATCCTTATACAGAACATATCTACCTATAATCCCATTCAAGCATTTTAATTAATTCCTTGAATTAAAGATAAAATAGAATCATACACACCACAATAGTGAGATGAATGAAACAACCCTTAATTATTTTATTCAAAGTTTAGATATGCGCATATAATGGAGAGACATGAGCTCAAATTTATCATTTCAATTCAAATGCTAGTACTGTTATGCAACATTAAATCCTCATGAACTCAAAACCTATCATAGAATGACTCAGAATCCTAAACTACATTACTCTTTAGAGACATATGACTTTACAATTTGCTCTGCAACTTCACCTAGACAAGATCAAAATTTTATAACTTGCTAACCCCTACTTCTATCCTTGAAATCCTTCTTATAGAAAATGAAGGAGCAAACAAGCTTCAGGCCAGAAAGTACACATGTCACCAGCCGATTGGGGCACCTGATGATATTCCAAAAATTGTTACAACAACAATAATCCTGGAGCATATTCTTGTTCATCATGCCGGTGGAGGAAGGTTTATGCAATAAAAAAAACCATGCAAAACCCATGCCATCAACACAAAACTAGAATCGTTATAACCACAACATCTGATTTTCCACCTGTTTGTAGTCCACTCCTTTTACTCATCATCATTCAAATACTTAGCTACCCACTTCTGATATTCTTCATCAGTTGGCTAGTCAAAATTAATCACCTCATTTACCTTTGTACTATAAGGCATATACTTTACCGCTACTTGGTTAGCATCTCTTTCAAAAGACTCCAAAAATGAGCCGGTACCAATAATCTTATCCATACAATTTACCAACAAATCATAATCTGAGTCATTACAAATTACTTTAATTTGATTTTTGATGACCTTACTTGCTTGATCCTGCCATTGTTGGAGTGTTCTGACTTCCCCCTGCTCATCAATTATACCAGGTAACAATGTGTTTCCCCAGTCATTGAAATTCTTCACCAACTCCTTAATCGTCCTACTCAAATCATTTGGTAGGGTTTGAAAACCTTGTAATGATTTCACTAACACATGAGTAGGCTTCAATGATTGGGGCCTATTATTTATGTCAAACCTTGAGGCTTTATTCATGATATCCAGATCACTGGACCTAGGGATCCAATTTTCAATTATTGGAATTACTATCTCCTGAACCCTATCAATATTCATTATTGCTTCCAACAACAAAGAATACAAAGAATGTATAGAGGGAAATTTATTATTTACCCTTTCATTTAAGTGCTCCAAAACAATAGTAACAATTTTTTTTTATCTTTTAAAAGAAATCCCTTGTCTCTAATCTTTGTTGATGTCTATAATTCATCAATTTTATGTATGAGTTACCTCTTTGTTGGATCAACAGAGCAATCTGTTTCTTCATAAATTTGTTCTAGAGGAGGGGTGAGAGCAAGATTTCAAATGGGAGACCCTGGTGTAGAAACATTTGGAGAAGTAGGAGGCATTGACCTTGCTATGGGAGGTGATGTGCTAGTTTATGGGGCATTGGATGTTTCCTCAATATGCATGTACTTGAACCTTTCTACTTCAATTTGCAGCTCAATATTTCTCTGTTGCATTTTACTATATTCTTCAATCAAAGTGTTATACTTCTTCGTTAGGCTCTTCCTTTCAGCCTCCTCCCTTTCAACAATTTTTTGGGCCAATTTAGCCACATTCACAGTTAAATTAGTAGCCTCGATTGTTGAAGTCTCCGAAGCTCTCTTTATTATTAATCCTCCTCTCAAATTTGGATTAATATCATCAATATCTGGTTTTCTTCCTTGTGGGGCCAATGCCCAAATTGCCAAGTCTGATATTCTTCACTGAAGGCAGAGTTTTGCAATGCTGCCTTGACTTCTTCAGACTCCTGAAAAGGAATCTTAGACTTCATAATGGCATTGAAAGCCACTACATCTGCAATGTCCCATTCCAAAAAAATCAAAACACCAGCCTAACTCACTAGTTGTCTCCCTTCTTCAGGAGTGATGTTTTTGAACTCTTCCATTAGTTCAACTTTTACTTCTTCATTCTCCTGGTCTGACCTGTCAAGCCTTAGTTCTCTTCTTTCCTTGCACTTATTTTGATACTCGTCAATTTTCATTCTCCATGCCAATTGCAAGAACACAAGAGTCTTTACAAATGAATTGTCATCTAAGAAATCCTTGCAAGCTTCCATTCTTGCATCTTGCACACTTTTACCCTTCATATCCAAATTGGATAGAACCAACTCAACTGACCTAGGAGGGGAAGGCATACCAACCTGCATATCCTGATCAGTAACAATAATTTCATCTACTAGATTCTCATGTGGGTGATCAGTTCTTTGCCTCTTTGGGCATGGATCAGATGGTGGTGATGTAGGACTGCGCTCTAGTGAAGATGTTAATTCAATGATTTTGACTGCCCTAGGTACTTTGAATTTTGGACCTGGTCATGGAGGCGCCTTCACTATTTTCTTCCCCTTTCTTTCTACTTCTTCCTCATTACTGCTACTATCTCTTTTCCTCCTATAGATGGGCCAACTTTCAGTAGGCTAGTGTACTGGCCTTGTTTCAATTGGCCTAGCACTTTTTCCTTGCATATCCAGACTTAGCCTTAAATTTATCCTTTTGGTTGTCAAGGTGTCCATAATTTCCTTGAAGTTCTTCATTAGAAAATAAATTTTCTTATGGTATGGAGTGAATTCCATTAGTGGATCATAATTCGGATCCATCTCATGCACAACATCCAATAGCTTACTATAAGCTATCCATTTCTCCTTGTTCAATTCCTACTTATTTAAAGCAAATTCATTTCTGATTAGGTCCTCAAGAAAATTGAACTCATGTGCAAATTTTCCACCTTTTATTCTTTGTCTGAAAAGAGCAAATAAACCTTCAGGATCATGTTGTCTCCTTGGACCAAACCTCAAATGGTAATCAACAAAGAATTTGTCAAAATGTGTCCAACCTCCCTTTGAAAATGTGAAGTCAGACACTACTGTATAATCAGGGAATAATGTTCCCTTCCCCTTTCTAGTAAGGTTTTCTTCATGAATACAACCCATCTACCACATAACTTCTACAAACCCTATTCTTGGAGGCACATTGTATAATAGAATGTGAGGGGCTTCCTGAAATCCATATACTCTCAGGACAATGCTAATTGGATATGGGATAATGTCACCCCAATTATGTAAAACTCTCAGTTCTGGCTTCCTCTCCTTTGGCCTGAGGAAATCATGTACTTCCTCAGGGATCCTAGGTACATTTACCATCAATCTAGCCCTTAATCTAGAAGCAAAACAATTATCAAATTGTACATAACTAGTGTTTTCCTTATTATAGGAAAAATCTATATCCCACATCTGTACTGGCAATCTTTTTCCATCCACTGATTGCCTTAAGTTCATCTTCTCATCAAAGAAATTAGCATTCCTAAACAGGAACATATGCATCAACATGGAATACCAAAAGAATTGGGTACCAATATCACCTTTCTGCAACTTTGACAGCCCCTCATGTATCCTCTCAGCCAAGAAAGAGGCAAAGTCATATGTCACAGAGAAGTTAGGGTGTTGTATTTGCACCCCCATGAACATATATGCAATAGGAATTACTGCACCAGGACTGAAACCCAAAATCTGACATACTAAATAGAAAGTAGCCAGGAAAGGATTTGCAAAACAATTCAATCTGAAGGGTTCCTAGTCACTAGGGCTGATGTGAATTTGTGAACCTCATGCCTTAACCAAATGAGGTGGAAGCAACTTAACCCTAAAAAGATATTTCAGTTTTGTATAGTCCTGCTTCATTTCCTCAAGATTAATAAGAACCAAGTCCTCACTCGGCTCACTAAAATCAAAAGTCTATTGGATAACATCTCTATTAACTTCTAATAGCACCCCTACATCATTATCTCTAATTACCCGTGTGATGGGGTCATATCTCATGGCCACTGCTCTAAGTAAGTCCACATCAGGGAACACATTTAGTACAACCAACTTTCCCATGTCATACATCCATCCATTTGAGAAAGGGTGAGGAAAATTCCTCTGTCCATACAATAATTTGAACATCTCTAAGCCAGTGAGTGGAACCCTAGCATCAACAATGTTGGAACTACTACACACCAACCCCTCCCCTCCCTCGCATCAACAATACACCTTTCTTTCTATCATTTGTTGATAATGGAAATTGATCCAGGAAATCATCATACAAGTTCCTTTTCAAATATTCAATGTGGCAAGAGTGCTACTTGGATGGTGCCATCTTGGACAAACTAGGGCTTTGTTACAATGTTACACTTTAAGTGGCTATGACTAAGCAAAGATAGGAAATTACAGAGTAAAAATATTGCAATTCCTCACAATTTATGATTAAGCTATAGCCCTTCAAAAGATTTCACTAAGCTCAATGACAAGCATATCAAATCCCCCTATTCGAATTTAGGTGCAGAATAACTGGGAAGTAGAGAAAATCAACTTACAACTCTTTTCACACAAATTCCAAATTCTGGCTGTAGTAGCTCGCAATTTTACCTTTGGCTTTGAAACTATTTTCACGAAACACTTAGATACCTTGTGATACAAATGAGACAGGTAAATTGATTTTATTTTGATCAAATCTTGCCAGTAGATGTCTGATCCACCATTAAAGCTCATTCATGGGCTACACGAACAACTCCAACCATATTAGATACATATTTAAAATTGAGTCGTTGATCCTCCAGTTTGATCAAATCATTGATGGTCATCTTCAAAATAGGCTAACATAATCGCCAACATGGCACTAAGGGGCCCACCATGTCATACGCCACAAAGGAATGCCACAGGGCAGTTGCCCATGATATTGCAATCCCCAGATTTAACATCGCGGGATGGCGGGCACCATTGATCTTTCTCATCAGAGACCCTGCTCCTTCAAAATAGTCACCATCCTTTCCTTTAACTGTCGAGCAGATTTTCCCTCAAAGTTATAACATCTACATTGAAATAAAGCACATGCATCTTACAAGCACATTAGTAATCTGTCGTTTAATAAATGGAAAACTAGCAAACACTTCCTTCACTCCTTAGGCCTCATTAGATGAGACACGTGGCAGTCACCCATGATATCGTGATCGCATAATTCCTGATCGCGGGTGCCGTGGATCTTGAAAAGACAACACATCAATGGTCGTGCAAATTTCTTCCTTTAGGAAGGGCACATGGCACCCACCCATGATATCGTGATCCCATAATTCCTGATCGCGGGATAGCGGGCGTCGTTGATATCTGCAGCAAATGGATCAATGGTAGCACTAAATTCAACCTTCTGCAAAATAAAACATTTATTAAAAAGGTAAGGGGACACCACTAGGTGGACGACAAACAACAACATAAGTTGTTTTAAAATGACAAAGCACGAGGTCAACCTAGACTTAGGAAAAAATAAAAACATACGGAAGGCTGCGAAAAATTAGAAACCGAAGGGGCCAACATCTAGACATAATGATGGGGCACAAGTCATTTTAAGACCCCTCAAAAAGGTAACATCCAAATAGAACCTCAACCAGGGCAGAAAACAAACACTAGGGTTTAAGAAGAAAATAAGGCTAAAACCCTAGCCCTTCACAATTTTTCAACACCATGAAAGACCAGCGAGATAAGAGAAGTCCTGGGTGACAAACAAGGAGAAAAATTTGAAATCACCATTAGTGGCTCTAGTTGGGGACGTTCATTCCACTAGAATGAAGTGAGAATTCATAATCTCAGGGATAGCAGACCAAGAGGCAGAGATGACCAAAAAGGCATTGTTCAGATAAAACAACCCGACCTATATACAAGACATATACAAAATATACAAACCTAAACTACTGTTCATGGAAAAGAAAACTTTATGTGAAGTATTACTTCAAGAACTGTCCATGAACTGGTAGTTCGAGAATATCCCATGTTATCTCTTGAAGGAAGTATGAATCTTCACCCCACTTATCATTAATTAGGAATGGTCCTAACCAAACTGCATCAAATTTCCCATGCTTCACTTTATCTTCCAGTCTGGCATTCCACATTAAGACTAGATCTCCATTTTTGAAGCTCCTTACAGTTGTTATCCTGTCATACAAGTTCTTTACCTGCAACTACAACTTAGCATTTTTCTTTTGTGCTTCCCTCCTGACTTTGTCCAATTCTATAAGAGCTTCTACTCTCAACTGCATTTCATCATCAATTGCATTATCATATATCTGGACAAACTTATACATTTCCATTAAGTTGTTTTGGGGTAACTTGGCATTTATCCCATAAACCAAGTAAAATGGGGCACAACCTATTGCCTTCTTCATAGTTACCCTATCTGCCCAAACTGCTAATCTGAGCTTAGAATCCCAAGCCCTTTTATTTTGATCCAGGATTCTTTTAATAATCTTCATCAAGGTTTTATTGCTTGATTCTGCTTGTCCATTTCCCTGTGGGTGGTATGGTAATGAATAAGAAATCTAGATACCATTCTTTTCACAAAATTATATGTATTCTTCAGATCTGAAGCACATTGCATTGTTTGACACAATCCTTTCTGGACATCCAAATCTAGTCAATATGTTGTTCATCAGGAAATCAATTACCACTTTACTAGTGGCCTTCTTCGTTGGAATTGCTTCCACCCACTTGGTGAAATAATCAGTGGCCACCAATATCCAGGAATGACCTCCACTAGATTTACATGTTATTTCCCTTACAAAATCAATACCCCATTGCTGGAATGGGGCTTGTACTATAACTGGTTTTAAAGGCAAGTTGCCAGAAAACTTTAACTTACCAGAGAAACATTGACAAGCATCACATGTCCTCACTACTTGGTGTGCATCCTTAAAAATTGAAGGCCACCAAAGTCTAGCCCTCATTATCTTATGTGTAGTTGTTTTAGCCATATAATGTCCTCCAGAAACTCCACTATGCATTCCACTCAGAAGTTCTTTTGCTTGATCTTGATCAACACACTTGATCATGACACCCTCTCCATTTCTCCACCATAGCTTTCCATCTACAATAACATACTTGATAACATTTAATTTCAATGTCCTTCTCTCATTTTCACTCAAGTTATCAGGGCATTTCATTTTTTGCAAGTAATATATCACATCTCTATACCATTCTGAGTGCTCCATATCACATAGATGCGATCTATTCTCCTCTTCTAGAAAATTTATCTGATTTACTTCCAGATTAATTTGGGCCATGAGTTTGGCCAATCCATGTCCTCTTACCAATTTAGTAATCCGAACCTCATTATTGAATTCCTGAATCCTATTTATCCATCTATACCTTCTCCCCGATACTTCTTGCTGTGTGAAAATGTCCTTAACAACAACACTAGGCACATAAGCAATTACAGTAGCTCCCATCAAATAAGGTCTAAAAGCCTTCACCACTTTTATCAGTGCATATGCATGTTTTTCATTTATATCATACTTAAGCTCTACAACTTGTAAAGATTTGCTGAAAAAGGGTATAGGTTGTTTAAAACCTTTTGCATTCTTTTGCAACAACACAACTACAATTGTATCGAAAGAAGCAAATGAGAAAATCTATAAAGGTTTGGAAAAATCAGAGATTCTTAACACAGGAGCCTCCTTTATTGCTTGCTTAATCGCCTGGAAAGCCTGCACAGGCTCCTCATCCCATTCAACCTTGGCTCCTTTCTTGAGAATTTTGGAAATAGGGCAATCTATCTCAGCAAAATTTGTCACAAACCTCCTTAAGAAATTTATTTTCCTAGAGAAAGATTGGATTCCTTTGACAGTTCAGGGTTGTGGCACTTTATCAATTGCAATAACTCTGTCTGGGTCAATTTTTACTCCATCCTTGGAAACTATATGTCCCAATAGTTTTCCTTCTAGTACTCCAAACACACATTTCTTTGGATTCAAAGAAATGCCATACTCCAAGGCTCTAATGAATACTCTCTCCAGATGTTCACAATGATCCTCCTCATTTTTAGAATATGCTGTCAGGTCATCCTGATAAATTACCAAAAATAAGTTAATGAGATCTGAAAATTCCAGATCCATGGCTCTTTGAAAAGTAGCTCCTGCATTTGTTAGACCAAATGGCATTCTCACATAAACATATGTTCCCCATGGTGTAGTGAAAGCTGTCTTAAACTGCTCAGACTCTTTGACCATGAGTTGATTATATCCAGAGAAACCATCCATCATAGACATTAACTCACAACCTATCACTCATTGCAACATATCTTCCATATCAGGTAATGGACAATTATCTTTTAATGAAGACATATTCAAATTTATGAAGTCTACACATAACCTGATGTCTCCATTTTTCTTTCTTATTGGTACCAAGTTTGATACCCAAGATGAATGTCTGATTGGCTTGATGATCCCTGCATCCCTTAAGTTTATTAATTCTTCTTGCATTTTGGGGGCCAAAGTGGGATTAATAGGCCTTTGCTTTTGTCTGAATGGCTTAGCATCATCACATAAAGGAATCTCATGTTGAAAAATATCCTCCCTGTATGCCTTAAGATCATCATAAGACCATGCAAACACATGCCTAAACTTCCTTAATAAGTCAATTAACATCCTTCTAACCTTTGGTGACATTTTCTTTCCAATATACACTTTCTTTGGGGATGCTTTTGTTCGAAGATTTATCTCCTCCAGGTCATCAGGATGGGAAACAATATGATTAGCCTTTGTCTTATCTTGATTGTCAAACACTTTTTCTAATACAACTCAACCCTTGGGAATTGTGTTTGTCTTTAACTAAATGACTTCATTTCTGAATACAGTATCCTTACCATCAATATTTTCAACAAAATCTCCAAAGTCAATTTCTTGATTTTCATATTCTCCCACACAATTCAAAAATTTAAATATATCTTCATCATTATCAAAAAATTGCCAATTTTTTACATTATCAGGAACATATGACCTAGTTTGCACCTCAACCTTTGAAATTCCAGCATAAGTCATATCATCTAGTTTTAATGCAATGTTAGCTAATAAGTCTACCACTTTGTTTTGACCTCTGTCCACACTATACCAAATGCATCAAAGCTCTCCAGTTCATCCCAAACAACATTCCTATACTATTTTAAACTCTTGTTCTTTGATACATATTTGGATCTAACTTGAGAGACCACCATCTCAGAATCCCCAATTGCTTTGAGCTTTTTGATACCATGTTTGTCAGCCAATCTCAACCCTAATAACAAAGCTTCATACTCTACCACATTATTTGTGCATTCAAATAACAGAGTGAAGGAGAATATGAATGTCTTCCCACCTAGTGACTGTAACAAAACACCTGCACCAGACCCTTCTTTTGAACATGCACCATCAAAATACATAGTCCATAAATCATCAGATCCTGACAATTGTTTTATTTCAGTATCAATCAATGCAATAGGTTTATCACAACTGATAGGGAATTCCCCAACCCTAAATTCATCTATACCACTATCAATTAAACATGTTATATTCTCAATCGGGCCATGCTCAATCATATGAGGTACTTTTGACTCTTTCAATTTTAACATCCTTACCATCAATAGAGAAAGTAGCAAATGGAAAATCACATTGCATATTACCCCCCATTGATGCACTCCATTTCCTTGACAAAAGCATCCCAAAGTGAGGTGGGATGTCTGCAACTAAGGCAGTCATAACTAAATCCTTGTCAGGGTATTGAGTCAACTTATAAGGCAATGCTTTGATAGTTCCAATAACTGGAACTTCTCTTGAATCCATAGCATAACATTTTCCTTGAGTAGTATCTACTGGCAAGCCCATTTCCTCCATTATTTTGACTGGCATAACATTATTTGAGGCCCTTGAATCTATCATACAATTTCTTAGAGTTTTTCCATTTATATCCACACTCAACAAAAAGGGGTTTATGTTTTCGAGGAACATGTTAATAGAATTACCTAAATACACAGGGGGAATTTGTGGTCCACAATTCCCTCCACTTCCTTTTCTTTCTCTTTATTTTTCAATTCTTTACCACTTCCATGTTTAGCCTTATTATCAACAACATATGTGATTAAGGCTATTGTCTTTTCTTTATGTTCATCTATTCTCATCATTTCTAGTAAAGGTACAGTTACTTTAACCTGAGAAAGAACATGAAACATATCCACAGGTGTATATTTAGGAAAATTAAACATCATACCTTCATCGTTTTCCTTTCTTTCTTGCTAATTACATCCTCCTAGCTTCTTTTGCTTGTTATCCTCTGCAGCAAGTTCAACTACCTTTGTAATCACCTTTTTCTTCACCAATGGTGCAATTACACCTTCTTGAAGCTTTGGGGTTTCATTCTTTTTTGCCCAAATCTTATCACTCTTAACTTCTTTGACTTTTACAACATCCTTTTTGTTGTCAATTTTAACACTTTTGTTTTTATCCTTTTGCTCTTTGATAAATAAGCCAACAGGTTTACCTTGCTCACCACCAACAGTTCTACTTCTCAGTTGAAGTGAACCTCTCATTTGGGCAGCCATTTCTTTAGTCAACCTTGCAATTTCCTCTTCTGACGGTCTCCTTAAGGTCACTGAATTTTCAACCTGCTCCATATTGCAAGCATTATGATCAAAATCATCTTCCTCATCAGAAAAGACCTACTGATGGTTCATCTCATTTCTCTTTCTTTGATTATCCAAATCAGCTCCCTGTATTCCATCATCGAAAGAGCATTCTACTTCATCAATGTATGATCTAGCCATATAAACATTTACATCATCTTGCTCACACTCTGGTGTCTGCTCATGAGCATCCTCTTCAATTTCCTCAGCAACAATAAATTGAGCAACCCCACAATAATTTTGATCATGAGGATCTAGGCACATTTCACACCATGGTCTATCTACTACCATATTCATTGAATGTTTCTGCAAGGGGTCTTGCGTATGCTGATCATTTTTAGGCTTCTGGCTAGGAAATATTGGCTTTCCATCTTTCCAATTTGTATTGTAAGGATAATTATGCAATCTAGGTGGCCTATCATTTTTATTATAGGGCTGTCTTTCATTTCCTACACCCTTTTCTTGCTTAGCAACAGTTTTCTTTATGTCTTTCAGGGTATTGTAAACTTTTTCCCACTTTTCATCATCCTTAGGGTTTGTAGCTGGAACTTTCTTAATTTTATTCCTAGGATTTTTCAAAAGTGCAGGTTCTTCTCTCCTACCATACTTACTAGAAGCTCTTATGTTACTTTCAATATTTATAGCCATTCTAAACACATCCCTCATGGTCTGAGGGTCTTTATCTCTGAGGAGATATGCCATTTTAGCATCAAAAGCATTAAAGTATGTAGTTAAGCAAACATTTTCATCAAGCCTCAAAACCTGGAACAACTTATACATTGCTTTTTGAAATCTCAAATTAAACTCTGTCACATGCTCATTCAATGACTTCTTGATGTTATTAAATTCATTCAACATGAAACTAACATTAGTCTTATCACCATACTGCTCTTTAAAACACTTTTCAAACTCATCCCATGATCCAATACTAGCATTAGATAAACCTCTATACCAATCCCTTGCATCTTCTACCAGGGATTGTACAAAAAATTTCATTACAACATCTTCATGTTCTACCTCATAATCATTTAACATGTCCATGAAAGCTTTCAAGTGTTCCTTTGCTGTTACATCATTATTACTATCAAACTTATTCATTTTTTCTCTCAAGTCAGCAGAGATAGGATTTGGATAACCAGGGATACCATCAAAGAACAATGGTCTATACATTTCCAACTGTATAGGTCATTGTTGAAATAATCCTTCATTTCTCTAAGAATCCACACCAGACCCTTTATCTTGTACTCTTAAACCCTCCTGATTTGGATTTACAAACCCAGTTACATGAATCTTCAGGTCAAAACTCTTTATGGTGGGGTCTAGATTATTTCTAGAACCACCCTTTAAAGCATCTTCATGGTTTAACGAGGTTGCAACTTGTACAACCTCATCCGTAGTTGTCATCTTTAGGAAACTTATTTTCCTCTTTATTTTTGCATTTTTTTCCTCGATCTCTGTTCTTTCCAACTCTTCTGCCAAAGCTTCACTCTCCTTCTTAGGATTTTTCTAAAGAATATTCTATTTGAAATGACACATGTGGTTTGGGATCTTGTTTAGTAGGATAGGGAGTCACCTTCTCATTTATTTTAATCCCCTCAACCTTTTGCTTTCCTTTGTCCAATGTAGGCTTAGGATTTTTGTTACTTGGTTGAGACCTATCATGTGTCAAGGGCTTTGGGTCTATAGGTTTGCGTTGGACATCAATGTGGGCTACTAGGGTTTCTTTAGGCACATGCCTTACTTCCATATTAGCAATCTTCTGTAGAACCGGACCCTCAACATTTGGTTCAAGTTCATCTTAGTTTAGGAGCTTCATTATTTCCAACTGTCTCATCAACCTATCCCTTTCAATCACAACACTTCTCAACGTTACTTCCTTCTCTCTTTCTCTCTTCACTCTAAGCTTAGCTTGTGCTTGGATTTCCCGTCTCAAAGAATTTATATTTCCAAAAATATTATCAGGTTCAGGCAAAGTCACATTAGAACTTGATGTATCATCTAGGTCTATTAAATTTACCCCTTCCACGACATGTTTAGAAAACAAAGGATTTATATCATTTTTAGCAGGAGGAGGAGGCACATCACTTGTGCATTCTCTATGATGTCTTCAACTTCTACTCCAACCTCTTTTCTTTTCAGCATATTTAATACTAACAAGCCCCTTATTCTGACATGTCACATCATCTTGAACCGGTGTATTAAATAATGAATCAAAAAATACACAACTATCTAATTCTAAATTTCTAGACATCTTGTCAAGATTCTAAGGGATAGGATGTAAAAGCTTATTTGTACCTTGGTGTATAGGGTCCTGTGACACGGGAGCAACATTACTAGATTCTGGTTTCTTCTTTATCCAGTCCTTCTTCTTTGCTTTGATAAGTTCACCTTCCAATTTCTGTTCTGGGTGATTCTTCATCAATGACTTGGTGTTCTTCATTCCTCATACTTGTCCAAAATTTCCTTCTATGTATAATAAAATTTTCAAAATAAAACACACACTGGTGCAGAGACTTCAAAGTCACCATCCAATCTTCTTGGGAAAATAAAATACCTAAAGACATGTGGTAGAAAATAAGAACCTTCGGAACCTCGTACTGACAGTACACCAAAGTGCTTTACAACGTAACTCTCGACATTTATGAAAATAGAAGTTGACAAACCTAACACAGAATCATATGCTCAACCTTCAAATCATAGAAATACTATGAAAACTCTACGCAAAATGGAAAACCAACACACCGATAAGAAACCTTTTAAAATTTGATCCCCAGTAGAGTCAACATTTTGTTGGTTACTTTTTATGCTATTAATCAGGTTGGTCTTCTAATCTACCTATGGCATTTCCAACTCCAATCAAGGGCAGCTCGAAGGACCTGGACCAACTGACGAGGATTTTAAAATAACCTCCTACACTTCAGGCTCTACAAGAGCTAGGAGGGGGATCCCTTAATGTGTTTACAACCTCTACACCATTATCATAAACAACATTAATAATGATAGATAATGCCACTTAATAGCTCAACACAATAATATAATATTGGAGAATCGGCTATTCTTCAACAATATCAACTATATGGAGCATGGGATGACTACAATACAATCCATAATATATAAAATAGTCATTGATTTGCAATCTGTAGCAAGCTCTAGGCAAAGACAAACTAATACTAGATCACATGAATGAATGCAACTCAGATCAATGCCATTTATCCATTGTAGGAGTCAAATTCACAAGCATTTAAAGGTTTATAACAGATGAAATACATGACATATGAGGTCCCTTATAATATTGCATTACAATTTCATCAGTATCTATTCTAACTCAATACTACTTATCAAATCCTTATACAAAACATATCTGCCTATAATCCCATTCAAGCATTTTAATTAATTCCTTGAATTAAAGCTAAAATAGAATCATACACACCACAACAGTGAGATGAATGAAACAACCCTTAGTTATTTTATTCAAAGTTTAGATATGCACATACAATGGAGAGACATGAGCTTGAATTTATCATTTCAATTCAAATGCTAGTACTGCTATGCAACATTAAATCCTCGTGAACTCAAAACCTATCACAGAATGACTCAGAATCCTAAATTGTATTACTCTTTAGAAACAAATGACTTTACAATCTGCTCTGCAACTTCACCTAGACTCAATCAAAATTTTCTAACTTGCTAACCCCTACTTCTGGCCTTGAAATCCTTCTTATAGAAAATGAAGGAGCAAACAAGCTTCAGGCCAGAAAGTACACATGTCACCAGCTGATTGGGGCACCTAATGATATTCCAAAAATCATTACAACATCTATAATCCTAGAGCATATTCTTGTTCATCATGCCGTTGGAGGAAGGTTGATGCAATAACAAAAAACCATGCAAAACCTACACCATCAACACAAAATTGGAATCGTTGTAACCGCAACATATGATTTCCCACCTATTTGTAGTCCACTCCTTTTACTCATCATCATTCAAATACTTAGCTACCCACTTCTGATATTCTTGGTTAGTTGGCAAGTCAAAATTAATCACCTCATTTACCCTTGTACTATAAGTCATATACTTTACCACTACCTAGTTAGCATCTCTTTCAAAAGACTCCAAAAATGAGCCGATTCTTCGATATTATATTATTGTGTTGATCTATTAAGTGGGATTATCTGTCATTATTAATGTTGTTTATGATAATGGTGCAGAGGTTGTAAACACATTAAGGGATCCCCCTCCCGGGTCTTGTAGAGCCCGAAGTGTAGGAGGTTATTTTAAAATCCCCGTCAGTTGGTCCAAGTCCTTCGAGCTGCCCTTGATTGGAGTTGGCAATTCCATAGGTAGATTAGAAGACCAACCTGGTTAATACCATAAAAAGTAACCAACACACTTATCAAGTCCTTTTTTGAAGTGTTTTAAAGTCTTGTAACAAGACTTCACACTCCTCTAGGCATAATTTCACTATTTACACATTTCTTATGCTTTATTTGACCCCTTTATGCCCTTATAACCTTTAATTAAGTGTATTTTTAAATGTAAACCTTACAAACAATATTAAATGTGACTTAATTCCTGACACCCATTTTCAAGCTTGAGGTGGGACCCATTCGCCATGGGTGGTGAATGTGTCCCCCTTGGCTACAAATTCATTTTTTTTCAAATTTCCTTTCGAGTTTTTATTCAAAATCACTTGATGTCAGCCTGTGATGAGGCATCAATGGGTTACTAAGGCACAAGAATGTATAAATAAGTGTTTTTACATCCATTCTAAACCCCTCCCCTCAACATCAATTCATCAAGTTCACTTATTCATTCATCTACTCAAGCATTCAAGCACTTTACATCATCAATTCAGGCATAAATCAAGCATTTTGAAGCATCCATTGACATTACTTCAGATTTTCTTCAACAAGGGTTTGGTAAGATGATAGCATTTTCATGTTATTTGTTTATAATTCTCCTCCATTTCATTATTTCATTAAGGGTTTGATTACCAAAGTGGGGTTTTACCAAGGCAAACCCCTATTTGCTAACCCTCAACCATTTTTCCCCTCTTGCATGCATGTTTGTAGAACTTTGTATGTAGATTTAACAAGAATTTAGGTGTTGAAGAGTGGTCAATAAGTCGACAAAGTGCTTCAATTCAAATCAATCATATTTCAAGCTTGGAGAATGTATTATGTTTGTTTTCTACAGATTTGACTTTGGCAACCCGACAAGCAGACATCCTCAGATCTAGTGTTGTAGAGTTGTCTCTTGATTTCTCAAATTTTTTGGAGAGGATTGATTTTCCACTAGTGGCAAATGAGTCACACCTTAAGGCTGAAAATATAAGTTTTTTTAGATTTTGGATCCCGACACTCAGAAACCTATTCCCAATAACTATCATGAGAAGTAGGACTGATTCGCCACCTTGGGCGAATGAGTCCCTCTAGTGAATTTATGTGATTCCAAAAAATATTCAAAAGATTCTAGATTCCTCGATTTTCTCCCAAGTGCATTCTAATTCAAATCATTTATTTTTGTTTTGCACTTATTCATTCATATCTCTTTGTTTGCATATCGCATTGTGTTTTCCAACATATCATAGATCTTAGATTTTGCATACATAATCAGTCATATAGATCACTCAATTTCACTTAGTTCATTTCATCTAGCCTAAATAACATCATACACATCCTAATTTGAATGAAACTAGTTAGTATTTTTGGCCCACCTCTCTCCTTTTAGGTGAAAAACCCTAGAAGAGTTAGAGAGTCCTATGGTGCCAAAAATCTTCAGTTCAAGTGGCTTCAAACCTTTGTCAGCCAAAGGAAAATTTTCATTAGATTCCTTTTGACGGGAACCTATGGAACCTATATTATTATTCAAGGGGTAAACGCTTTTGACCGGAGCTATGAACCGGATACAACCATTCAACAATACCACCCAACGAGGTTTGAACCTTGGTGGCAAGAACAACAATGCCACCCATAAACCATCACACCATGCCAATACCGGCGAGAACCTATGGAACCTATAAAACCATGAGGATACTTCTTTTTCTTGTCCTATCAAAAGTTCAAGGAAAAGAAGATAGCAAAACTATCCCTCTGAAACATGTCCCCATCCACCACCAAGCCTACCATCCTAGACGAAACAATGCTTGAACCTAAAGAAGTCCCAAACACCCAAGACCAACCTAAGATAAAATCTTCACCTAGATCTTGCTAATGACCAAGAAACAATGAGAACAACCCCGTCACACCTCCTAGAATAAAATAGGTATACAAATTCAAGGTGCTAGAGAGCATAGGCGTAGATATCGTGTCCTTGCTCGTAGGTTACATGACAAGTTAAATAAAGAAAATCAAGATCCAAACTTGATCGAAGAAATGCATGATGACTTTACCCCTACCCTAAAATAAAACAACCCAATACAACAACCAAAAAAAGAGTTGAACTCTTCCATGGACATTATCATTCGACCTCCTATTGTGGTTAACTTGGATGATGATGATGATGTCACTAAAATCAATGAAGAGGTGAATAATGAATTGAGTACATTGTTTTCCTCTTCCATGAGCTTAAATGACAAATCTCCTACAAAGAGTGTTGAACTTGGTGCTACCCCTCTTTTGGCACTTTCTGTTGTCCCTTTTTCTAGTTTCCCACCTTTGGTATACAATGGACATGATTGGAAGGAAGATGATTTTCTCATGGGTTGACTCGCATGTGCCTTAATATTCTTCTGCATTATTTATTTCTTTTTCTTTTGTGTGATTGCATGTGCACAATGTTATCCCTCGTGATGTTGTGTTCTCTCTCTCTTTGTGACATTCCTCTATTTGTACCTTCATTCTTCTCTATGTCATAATATTTTATCATTTCACTTTTTATCCTATAGGACACAAGGCATTGAGACATTTATGTCTCTTCCATGTTGACCCAAAAGGATTTCTTTTTCTTTTTCCTTTTCATTTCCTATTTTCTGTGTCTTGTGTTTTCCTTTTGGGGATGATGCAATGCTTCAAGACATTCATGTCTCCTAAATGTTGAACCAAAAGGTTTTTCTTTGTTTTCACTCTCTTTGTATCATTCTTCCAGGTCTATGTATTTAGAGGATGATGATAGTTTCGAGCTCTCATAAAAACATTTCAACAAAGAACATACTAACCCCAAATCCATAGATCCCTTATGTGTTTGGTGTTCTCATTTTTTGGGGAAACCCCTCTCTTTCTCTTTTCTTTTGCATGACACAACTTTACTCCGAAAGATATGACTTGGCATAGGACTTTCCAAGTTAGCTCTCTTGTCTTCTTCTTTTGCATTTTTTTTTTCTAATTTAAAGTAATTTCTCATAGTATGGTGTTTAGCAATTCCTTTAAAGTGTGGTATACATTGGCATTATTCTTTTGCATTTTTATTTTTTTCGGTTCTTGATGCATTTTTCTTACTTCATACGATGCATTTTTTACTTTGTGGATGACACTGGGTATGATGTCCTTCAAGAGCATGATCTCTCTTAGCATATTACATTCCTCTCAGTGGCTTGATGCAACACACTACATCCCCTAAGCTGTGAATTTTCTATTCTTTGATTGGTCCTCTCTTGGAGACATCAGGCACAATGTTCCCTAAGTTAAAGACCTCACATGAACTAAGAAAGACTCCTTTGAACATTCTTTGAATGTTGCATTTTGGCATTTTTTCTATATGGCCACCTTACATAGCACAACTTGCATGCCTGTAGAGCCATCATGTTTGTTCATGAGCTCTGAGAATTCAAAGTTTTGCTTGCCTCATGAAGCTTGAAAATCATTTTTGTGTGGCACCTTATTAAAGTTATAAGGGTGTATAACTTTGGTATGCTTTGAGTTTGAATCCCAACTGAGGAATGACTTTCCCCAAAGCCACTTGCATGTGTGTGAGTGCATACTAGCCATGAGTGTGTGCTTCTCACCTTTAAGGACTTCTCACCCAGTGGAAAGACAAGAGTCAAAGTGAGTATGCATTTTTTGGGAAAACAACCTAGATATAATCCACATCCTGATGGAAAAATGATCAAAGCTTGATTTGATTCTCTTTAATATTTTTACCTTTTCTCTTTTTCATCTTTGACAGTGCATGCTTGTGCCATGTTGCTACTCTTTACATTATTCTAATGTGTGTTCTTTTGGGCCTATGTTGGTTTTCCATGGGATCTTGATCTTGGGGGCTTGATCTTCCCTCTTGATCATTGTCATCCCATATTACTAGCATTACTGCATTTGAACCCCTCTTGATGCATGATTGTATACTTTAGTGTGAGTTTGAAGCAGGTTCATCCTGTCACTAAAGTGGGGGCTCAATGTAGTGTAGAAAAATGGATCCCTTTACATTTTCACACTTGTTTGGGCCCAACTTGCTGATTTTGGATTAATTTTTCCTTTATTTAGTGTTATAATGTGGGTGAAACATTCACATTAGGTCTTCGGCCCTTGTGAATTAATGAACATAAATGGTACCTTGATAAAGTGTTGTAAAGTGTTGTAATTCACTTTCACATTTTCCTAGGGTTTTATCACATAATTAAACATAATAAACCTATTTTTGATCAAAATCAACATTAATCTTTCCTTATTTGAAGCATTGTAAAGTGTTGTAACACACTTTCAAACTTATCTAGGCTTGTCATTAATAATTTGTATTTCTTATGCTTTATTTGGCCCTATTTTGCATCCACAAGCCTCATTTATTACATCTTTTCGAGGATAATCCCAACAAAAATCAATAGCCAATCATAATTCACATGTTTCTATATTGTGTGGCCTAGATTTAGGGATCTGGGACCCATTTTCCACCTTCGGTGAATGAGTCCCACCTAGATCTTTTGGCCCCAAACCAATTTTCACACATTTCTAAGCACTTTTCATTTTTGGTCCATACATTATGGCTGATGGGACTCATTTGCAACATTAGGCGAATGAGTCCCATGTGGCCTAGATTCAAATTTAATTCAAATTTCTGATTGGATTTTATTCTCCTAGATCTGATGTTGGCTTGTAGTGTTGTAATTTTGAGACTTCTTGCATAATTGAGTATAAATACAAGGTTTTTTCAGTCATATTCTCACCTAGCATTCAAGAGAGTTCACAAGAGAATTTGAGCATTCACAAGAGAATTTCAAGGGTAGATTATCAAGCATTTTAGAGCAACATTCAAGTGCCAATCACCATGTCAAGGATTCCATATGTTATGTTTGTTATTGTGCTAACAATTGTGATGTAGAATATATTACTAGTATCTTTTTCCTATTATGGCCACGTCTGCTTCCACCCATTCTAGATTATCCCATGCAGGCATGATTTTGAATGGCTCTGTGGTCGTGCCCTCTCCTAGCCACTCATGTTTCTCTTGACTTGATGAGAACTTGATCTTCTCTATGTCATCGCCCATGTCTTCGCCTGAATGTGTGATCATAGTGGATCTCACTACGGATGTTGTGGGTGGGTGTTTTCTTCACCTCCTATTTTTTATGTGGTTGTTGACACTACTGTGGGTGATTTTGGGTTCTCCCCATCCTCTCATGTGGGGAGGTTTGCTCACCCTCTACCTTATGATGATGGTGTGAAGTATAAGAGACCTCGGGAGGGTGTTGTGCAGCCTATGTGTTGTGCTGCAGTTGCTCATGTTGTTTTTCTTTGTAAGGAAGTTGTTGATAATATTGATTTCTATTCTAAAAATGCTCTTATTTGCATATTTTTTCACTTGTGGCCTTCTCTTCTTGATTTGTACCTTTTGATCACCAACCATTGGTCTCCTTTGGTTGATGGCTTGATGGAGATTTACCCTTCTGCAAGGGGTTTTTTGTGTTGGGTTTTAGTTCTCCTGAGGATAGACAAGCTATTTTAGACATGGTCTATGGGTTTGGGACTCTCATCCCCTTTCCTTTGGGCCTTTGGTTCTTTCTTTTAACCCTTTGAAAGAACCCTTAGATGTGATGCCTATTTGGGTAAGATTTCCCTATCTTCCCTTATAGTTCTAGTGTTTCTCTACCTTTGAGGGCATTGGTAATGCTATTGGTATATTTTTGAAAGTTGATATGGCTTCCGAGAATTTCACTCATACTTCCTTTGCTAAGATTTTGGTGGAGGTTGATCTATCAAAAGATTTACCTAGAAAGGTTGTGCTATAGATTAATGGCTGGTCTTGGTCTCAGCTTGTGGATTATGAGGGTCTTCTTTTTCATTGTAGATGGTATTTTTTTGTTGGCCACTTGGCTCATGATTGCTCTAAAGGATCATTCCCTTTTTCTTCCTCTACCTAGTGGAAGAATTCACTTTATGAACACTTAACAATTCACCCTACTCCTAACTCTACTTATTCTTCTGATAATGACTCTAGGTATACTTATCCTTCTGTGAGGCTTAATATGAGTATTATCATGGATGTTGCTCCTTAAGTGCAATTTTATTCTATTGTACCTGATTTGGTTGAGGTGGGTGCTACTCCATTTGTGGCAACTGTTGTGCAACCTTTGGATCTAGTTGTCATTAATGTTGTTTGTGTTGCTTTTACTGAGGCCCATGTACTAGAAAATGCTGCAGTAAGTCCTGCTAATTTAAACTTGGTTTCAAATGCTTTACCTGAAGTATTAGTTGTTCCTTTGGTTTTCTACTCTAGAGGAGAGTTTTCCCCTTTTGATCAAAATTTCTTGGTTTTATTTTCTGATTCTCCTTAGACTATGGTTCATAGAAAGAAGAAACATACTTCTAGGAAGGTTACAGTTTCATTTAACACACAATCTACTTTGTTCAAGTGCTACTCCTTGAACAATTTTGTGTTGTTTGTAGTTCTGAGTAGCTATTTCTCTTTGGTTGGGTGTGTTTGGCTAGTTTGTTTTGTTGAGTTTTTTGTCTCTATTTTTCATTTTGTAAGGGATTAGGGCCCTTCCCCTACATATCTAATAAAAAAAAATTGTGATGTAGAGTTCATGATCCAAGCTAGTGTTTCAAGTAAGATCAAAATCATTAAAGCAAGAGTCAAGAACCACATCCATTGTAGCCATTTCAAGCATAACTACAACAACTTATTGCTAGGGTTTAGTGAGTTACAACATTGTTTTTTGTTCATTCATCATTCTCCATTCATATTTTCTTATATTTCAAGGTTTACTTACAAACAATAGGTTTTACCAAGGAAAACCCCTATTCACTAACTCCACAACATTTTTCCCTCTCCTTTGTGTGTGATTTGAAGGTTTAGGTTACATATTTCATAAGGAGAAATATTGTAGAAAAGTTGTCAAATCATCAAAGTTGTTAAAGTTTTCATCAAGCCTTGGAGAGACTTGGAGAATACCTAGATGTGGCAATTTATAGTTTCAGATCCAAAAACTATTCAAGAATAGTAGAGTAGACTGAGAGGAATAGAATCAAGTTCAAAACTTCTAGACAATTAGAAGTGGAATGATTTTCCACAAGTGTTGAATGAGTCCCACTATATAGGCCTGACATAGATTTTTAAAGATATAGATACCCTTTTGACAAAAACATGTTCCTCAACATTTTCCTAGAAACTGGATTGATTCACCTAGATTGAAGAATGAGTCCCAGTCAATCTTGACATCAAAATTTCCACTGTTCAGAACCTTCACTCTATCTTCTCTAAATTCCAAAGTGCACATTTTCTATCTTACATTTTTCTTTTCCATTTTATTCATCTTTCTAGGTCATTTAGGGTTAGTTTGCATTCAATTAGGCTTTTGTACTTCATATTATATTTGATTATCTTTTCCAAGTTTACACATGGTGGTGAACCCCTCATAGATCATTTTCAGTCCTTAGAACAACGCTCTTGCAAGATTTATTCCTCTTTTACAAAGAGATATCAAGGGTTTGTTCTTGAGTGAACGTTTATGAAAGTTGTCCCTTTCTAGGCCCCAAATCAAGGGTGGAGGAAGGAAAATTTTTTTCCACCTTTTAGATATAAAAATGATGATAAGAATTAGTGACATTCAAGAGAGTTCACAAGAGCATTTGAGCATTCACAAGAGAATTTCAAGGGTAGATTATCAAGCATTTTAGAGAAACATTCAAGTGCCAATCATCATTTCAAGGATTACATAGCCCATGTTTGTTATTGTGCTAACAATTGTGATTTAGAGTTCATGATCCAAGCTAGTGTTTCGAGTAAGATCAACATCATTCAAGCAAGGGTCAAGAATCACATCCTTTGTGTGGCGTAGAAAATTGAGTACTCTTAAGAAAAGAGACAATTTCACGCTTAATTTGGACTTACTTTTGAGTACCCTTGCATTAATCATTCTTCAAAACAACATTTATAGGCCCCTAAGACCCATTATTTTTTATCTAGAGGCCTGTTTCACTTTAAAATCATCTAAATCCTGACAAACAATACTTAATTCACTCAAATCCCAAAAACCCATATCCAAAAATCACTAGTGGGACCCATTCACCACCTTGGGTGAATCAATCCCCTCTGGAGGGACCCATTCACCAAAGATGGTGAATGAGTCCCTTTTGGGGAAAATTTCAAATTTGAGTGACATTTTGACGAATTCAATTTAATTTTTTAGTGGATGTCAACCTCGTAGGTCTAAATAATGGGAAAATTAGGTATTGATGCCTATAAATACTCATTTTAGGTTATTTTTCACATCTCTTAGTCATTTTTACAAAGAAAATTCAAAAGTCAAGTATTAAGAGTCTTCCACAATAAGTTTCATTAGCATTTTCTATAGCAAAGTTGAAGCTTTTGGACAGAAAGATAGGGTTTTTGCAATGTTGGATCTTGAATAGGAGTGAGTTTGAAGACTTGCAAAAGTGAGTTGAATTAGAAGTGAGTTTGAAGACTTTTTTTCAAAGTGATTCCATCTTCCATTTCTCTCTATCTTCGGGTTTAGGGTTTGCATAACATATTCATGTTATTTTACATTCATTTGAGATGTTTTAGGGTTTCTTGGATTGAAGTCTTACAACCTTTCAAATCACATTTGTCCATCTTATTCCAGCACATTAATATAGGGTTTTATCTTACTTTAGATTTTCCTAGTCTTAGACACACTTAAGGCTAGGGTTTTATGCATATTATTATCCATTCAAGGTTTAATTACCTAATTAGGGGTCTAACCAAGGGAAACCCCCCATTAGACAACAAACTTTAAGCTATTTTGTAGATATTTTCTGAGATTTTGATGTGCGTTTCCATGAAGAATTGGTGTGCAAGTGACAAGGTATAGGTTTGAGATTTAAATTTGCAAAAAAGTAAAAAAGGACTTATTCTCCATGGATAACGAAGGAATCCCATTGGAAGTGCCTGACCTGAGACTGATTCGCCCAGGGTGGTGAATGACTCCCAGTCAGCCAAAAACTCAACTTTTCTAGATTTTTAGAGTAGTTTTCAGTCTTCATCAGTTTTATAGGTGTATACATTTTGAGTTACAACTTTTTGTTAAGTTCTATTTGCATTTTTGTTCATCTTTTTAAGTCTTTTGCAAACATCACTATGTTTTCAAACACTTCATATTTCATCAATCTTACATTCATTATCAATTAGTTTTATCAATTAGCTGCATTTAGTCATAATTACATCATACATACCTTAGTTTGAGTGAACCACCTTAGTTTTTGGGTCTATCTCTCTCCTTTTAGGTGAAAAACCCTTAGAGTGCAAGAGAAGTTCATAGCACCACAAAAATTGATTGTTCATTTTGGTGTGTATCAATGGGTAAATTTCAGGTTAGATTAGCATATTATATCATAAAATAAAACCCAAAGAGCTATGAAGTACAATGAAAGAAAATACAAGAAAGATTATACCAGTTATTCCTTGAAGCTTCCATGATTCATCTCCATAGCACCTTCTAGCTCGCAATGATCATATGACTATTGCCCTCAGATTTGTATGTGTGACCAATTAACTATGACAAAGCCCTATGCAAATTTTGAAGGATTTGAATGACAAAATAAAGACTATGACAAATGAAAAATGACTATACCTATGACAAGTAATCCAATTAAATAAGCTAAGTGGAAAGTAAATTCTAAGCATAAAATGTCTATAATAATGAAGTGGTAAAAATATGAGAAAATTGGCATTTTACAGAAAATGCAATTTTGGACAGATGGATGAGATTGAAAGCTGACAAAGCCTAAAATCAGTGGACAAGATTTAATGTGACAATCCATAATTAGGGTTAAGGAAAAAATATTAAATGAGTGGTCAAGATGTCATTTGATAAAATCAAATCAGCGGTCAAGAATAAATGTGATAATTAGTCAAAAAGATAAAGATTTTTGAAAATCAAGAACATAAAGACTGCTTGATTTGTAAGATTTGAAAAAATCAAGAGGATAAAGGTTGAACTGAAAAACAGATTTGAAAAATCAAGAATTTTCTCAATTACTTGATTTTTGGAAGAAGATTACCATTTGGAATTAAATACATTCAAAATATGGATTTTGTGTGATAGTAAATAATCTATTTTCAGATTATTTACTAAAATGAAGTGACAATTAATAAAGTGAGATCATTTTAAATAATTTCATTTATTTAAAATGAGAGAAATGTTAAATTAGGTAATTAAATAATTAAAAATAATTATTTAATGTAGAGGATTATGACTGATAATTAAATAAATTAATAAATTCATTTAATTATGAGAATTAGTGACATATTAAATAAATAAATATAATTTATTTATTTAATAATCTAGAAGTCATAAATGAATAAAGGAAATTAAATAAATTAAGACATTTATTTAATTGTAAGAGGATAATAGACCCTTAGTGATGTATTGAATAAATAAATATAATTTATTTATTTAATAATCATGAAGAATACAATAGACATGAATGAATTAAACATTTGTAAATTATTTAATTAATAGTTGAATGTGGACCAAGGACATAATTAAGATGTCATAATTATGCTAGGACAAAAGATGAAAAATGAAGGTTGTAGGCCTAGCTCATTTTTATGTGTCTACATTTTTCCCCTCTTTGTCATAATGTAGCTTGTTGCATTGTGAAAAAGAAAATAAGTAAAAATATGTCCCAGTGCAAAATAAGATGAGGAAGAATGACGAGGAGAGTAGCGGTATGCCCCCTTGAGAGGATAGATGGGTTTAGAGAACACAAGTAGGCTCTCGAAATGGACGAGAAGACTAGAATATGAAGATAAAAAGAAATGTTAGTGAAAAAGATATGGATGATGATATGGATGCAATGCCTATATGAGATGGGTGAGAGAAGATGGCAAGATAGAAGGAGATGCATGTTAGTTCCTAGACAAAATCCTTCAAAAATTTACCATAGGACTTTAATATTTATTGCTCTTAATCATCATTGGTTGGATTATTGTAATGGCCAACAAAAACCATGATATGGCACAGATCAAGGTGTGTAAGGTCGTACCATCACATAAGACAAGTAGTCACAGACAAGGATGATCATGACTCATACTACGAACACGATTGCCCCAGTATTTTTGTCACAATCAACCATGAGAATAAAAAGACAAGCAAGACAAGTCATGAAACATCATTTCTCCTCTAAATCCTATCGTCAGGACATCCTCGAGGAACTAGCAACATGACTGCCAAAAAGAAAAGATGAGACAATTGTCATGATATGTCGTTGCTTCTCTAAATCCTGTCATCAGGACATCACAGAGAAACTAGTAACATGATAATCCAAAAACAAAGAAAAAATAAGATAATCATCATGATATGTCATTACTTTTCTAAATCCTGTTTCCAGGACATCGTCAAAAAACTAGTAACATGATGAAAAATCAAGAGACAAGTGCTGAGTGTTTTCCAAGTGTGTTTGGATTCCAAGTGTCTTAATGTCAAGATGTCAAGTTTGATGATGTCGAGATGCCAAGGTGTAGAGGTTTTGACGATGCCAAGGTGACGAATGCCGAAGATTTCCAGATTTAGGAAGGACACATCCTGAATAATGTTGACGTCGAGAGGATTGATCCCTAAATGTCAAAAGGGATCCCTCAAAATGCCAGTGACAGTGACGATGCCTAGGAAGGTCACATCCTAAGGCATAAATGATAGAGTTTTTTCTTCAGAAGGACACATCTGAAAGATACCAATGTCGAGAGGAGTGATCCTTAAATGTCAAGAGGATCCCTCAAAAATGTCGGATGACAATGGTGATGCATAGGAAGGACACATCCTAAGGCATGAATGATAGAGGCTATTCTTCAAAAGGACACATCTGAAGAATACTGATGTCGAGAGGGGTGATCCTTAAATGTCAAGAGGATCCCTCAAAATGTTGGATGATGGTGATGATGCCTAGGAAGAACACATCCTATGGCATGAATGATAGAGGCTATTCTTCAGAAGGACACATCTGAAGAATACATTGATGTCGAGAGGAGTGATCCTTAGATGTCAAGAGGATCCCTCAAAATGTCGAATGACAGTGACGATGCCTAGGAACAACACATCCTAAGGCATAAATGAGAGAGATTGTTCTTCAAAAGGACACATCTGAAGGATAACCAAGAGTTGACAACTTGACTGGTTATGATAATGTAACTTGTTTTGACCAAATTTGATTGAATTTGACTGAATTGACTTGTGTCAACTATATATCGATATTTGACATATTGATGTGATTGTCATGTTTATTAAGGAATCTCCAGAGTTTGTTTTAAGAGTTTTGCTTGTTTTGAAATGACTTGTTTGACTTGAAGAAATTTTGACATGTGTGCCAGTGTAATGTCTTGAACCCTAATGGACTGACCTAGTGTGGGCTCGGGGGCTCATCGACAAATGGCCTTGCCTACTCATGCACTCAGAGACCTCGTAGTTCGACACGACCAATGACTTTGTCTTGATGACTAAATATTGCATCATTATTTTATTTTGACAAACTTAAAAGGACTGACCTAATGTCTCAAGGACTCAAAAGTGAGTCTTATCTATGTAGCAAATGCGTAGAGACAATGTAGTTTAGACAAATAACAAAGACTAATTGATTTGACGGACTTGACAAAAAATTACTCTGGTTTTTGTGATTTTGAGATAGTTTGATGGTTCATTGTGGTTCCTTCAGGACATTTTTCAATTTTTAGGTATTTTTTCAGGACATTTTATAATGTTTTTGGTTTTTCTTCAGGACATTTTGCAATGTTTGTCTTTTTTCAGGACTTTTTGTGATGTTTTGGTCTTTTTTCAAGACTTTTTGTGATGTTTTTGTCTTTTTTGGGGACCTTTTGTGATGTTTTTATCTCTTTTTTTTAGGACTTTTTGTGATGTTTTTGTCTTTTTTTAGGACTTTTTACAATGTTTTTGGTCTTTCTTCAGGACATTTTGCAATGTTTTGTTTTTTTTCAAGACTTTTTGCGATGTTTTTGTCTTTTTGAATGGTTTAAGAGGATCGCGAAAAATGCATGTGACTAATTCCTACACATGAGAATCCAAGGAAAAACATGATTGTGCCCCTAGTCAAGCTGAATACCAATTGACAGGTGATGACAACGTTGTTTGATGTGGGAAGGACACATCTTGAAACAACGTGAGGATGACGATAATGTGTTGAAAGTATCGAATTCTACAGCTGGGCTAGGAACAAAGTCAAGTAATGTTTTTGATAATGTGCTTGTGTGGATTAGACTCATTGCATTTGTAATGACTTGGTTAGGACTAATAGTGATGATGGAGTATCCTAAGACCGTTTGACAAGGGAAAGCCAAAATAGGTGATAGACATGAGAAGATGAGAGGTGGCCTTGGTAAAGAACGGGAGACATGAGACTAAAGGAATTGTCATATGATTTTCAAGGACTATGTCGCATAAGGATAATGAGGTTTTGAAAGTAGTGACATGACATTTCGTGAATAGTGTATGAACAAAGGATAAACATGTCAAGATTTTTCCCAAAGCATGATTTATGTGTGCTTGTTTTATGTCAAGATCAAGGTAGGTAGGAATGATATGGATCCAATGGTCGGATGTCAATGTCAAGAGGAAGGAATGGGAAATAAGACAACTTGCCCCCAAGTGCAAAAGTGCACATAGACAATTTATTTTACACATGACGCCTTTTTTCCAGGTTTTCATCATGGTACTTATCTAGGGCACCTGTTTGCAAGGTTTTCACTGTTGAACAAAGATTTTCTCTTTACTATTTTCTTGACTTTTTTTATCTTTTTTTTTTTTTTCTGCTGTCAATTTATTTTATCATTTTTCAATTTTTTGTATTTTTGATATTTTCGGATAGCCTTGATGCAGTAGGTGACCATTGATTATTTTGAAGTTTTTGATGGCGTTGATGTAGAGACTAGGGTCATGATATGCCAATAATGACCTTTCTGAAGCAATTATCACATCAGGATCATACCGCTTGAATAAAACTGATTGATGTGATCATGATCCTTATCAACACTAGAGTTGGCCCTATTAGAATACACATATCGTGATAGAGTGCCATGAGGGTCCTTGTGATATAGAGTTGCTGCCATGATGCGATGGATTTGTGACATGATATGTTTGGACTTTAGATGAGATGTAGGATTATGATAGATGATGGTAGACGTGGAAAGGTTGTTTGGACATTTGGATGAATCACTTTTTATTTTCCAAACTTGGTATGGTGGGTGACAAATTTTGGAGGGATGGCGTTTGGAACCAACACCTTTAGATGCCTTGCTTGATGACCATTTTGAAGGAGGTGGACATGTGTTATATGTGGGAGTCCTCTTGCCTTGTGGCTCCACATTGTGATTGACTTTTTTATTTGACTTGCTTGATCCACTTTGCTTTGGGATCCATTTTAACTGCATTTTTCCACTTGAATTTTTGTTTGATTCAATGGCCTTTGACATTTGATTTTCATCTTGTGACTTGTAAGACCTTTTTTTTGTTGGTCCCAAAGGGAAGGTTTATTCATGATAGAATGATAGCTTTTGGTGTGGACAGAGGGAGTGTTGGCAGCAATCTTATGACAAGAATTTCTCATGGACTCCATTTTGACATTTGTATCTGACAAGGTTGCCCCCAGTATTGAGGAGGTTCCACTGACATCATTAGATTTGTTGTCTGAGGAATAGCCATGACCTTGATGTCTGTAATTTTCCTAAAGTTGTATTGGTTCTTGAATGCCTTGCTCATGTATGCCTAGTCCTTTTCCTTTATACTGCATGCTTTGACAGATTCTATTTGTGATGGGGTATTTGTTGTTTTGAAAGAAAGATGCTAACCCATCATGGTATATGTGGACATTGTCACTTGTAATGTTCTCATCTGCAAGAAAGCCTGCTCTGATAAAGAAAGATGACCCTAGTTGATAAAGTGTCTTAGCTTTATTGTCATGTTGGACATATTTCTGACTGATATCTTCAGTTTGATCTTGTGACATGTTAGGTTTAGTTGATTCTATTGGTGATTCCAAGTCAATGTCAAAACCGTCTTGATGGTCATTATCATATAGTCCCATGAAGTTAGCTATAGCTTCATCATTTGTAAATACGTCCATAGTGGAAGACTCTTTTTCTAGAGGAAGATCGTCTATGGGTTCAATGGAGGAAAGTGTCTCATCTTGGAAAGTGTCGATAGTCTGGGCCTGAATAGGGTCATCAAGTGTTTGATCATAAATGGCATAAAGGTCAAGGAGTGGATCATTTTGGATTTCTTTGTCAATGGTAGGGTCTTGGTCAAAGATGGGGTTTTCATGGATTTGGACTTATTGGTCAATGGTAGGGTCTTGGTCAAAGATGTGGTTGTCATGGATGATATAATCGGAAAGAGAATTTTTGTTAAGGATAGGTGTGTTTTGGATGTCATGATTGTCTTCAAGGACTTCTCAAATGGACTTTAAGATAGGGTCATGGGATGAAGTATCTTGATCCTGACATGAAGGTGACGTTATGATGTCATGCTTTGGGCTTTCATTTTTACATGTATCCTCAAGTTTAGACAATGGGATGTGGCTTTTAGTAATGATAGAATTTTCATGACTAAATGTGGCTTGTGAGGGAGTGACTTGGAAAGGATTAATGGATGAAGGATTAGGATAGGACGTGGAGACTTGGACTGGACTAGTATGTGAAGGATAAGGATATGACATGGGGACTTGGACTAGACTAGTATGTTAAGGACTAGGATAGGACATGTAGACTTGGACTGGACTAGTTGGTGACAGCATAGGATATGCCATGGAGGATTGGATTGGATATGACATGGAGTCTTGGACTGGATTAGTTGGTGACGACATAGGATATGACATGGAGGCTTGGAATGTCTATGACATGGATTCTTGGACTAAATTGGTTGGTGACATAGGATATGACATGGAGCCTTGGAATGGATATGACATGGAATCTTGGACTGAATTGGTTGGTGATGGCATAGGATATGACATGGAGGCTTGGAGTAGATTGATATGGTATGATGTGGGTACTTGACATGAGTTGGTAGATGGTTGATAAGGCATGTAGACGTGGATGGGATTGATAGGTGAAGGAATAGCATAGGACATGGGGGGTTGGAAGGGATTAATGGAAATTTGGCTACCCTTGTCAAAGTTAGGATAAGGGTTATTAATGGATGTTTGTTGTAGGGTTATTAATGGATTTTTTTTGTGGACGAATGTCATGGATGGTGTTAAGTGAATTTTGGTAGTGAGGGTAGATGAACAGAGGACTAGGACTCATGGATTGTTGGTATGAAAGACATTGATTTTTGATTTGGAGGAATTATCTCTTAAAGTCTAAGGCTTGTTGGTATTGACCTCTACAGTGTACCTAGTATTCAACTTTACTAGAAAGCCTATCAATAGTTTGTTGAAGGGAAGACAAGGTGGTAGATGTCATGATGTTTAAAAGGATGTTAAATGCAGAGTGAAATCGACGTTTGTCTAAGGGAAATGACTAATGCAAGGTGATAAAATTGTCAAGAAAGGATGCCAAATTCCAAGGTGACAATGAAGACTAATATGAAAATGTTGAGTAAGGAAAATGACCAATGCCAATTCTAGATGCCAAATGAGGACTATGATGAAAGTTATGACAATATTTTTGGATTTTTATTTTTTAAGGATAAATTATGCAAGGTGATGACTAAGATGACTTGAATGTCTAAAGTATGGAAATGCAAAGCTCCAAATGACTTGGAAGAAAGTTTCCTAACCACCTTATGCTTGATCTATGTCTCAATTTCAGAATATCAAAGGACTTGTTTAAAGGACCAAATGACAAGGACAAAATGACAAGTGAGGTTTCCTAACTAGACTATTGAGTTGGAAGGATCTCACAAAATGACTAAAGAAGATAATGATGATTAAGTCCAATGATAACCTAATTTTGAAAGTCAACATTTTGCAAAGTGAGGTAAGGATGTCCTAATCCAAAATATGAAAAATGAGATGAGGACCTAAGTTTTTGGTTTATGACTCAAAATGTAAATGGTGAAGCCTAAGGATGAAGCTAAAATTTATGAAGATGACCCTATGGTAAGATGCAAGCTAAAGTGCACAAGGAATGAGATATTTGAGCAATTTTTTGATTTGGTTTTGACAGAGACTTCTGAAAGATGTTTGACAGCAAAAAAATGTTTGGACTTGAAGTTTTTGTAAAAAATATGATTTTTTTGAAGTTGATTGTTTGTTTCTAGATGTGTGAATGTTGTTTGCTTAGTTTCAGTATCTAGAAAACACTTGGAAAGAATGATATTTTCAATGTAACCAAACACAAATAAGACAAGCACAATCCTATGGTTAGGCCAAGACAATATTCACTAGATTCCACATGGGTTTCCCCAGCCGCATATCAGTAGCATGTGAATTCAGAAGCTTGGCTACATGGGATCCCCCTTATAGTGCACTCTCTTCTCAGGCCAACCAAGATACCAACCCCCATGAAACTTCCATGGCAGATTGATCACCTCTACTACAGACTGCAAAGAAGTTGATGCCTTCACACTGATCGGTGTTGCACTAGCAAATAGAAGGTTTTTGGCTACTAAATAATGGTGTTTAATTCAGGACCCCCATTTGAGTGGCCATACATGGGGCCCAAGATTAAGCTCCATTTAGGAGACATTCCAGCCTGAAGAAGTTAAGCTCAACAGGGTTTTGGGGAGTACTACTTGGTCTGTATGACACATCTGCACTCGTAATCTTAGGTTTTCCCTTAAGATTCACATTTATATACCGATCGGGGTAGCTTGGCTTTAGCTCCATTTCCAGTTTGAGTCACCTAGAGGTGATGAAATCCCCTAGCAGGCCCAATTTCTACAGGCAATAATCGTTTCTCTTACACCCAGGATCACATGACTGTGCAAGGGGAGAGGATACTTCGGTTATTGCATTAGGCTTACACAGAAACAAAGTGGGTCTGGCTTTTTGATCACCTAGTTTGCACAAGGTGAGAGCATATTCACCTACCACTTTCAAACATAGTCCTGGACATAATTGAAAACATGTTCATTTTAAATGCACTAAAATAAATGTTTTCTATTCCAAAAAGAACAAGCACAATGTTTTTGGAATGAATCTTGGACACTCGAATCTGCAAAAACACTTGTTAGGAGTTTTTTTATTTTTAGTCTTCGACAAACATATGTTTATGCGAACTTGCACAAAATCCCAATTAGTAGAATTAGCCACACAACTAAAATTAAACTAAAAAAAAATAAAAAAATAACATTTAATCTAAAATCTAAAGTAATGTTAATCTAAACTAAATCTAAGTTAAAATTAATTCTAAACTAAATTAATCCTAAAGTAAATTAAATCTAAATTAAATTTAAACTAAAAATTAAATCTGCCTTCTAAATTAAAAACTAAATCTGAATTAAAAATTAAAACTAAATCTACTTTAAAAATTAAATCTAAATTAGAAACTAAATTAAAAAATTAAAACTAAATCTAAATCAAAATTTAAATCTAAATTAAAAGCTAAAAGCTAAAAATTAAAAAGAAGCTAAATCTAAATTAGAAATTAAAAAGCTAAAACTAGGTTAGAAATTAACAAGCTAAAACGAAATTAAAAAAGAAGCTAAAACTAAATTAAAAATGAAAAAGCTAAATCTAAATTAGAAATTAAAATTAAATCTAAATTAGAAATGAAAATCTAAATCTAAATTAGAAATTAAAAAGCTAAAACTAAATTCTAAAGAAATAAACAAGCTAAAACTAAATTAAAAAAAAAGCTAAAACTAAATTAAAAATTAAAAAGTTAAATCTAAATCAGAAATTAAAAGCTAAATCTAAATTAGAAATTAAAAGCTAAATCTAAATTAGAAATGAAAATCTAAATTAGAAATGAAAAGCTAAATCTAAATTAGAAATTAAAAGCTAAATCTAAATTAGAAATTAAAAAATAAATCTAAAAGCTAATTTAAAAGTTAAATCTATATGTTGTGACTGTGACTGCAGGATTCATGGAAATGTTGTGACTTTGGTGTGACTCCAGGATTTGCTGAAAGTGGAAATGTTGTGCATAACTCCTTATCAAAAAAATTAAAAAATCATGAAAACTGTACAACAATGTGTCTGCAAAAAAAAGTGTCGGGTTCACCAATGTATCAATGGGTAAATTTCAGGTTAGATTAGCATATTAGATCATAAAATAAAACTCAAAGAGCTATGAAGTACAATGAAAGAAAATACAAGAAAGATTATACTAATTATTCCTCGAAGCTTCCATGATTCATCTCCATAGCACCTTCTAGCTCGCAGCGATCGTATGACTATTGCCCTAAGATTTGTATGTGTGTGAACAATTAACTATGACAAAGCCCTATGCAAGTTTTGAAGGATTTGAATGAAAAAATAAAGACTATGAAAAATGACAAATGACTATACCTATGACAAGTAATCCAATTAAATAAGCTAAGTGCAAAGTAAATTCTAAGCATAAAATGTCTATAATAATGAAGTGGTGGTAAAAATATGAGCAAATTGGCATTTTATAGAAAATGCAATTTTGGACGGATGGACGAGGTTGAAAGTTGACAAAGCCTAAAACCATTGGACAATATTTCATGTGACAATCCCTAATTAGGGTTAGGGAAAAATTATTAAATGAGTGGTCAAGATGTCATTTGATAAAATCAAATCATTGGTCAAGAATAAATGTGATAATTAGTCAAAAAGATAAAGATTTTTGAAAATCAAGAAGATAAAGACTGCTTGATTTGTAAGATTCGAAAAATCAAGAGGATAAAGGTTGAATTGAAAAGCAGATTTGAAAAATCAAGAATTTTCTCAATTACTTGATTTTTGGAAGAAGATTACCATTTTGAATTAAATAAATTCAAAATATGGATTTTGTATGATAGTAAATAATCTATTTTCATATTATTTACTAAAATGAAGTGACAGTTAATAAAGTGGGATCATTTTAAATAATTTCATTTATTTAAAATGAGAGAAATGTTAAATTAGGTAATTAAATAATTAAAGATAATTATTTAATTTAGAGGATTATGATTGATAATTAAATAAATTAATAAATTCATTTAGTTATGAGAATTAGTGATATATTAAATAAATAAATATAATTTATTTATTTAATAATCAAGAAGACATAAATGAATAAAGGAAATTAAATAAATTAAGACATTTATTTAATTGTAAGAGGATAATAGACCCTTAGTGATGTATTGAATAAATAAATAAAATTTATTTATTTAATAATAATGAAGAATACAATAGACATGAATGAATTAAACAATTGTAAATTATTTAATTAATAGTTGAATGTGGACCAAGGACATAATTAAGATGCCATAATTATGCTATGACAAAAGATGAAAAATGAAGCTTGCAGGCCTAGGTCATTTTCATGTGTCTACATGGTGAACCTACATATTGAACATCATCTCTTTCTAATTTGCATTGCATTTACATCCTAGGACTCAATTGCATTGGATTTTGCATTGTTTTTGCATCCTAGGGCTTATCCAAATTGCATTAGTGAAACTATCATTTAGAGGTCATTATTACATTTCCTTTCATCAAATCATTACAAAATTATGTATTTCCATTACTTCTCTACATTGTACATACTTGAACACAGAAAAAAGTAAAAAAAAAAAGAAAAAAATATAAAAGTACCTCTTCTGGGACTCATTCGCCACCCTAGGTGAATCAGTCCTAGTGCACTTTTTGCATCAATATTTCCAAAATTCAATTTCCTGATTACACTTTTTTGTTTTCCATAGTTCCTTTTTTGTTTCATTTCATTTATTTTTTGTTATATCTAAATCATTTGCATAAGCATAATTTCCTTTCATGGCATTTATGGATAGCATTAGATTTTTACAAGTTTCATTTTTAGCGTTAATTCCTAGTTTTTTTAAATTAGATTTGTCAATACATAAAAACAACTCACCAAAAACGTCAAACCAACCTTTCAAAAAAATGATTCAATTTAGAAACACCATCTCATCCAAGCCTCTTAGTAGTGATGATGTAGACAAGTTATATGAAGTCCTTCAGGACTTCCTCTCACCCACTTCATCCTCTAAAGCTTGCCATGAGAGGCCTAAACTAATTGATGATAACTTATCTCTCAAACTTTTTAGTCACGATGAATTTGACTAGTTAGATGAAGCCCTTCAGGACTTCATCTCACCTACATCATCCATGAATGTTTGTTGTGACCAACCTACAACAAAGAATGTTAATGTCTCTAAAGCTTTCCATGAGAATCCTAAACCAATTGATGATAACTTACCCCTCAAACCTTTCATTCGTGATGATTTTGACCTGTTAGATGAAGCCCTTCAAGACTTCATCTCACCTAAGTTATCCACTAAGTTTTGTTGTGAAAAATTTAAAACTAAGAACGTTAATGTGATTCAACCTCAAATCATTCTTTACCCACCCTCACATAAACTTCATCCTTCCAATAAAACTAATTTTACTCTTTACCCACCTAAACTCGATGTGTTTCAGCAATCAAGTAATATTACTATTACTCATGTACATATAATACCCAAAACAATTTGCAAGCACCGTAACCAACCCCACCCTCTTTACATTTACCTAATTTGCCTAGTGCTCCTCACTTTCCCTTGCACACAAAGGAGTATGATCTCATTGAAAAACTCAAGAATACTCCTGCAAATATATCCCTTTGAGATTTACTTCAGAATTCACCAAATTAGCACACTATTCTTTAGACAGCCTTACAACGCATTGTGGTTCCTCCCAGCACAACTCCAAATGATGTGGAAGCTTTAATACATGGAATGAATAGAGTTAATCTATACATTACTTTCCATCAACATGAGCTCCCTCCTTTAGAGTTGTGAAAACTAAATGAAGCCTTTATGATAATTGCTCAATTCAATCGAATAGGTATCAGAGAACCCTCATTGATAATGGTTCTACCCTTAATGTGTGTAGTGTGAATCTCCTTGATAGATTATGTTTTGACAAGTCAAAAATAAAACCTGATTCCTTATCTATTTGAGGATTTCACAATACAAACAAATAAACCGCTCGATGTAATCACTTTTCCTATTACAGTTGGGGTGGCTACTATGCAAACTCCTATTCATGTCATTCCTTATGATCTTTCATATAATCTTCTTTTAGACATACCATGGATTCATGAAATGAATGTAGTTCCTTCAACCCTTCATCGTATAATGAAATATGTCTATAACAACAACATTTATCAAGTTGAAATAGACCTCGAGCCTGAAAGTTTCTTACACCTTGAAAAAGGAACCACAAGTCCTTTGAATACATTAATTGCAATATCCAATATAAAACCTCTTGAAATTGAACGACAAGATGAGGAATCAGTGTGTAAATTATTTTGTGATGATTTGGGATCCTTATATTTTACACCTTCATTTATGGGTGAATACATAATCACACAAAAAAAAGATGAGAAATAAGAATGATCAATCGTTATATCAACTCATAATTTAGAAAAATATTCTCAAGCATATATCTCCTCTACTTTGGAAGAAACTACAATGTACAAAACCAATTTTGATGAGATCAATTATCAACATCCCCTTAATCAGAAGGAAATGGAAAGACTTTATGGGAAAGGCTATGAACTTGTGAAACAATTAGGATATACTAGAAAATGGTGTGGAAAGCATGAACAAGGTATTCACGTCCCTATAGTACCTAATACACAAGAGACAAAAACTAGGTTGGGATATTCTTTTTCTAATACGACAAAAGCTACTCAATGACCATCTTTGAATATCAACAAGCTATTACATGTCAACCAAAACACAATATCACAATCAAACATCCTGAATTGCTTGATATGAACTTATCGCCATCATGGGAGTATGTTGAAAGTGATGACGCTTAAAAAGAAATATTAGGAGTCTATGATAACACATCCTCTACTACTCCCATGACACGAGTTACTTGTGCTGTAATAATTACCAAGCAAAAAGATAGTGATATCACTGAAGAACCATATGATCCTGACATTCCTAAATATAATGCACTCCCTTTAGGAGATACAATTGATATACCAATGGAAATAGATGATACAAAAAAGTTATTAAAATTGGGAAGTGCCTTGACGATGAAGAACAAGAGGACACTGCAACTTTACTTCATGATTTTCCTAAAAAAATTCTTGGAAATATTCCAATATGCCAAGAATTGACCCAAAAAATTTGACGCACAACACCGTTCTTGCTAAAA
This sequence comes from Sequoia sempervirens, assembly GCA_007258455.2. NCBI lineage: Eukaryota > Viridiplantae > Streptophyta > Pinopsida > Cupressales > Cupressaceae > Sequoia > Sequoia sempervirens. Next base: position 343,629,743 of record VDFB02353493.1, on the reverse strand, counting down.
ATGATAAGCTCGTTGGCCAACAAATACGTAAAATGCACCCTAATATAGCCTTGCATGTTAAAGAAAAGCTTGAAAAACACCTTGATGCAAGATTCATTTGACCTATTGATCACTCTCCTTGGATCCCAAACATTGTCGCAGTTGCTAAACCAGATAATCATATTAGGATATGCACATATTTTCGTGACTTGAATAAAGCCTCTTTAAAAGATGATTTTCCACTTCCTAATATTGACATGATCAGGGATTCAACTACTGGACATGCTTTATTTTCATTCATGGATGGATTTTCTAGATATAATCAAATCTTTATCAACCCACAAGATCAATACAAAACCACATTTACAACCGTTTGGGGAATGTTTTGTTGGGTTGTGATGCCTTTAAGATTAGAGAATGCCGGTGCAAATTATCAACGAGCAATGACATTGATATTTCATGATTACATACATAAAATCTTGGAAGATTATGTTGATGACATCCTTGCTAAATCCTTAACAAGACAATACAATGTGAATGTGCTTCAAAAAATCTTTGAACGAATATGTAAATATAACATGCGACTAAATCTGAAAAAGTGTCTTTGGCATAAATAGTGGGAAAATTTTGTGGTTTTTCATATCTCACAAAGGCATTGAGGTGGACATAAAGAAAATTGAAGCCATTATTAACATGCCACCTCCTAAGAAAATTTCTCAATTGTCCACGTAACAAGGCTAAATTCAAGCTATCCATCATTTTGTTGCATCTTTAGCCGATCACACATTACCTTTCACACTTCTTCTCAAAAAGGATTCACACTTTGATTGGAATGAGGATTGTAAATAGGATTTTGAGAGTTTATAGGAATACCTTGCAACTCCACCTATTTTACAACCTGTAGTACCAAAAAAACCATTTATCCCTTACATAACTACATCATCCCATGCTCTTGTAACATTTTTGGCTCAAAAAGATGTTCATGGGAAAGAACATATGGTCTATTACATCAGTCAAACTTTAATTGATTATGAAACCCGATACTCACCAATTGAGAAACAATGTTTGGCTCTTGTATTCACTACTAGTAAGTTGCAAAATTATTTACTAAATGCTGAAATATAAGTCATCACAAAATTTTATCCCCTTAAGCATCTTTTTAATAAAACCAATCTCTCTGGATGCTTAGCTATGTGGGTGATATTGTTAACTAAGTTTGATCTTAATTTTTTTTCACAAAAAGAAATCAAAGAACCAACCTTAACTGATCACTTAGTTGATGCCCCTTCTCCTTTCTCTTTACCTAATCATGACTCTTTTCCTGATGATAATGCCTTCACTACATATGTTAAAACATGGGAATTGTACTTCAATGGATCTAAGTGTAGAACAGGTTATGGTACTGGAGTGGTATTAGTTCCACCAGACATAAATTTTATTCCCATGTCCTATTGATTAAATTTCCTATGTAAAAATAACACAGTTGATTATGAGGCATTAGTTTCTAGATTGCGAGCTACTTTAATCATGGGTGCTAAAGATATCAAGATCTTTGGTGATTCACAATTAGTAATCAAACAAGTCAATGGGACATATCAAACTAAACATGACAAATTATCAAAATACAAGGATCTTACAATGAAACTATTAGAGAATTTTAAATCATTCACCATTGATAACATCCCATGAAAAGATAATTGACATGTGGATGTTATGGCGAGTGCAACCTCTCTTATATCCCCACATGATCCTCAATAGACTTCACCTTTGTTATTCACCCAATCATGAAACCTTCGATTGATACCCGATTATAAGACATTTTAACAACTCAAGTAGACTCATGAGAATGGTATGAGATAATATACAGTTATTTAAAAGATGGTACCATTCCCGAGCCCACAATGTCAAACACTCAAAATCGTTTACGCAAACTAGCAGCCAAATATGTAATCCTTGCCAATATGATGTATAGAAGATCCTTAAATGGTCTCTTACTGAGGTGTCTTAGGGACTCTAAAATTCCTATAGCCCTTGACAAGGCTCATGCTGGTGCCTATGGGGGTCATTTTGGAGGATGGTCATTAGTGCAAAAACTCATCCATATGGGATATTATTGGAGACATATGGAGAAAGACTTATTTTCTTATGTTAAATGATGTCACAAATGTCAAGAACATAGCAATCTAATTCATTCCCCTGCTTCTGAGCTTCGTGCCCAAATTCCCATTTGGTTGTTTTTAGTATGGGGATTGGATCTCATTGGAAAAATTTCACCACCTTCCTCTATTGGACATATATTTATCATAATAGCAACAAACTATTTCACAAAATGGGTGGAAGCTATTCCTCTTCAATCTACAAATGCTAAAGTAATTTTTCATTTCATATTGGAACACATAATTGCTCGCTTTGGACTTCCATTTGCAATAATTTTAGACAATGGAACCCCATTTAAGAATAATGATGTAAAGAAATTTCTTGAAACATTCAACATTCAACATCAATTTTCCACACCGTACTATCCACAATTACATTATCCACTTTGGGCTTATCGAACGACTGTTAGATTATCCATAGGAACTACACCCTATAATATTGTTTATGGTACTGATGCGATCATGCCTTTGGAGTTAGAAATTCCTACGTTGTGAATTTCTCTTCAAGACCTATTGATGATACCACATATAAAGACCAACGATTGCACTAGCTTGAAATGCCTGATAAAAAGTGTGTCAACACTCTTGAGCATCTTTAGGCTTACATTAAATAGTTACCATGAAAACAAAATACTCACGTCATTCCTAGAATTTTTCGTAAGAGTGATTTCATTCTCTATGAGAATCAATGTAATACTCACGTTGACCATGAAGACAGATAAATTAAGCCCTAATTGGTTAGGACCATACATAATCGATACCAATTGTGGGTCTGGTGCTTACATCTTAATAGATCTTGATGGAACACTACTTAAGGAACCTATTGAAGATGTGCATTTGCATTGGTATTACCTCTAGGCTCTTTGAATAGTATGATTGATTTAAAGCAGTGTTGTCCAAAATTATTTGTTTACATTCTAAATACTTTCACATTGCTTCGTTCTTAACAACTGATCATGTGTTTGTCTTGAACACTAGGGTAATTATTTAAGTCCTTTTTATAATTACTTTAGGTTTCATACTATTCTCCCACATGCTATGATAAGTTCGATCCTTATATAAATTATTGGTGTATCTAATTTAACATACCTTCTTTACAATAACAATGTTGTATCTAAAGTGAAACCACAATATGCTTTACATTAGATCACATCAATTATGCTAAATCATATAGAAATTAATTAAATAATTTTATAACAAGTTATTTAATTAAACACATTTCTATTTAACATTCAAACACATTAAGACAAAATGTGGCAACATCAAATGCTTATATATATATATAAATTTTTATGTACTATACCATAGAAAAATGGCTCTTAGACATTTTCATGGTCTTTTAGGTCTTTCTCTCATGATGCTTGGTCTATTCTTCTTTCATTTAATGTTGCGATGTGACTTATGCATTCACATTAGGTCCTAAACATTTAAATTAAAGTGTCTTGTGAAGGTGTTGTGAAGTGTTTTAAAGCATTTCTACACTTTTCTAGACTCTTTTCATTACAATTCACCGAAAAATCACCTTTTCATCACTTATCAAGTCCTATTCTAAAGTGTTGTAGAGTCTTGTAACAAGGTTTCACACTTTTCTAGGCTTGATTTCACTATTTACACCTTTCTTATGCTTTATTTGACCCCCTTATACCCATATAAGGATTAATTAAGTGTATTTTTTAATGTAAACCCGACAAATAACATTAAATGGGACTTAATTCCCAACACCCACTTGCAAGTCCAAGGTGGGACCCATTCGCCATGGGTGGCAAATGAGTCCCTCTTGGCTCCAAATTCAAAGTATTTCAAAATTTCTTTTGGGTTTTTATTCAAAATTACCTTATGTCGGCCTGTGATGAGGTATCATTGGGTTACCAAGGCACAAGTGTGTATAAATAAGTGTTTTTCTCCTCATTTTACATCTCCCAATCTCCTATAATCATTTAATCATCAAGTTCATTTTCATTCATCAATTAGCATTCAAGCACTTTGCATCATTCAATCAAGCATCAATCAAGTATCTTGCAGTAGCCATTGGAATATCTTTAGACTTCTTCAACAAGGTTGCGGTGATTTTAGGACATTTGCATGCTTTTTATTCTTCTTTCCTTGTTCATTTCATTCCATTTCTTCATTAAGGGTTTGATTACCAAAGTGGAATTTGACCAAGGAAAATCCCTATAACCTAATGCTTAACCATTTTTCCTCTTTTGCATGTGTATTTGTAGACTTGTGTATGTAGATATGTCAAGCAATTAGGTGTTGAAAGGTAGTCAAGAAGTCAACAAAGTGTTTCAAGTTAACTACAATCTATTTCAAGCTTGGAGACAACCTATAGTTCATTTTCTGCATATTTGACTTTGTCAACTCGACAACAAAGCAAGTACAGATATGTTGCTACAAAATTGGTCCCTGATTTCATAGAATTTTGAGAGAGGAATGATTTTCCATCAGTGGCAAATGAGTCCCACCTTAAGGTTGGAAAACTAGATTCTGTCAGATTTCAGATCCTGACACTCAGAAACCAGTTTTGAAGGATTTTTACCAGTAGCAGGACTGATTCGCCATCAGTGGCGAATGAGTCCCACTAGTGATTTTCACTCATTTTTTTCAAAATTTAGATCACTCCAGATTCCTCATGCATTACCCAGGTGCACTCTGATTCAATGTTCTTCAATTATATTTTGCATTTATTTATGTTTTAGTTCATGCTGGCATATCACACTCTGTTTTCAAACATCACTTGTTTCTTATATTTTGCATTCATAATCAGTAAATTACATTACTGAGTTTCATTTAGATCATCTCATTTAGCTTTAATTACATGATACACTTCCTAATTTGAGCAAACCACTTCAATTTTTCTTTTAGGTGGAAGATCCTAAAAGTGCAAGAGAAGCCTATAGAATTCTAACCAACAAAATTGTTGGTTCATGTACATCTCATCATAATATACAAAATCACCAAGGTCTATGAGAACTAGACCCCTCGAGCTCTAGTGCTTGTGATCCGATTCCCAGACGTCGTGAGACTATCGTGTGTGATCATGATCATGATCCATCGACTCTAAGTGCATACTCTAAATCCTGTACTCACCCAAGAGCCACAAGACGCTCCTCTGCTATCTAATCCCTCTCTTCCCATAGTTATGATATATCTACATGGAGTCTCTCCACCTTTGCTAGATTTTAGGATGACTGTCCTGTGGTCTCAGCTCAATGGGGTCATCTCCTCACACTCTCATAAGCTACCCGTAGCCTTGAGAAAGGTCTGAGTGACTCTGGCTCCTCCTCGACAATCAGTGGGGGCACGTAATCAGGGTCCATCTCCTCCTCGTCGATGGATGCAAGCACGATCTCTACAAAAGCCTGATAATATAACTCTCACTAGTCTCCAGTTGCTCCTACAAGGTAGAAATAGTACACAATCAGTAAACGTCATCATGATAAATATATAAAGCGTAAACACTAAAGTATATGCATAAAATAAAATATCATCACCTATATCTCCAGTCGGCTGAGGGATATCAACCTCATCCTCTCTGGGGGCATGGAGGATGTAATAGCCTCTCTCTTACAATGGGTACCAATATCTGCTACAACTGTTGCACATGATCTGGTCACACAAGTATGTGAGGACTCTCCTAATCATTTAGATCCTCTACCATTTATATCCAAGCTCACTTAGGGGTGGTTCTACATCCTCATGCTCCCTCCTCATCCTCCTCTTCATCCTCATCATCCTCTCCTCCATCACTTAGCCCTAATAGTCAAAAATTAGCTTACAGATCATACTCATCACATCTATAACATCCCGATGCAATATATCTATAAATACTGTATCATACATCCTTAATCTAACCTCTGCCTCATCTCCTTTAAATAGGGTGTTGGTCATCACCTATAGGGACATCCATGGGAAATATAGGATCTAGTCATGTTACTGACCACCCCTCCTTATGCTCATCTATGCTACCCACGTCATCAACATTGGAGACTGGTGGTCCATCATGATCTAAATCATCATAGTCACTCTTAACAACATGGTCTATAGTGAGCTGAACAGTATCACCTAGCCTCCAGACACTCTGCACTGATCTCTTGATGAAGGGGCATGCCCTTGATGGTTTCTGCACCTGCCCAAATTGTCGCATGACTCTGCCATAATAGAAAGGACGTACAAAATAGTCATGTCGACCAGCTAAAAATCTATCCATCTATATCCTCCTTAGCTTTCCTATGGGATCTATCCACTGTAGTGTGAGTAGATAAGGTCTTCAAAGGATCTTGTCATCCTCTAGCTAGTCAAATCTCACCCTCCAAAAATGTAGGTCCCCATACTACCACAAGTGTCATAGAGGATAGCTAAAGGCTCATGGATATCCTATGGCTATAGCACATGGGAAACTGATAGGCCTAGTTCATGTAATATGCTCATGGCACCATACCTGCAGAAGTGTGCAGTGCACCATACTATCAATCTCCCAAAAAAAAATCAGCCAAGATCATAATAAAGATGTGCCAGGATACAACATCCCCAAGCGTAGACCATCTTGTGCTCTGCCATCCCACAAATCAAGTGTACTAATCCTCCATTTAGTTGTGTGACTCATCCATCTATATTGAGTAATAGAGCCACCGTATGCATCATAATCCATCTCACTATGGGGGCTCACGAATATAGTAACATAGGAAGCTCGATTCATGCTCTCACGTGCTCATCATGAACAGGTCCATCAAGGAAATACTGCATGTCCACCTTATTCTCATGAAATGACTGATCTCCTTGGAAATATACCCACTCTCCCCAAAAAGGAACTTAGAAAATATGGTGTACATCGTCTAAGGTGATGGTCATTTCCCTGATCAAGAGGTGAAAGGTACAAGTGTCAACATCCCAACACTAGCATAGGACCATCAGCATGGCATCGTGGTATCTCATAGGTGGCATCAGGTATTCCCAATAGATGCCTATTGCCTAAAGATGCTTTGTCTCTGCTACTAATAGTGTTGGAGCTAAATCTTTAAGAAAAATTATATGTCTCCCCCCTAGCCACTTTCGTGACTAGGTAGGTACCTATTGAAATCACAGTAATATGCTCTAAAACTAAATCTAACATCTTTAATTTTTACAATATTCATCATGCAAGTGTGCTAATGTCCATCTAGTGTTATTTTCTAAAGACCCTAAACACTTTAGAACCCTTTTGGGACACTTCACAAAGAAACAAGACACTTCGCAAAGAAATGGGACACTTTGCGAAGAAATGAGACACTTTGTGAACAAAAGGGACACTTTGCGAACAAATGGGACACTTTGCAAAAAAATGGGACACTTTGTGAACTTTTTTCCAATATCCTAAATTAACCAATAAATGCATTAAAAATCACTAAATCATTACAAAATCACTATGTGAAAGTTGCAAAATTGACTCACCTCATGGTATAGCTCATTGCGCTCCACTTGCTCTTGAAGCTCATCTAGCCGTGAAGGCATGTAACCCTATCTACTCAGCATCTTCTAGTATCACTCATCACTCTCAAGCGAAAAAAAGGTAAAATGCAATAATAAGTGAAAAATTACTCTCCTTTACCTCTATTAACTTATTTTCATCCCTTTTTACTCTTATACATTAAAATAGGGTTATATTCTTTCTTAAGAGTTCATAAAGTACCTTTTCTTCAAAATAACATAGTGGGAGCTACGGAACTTTGTTTTCGATGTTTGATGCATTGGAATCATGACTCTATAGTCGAAATAATAAATCATCTATCATTCTATGGCATGGTACTTGGAAATTCCTGACGGTATGATGTTCCTTATTTGAAGTGGCTAGATTGTTTTCTTGATTCCACCTCCGTAAAGCAAGTAGAATCAAGGGGGGCATACATCTACCCTCGAATTGGATTTATCGAAGTTAGATAAAAGGAGTTTTGGATAATTAATGAATTTGTGTTGCAGGATGCGATTCCTAATGTTGTGTTTTTGTAGATAACTACACTGGGTGCTTCATTCTCCCATCTTTTGAATTAGTATACTTTTATGTAATAAAGTGCACTGTTTAGAGTCCTTTAGCTTACATATGCACATAGAGTGAAATGGGTGCTAAAGTGGGGGCTAAATGTGGCATAGAAAATTAGACACTCGAGAAAAGAGACAACTTCATGCTTAATTTTGACCTACTTCTGAGTACCCTTGCATTAATCATTCTTCAAAACAACATTTATAGGCCACTAAGACCCATTATTTTTATCTAGAGGCTTGTTTCACTTAAAAATCATCTAAATCCCAACAAACAACACTTAATTCACTCATATCCCAAAAACCCATCTCCAAAAACAACTAGTGGGACCCATTTGCCACCTTGAATGAATGAGTCCCCTCTAGTGCTACCTATTTTCCAAGGGTGGCGAATGAGTTCCTTTTGGGAAAAATTTCAAATTTGAGCAAGAATTTCACCAATTCAATTTAATTTTTTAGTGGATGTCAGCCTCTTAGGTCTAAATAACAAGAAAATTAGGTATTGATGCCTATAAATACAAATTTTAGGTCATTTCTCACATCTCTTAGTAATTTTTACAAAGAAAATTCAAAAGTCAAGTATTAAGAGTTTTCCACAATAAGTTTCATTAGTATTTTCTAGAACAAATTTGAAGCTTTTGGACAACAACATAGGGTTTTTGTAAGTCTTCAAGCTCACTTCTGATTCAAGATACAACATTGCAAAGAGTTGATGATGGATGCCTATGGAGAATCATGGAGAAATCTAGGTTGAGGAGATGCATCTAGCCATCAAATCACACCTAAATACTTGTTTTCAAAATGATTCCATCTTCCATTTCTCTATATCTTCATATTTAAGGTTTGCATAACATTAGCAGGCAATTTTACATTCATTTCACATGTTGTAGGGTTTCTTGGATTGAAGTCTTGTGTCATTCAAATAAAATTTGTCCATCTTATTCTAGCACATTATAATAGGGTTTTGTCTTACTTCATATTTTCCTAGTCTTAGACACCCTTAAGGCTAGGGTTTTATGCAAATTTTTATCCATTCTAGGTTTAATTACCAAATTATGGGTTTGAACAAGGAAAACCTCCCATCAAATAACAAACTTTAAGCTATTTTGTAGGTATTTTATGATATTTTGATCCAGGTTTCCATCAAGAATTGCTACGCAGGTGACAAGGTATAGGTCTGAGATTTGAATTTGTAGAAAATTGAAAGAGGACTGATTCACCATGAATGGTGAATGAGTTACACTAGAGGTTCCTGTCAAAGCTGAATGTAGATTCCAATACCCATTCAATAGAAACTAGTTTTTGGGTAGAAAACCTTGACCTAGGACCGATTCACTCAGGGTGGCAAATGAGTCCCAGTCAACCAAAAATTCAACTTATCTAGATTTTTTGAGTAGTTTCCAGTCTTCATCAGGTTGAAAAGTGCATGCATTATGAGTTATAGCTTTCTGTTAGGTTCTCTTTTTATTTTTGTTCATCTTTTTAAGCCTTTTGCAAACATCACTATGTTTTCAAACAATTCATATTTTATTAGTTTTGCATTCATAATCAATTATTTTTATCAATTAGATACATTTAGATCATTGCATTTAGTCATAATTACATCATACATACCTTAGTTTGATTGAACTACCTTATTTTTTGGGTCTATCTCTTTGCTTTTAGGTGAAAAACCCTTAGAGTTGA